>CM042445.1:27306333-27738833 GCA_023631565.1 Gymnocephalus cernua
ACACACGGGGAAACAGCTGTTTGAGCGGCGCCAGAGCTCCTAGCTACACGACTCCGCTCTGTCTTAGCGTTAGCTAACTTTGAAAACTCCTCATCCTCCTTTCTGTGACTAACCTTCAAATGTATGATGAGGTTGGTGCTGTTGAAATGTCTTTGGAGCTTTCCGCCTCGTGGTATTTCCTCGGTACACACGTTGCTAATCGCTAGTGTATTGTCTTTTTCCCAGATAGCAATGAGTCGGCGGACCACCAGCGGTGCTCCAGAGGCAGTAGAAGCGTCAGAATGACGTAATTGCAAACACGTTTGCCGGAGCACCACCGGTGGCAGCCGCTTTTTAAAAGCAGTAGCCATCTTCCTAGCGTCTTCGTTCCACGGCCTGCCGCGGGCCAACTGCTGTTCTGCCACCGTTCAGACACCTTGTAGAACTGCCAGACCGCTGAATGTAGGGACGCCGCCATTTTGAAAATGTTCTCAGGAGTAGTGCGCTCTTAATACATCCGTGGTAGTGCGTCATCTGATCGGCCTATCTGATCGGCCTTTATGCAGACCACCGATCAAACTATTTAAAGCCATTATCGGCCGATACCGGTTGGTGGCCGATCGATCGGAGCACCCTTAATATACATACAAATGCCGTTTGCAAAAAAATGTAATGCGACAAATAATCTGCTGGGATGTAAGAGCATAGACATACATACATACATACATACATACATACATACATACATACATACATACATACATACATACATACATACATACATACATACATACATACATTCATTTATTCATTCATTAGTCGTGGGCATAGATTAATGTAGATTAAAATGGCTCATTTGAATTCTGCCGAAGGCATTCAGAATATGTATGCTACCCAAATAATGACTGAAAGTAAGTCTCTGAGAAAGGGTTTCTCAAGCCAGGTGGCGCATTAGACCAGGGGCTCATCTCCTGTTTCCAAAATGCATCACAAACTGCTTGAGAAAGCTGTTCTACTATGATAATTGGTGATGAAAATAAATCATGTTCAATAAGATGTACTTGTGTTTACTACAGTGTTTCCCACAGATTAGAATATATGTCGCAGAAAATACTTTTCAATACTCATCTGGGTTGAAGCAGCAAACACTCAGTGTAAGAGTAAAAAAAATGACATAACATTATTTATAATACATTAATTTGATTCACAGCTGCTACATGTAGTGTTTTGACCTCGACAACCCAACTGCATTTTATGGCAACCTTGCGACTAGTTAACTTTCTAAAGCGGGGGAAATCATTTGTTTGCTAAGAGTCGGTTGGGACTAACATTAACACACTGGCAAACTCAAGTGACAGAGAGACGGAGGAGAGCAGGGAAGGAAATGCTGCTGAACGAATATGCTGCATGTTTTAAATAGCGTTAAAAAAAATTAATAAACGCAAGTGCGGCGGGCGGTGTTGATTGTGAGGTGCACCGCCGCACATTAGTCTGTGTGGGAAACACTGTTACTGTTTATTCAGTTAAACATTAATTTTGAACTGTAGGCCTACATAAGAGGTCGTGATGAACTGTTTTACAGTCAGTAGGCTGTATACATCCGCGCTAAAATATCAAGGTGAAAGTCATCATCGCTTGCGTAGTAGCCTATAGACCCAGCTCCCAACCCAACTTTGAGAATAGATTAACAACGATATTTTTTTTATTGCCCGATAAGAATCTCACATTAACGCAGCATGTTAACGCCGATAACGGCCCACCATATCTATCTATCTATCTATCTATCTATCTATCTATCTATCTATCTATCTATCTATCTATCTATCTATCTATCTATCTATCTATCTATCTATCTATCTATCTATCTATCTATCTATCTATCTATCTATCTATCTATCTATCTAGTTCTGGGAGAATGGGATGGCTAATAGGGTTGCACGATATTGACAAAATGTGATATAGACTTGGTCGGCATTACTGGGAACGCCCACTTAAACGTTGTTTCTGTTTATGCCGTGGGGGGTAAACAAACAATTCTAATTAATGAGCGTAGACCTTGTTAGCGGTTAATCTTTGCAAAGAGAAAGTCCCGCACACTCTTACTTGCATAAAATATAAAGTTTTAATAATAGGAAAAGTTTCCATCTTTTTGCCTGAAGATGGTGCAGTACTGAAACGTTGCCTATTATTAAAACTTTATATTTTTTGCAAGTAAGACGGTGTGCGGGAGTTTTTCTTTGCAACTCTTGACCTACTTGTCCACCTCCTACGCACCTGTATCACGTTGTAGAAGTGCGAAGTGTGGCGTTCTGCGCTTATAATACGTTAAAAATCCTGATCTCTACAGTTACAGTTTTCCATTATTTTTACGTGGGATAACAATTGACTGTTTGATGACCCTGGGATAACGTTACTGATAATACAGTCAGATTGAATCATCTAAAACAAGCTAACGGTTAACGTTAGCTTGTTTCTTCTTTAGTTCTTCCGGGATGCATGTATTTTCCTTTCCTTCCACTTTCTTTGTGTTGGAATTTTAAATCCGGTGGATTTATGAGGACTATTGTTAACTGCTCCTCAGATCTCTGCTGGGTAAATCCAGACTGTCCAATCTGAGTTTTCTGTTGCATGACTTTGCGGTGGCTCTGTGCAGAGTTTAGCACCGCCCATGGCGATTCTGATTGGTTTAAAGGGGTGATTAGAATGGTTATACAGGGTATTTCACACTGTTCCTTAAGGTCTCCTATAGGGTATGTAACATTGGTTTGGCTGAAAATGGCCCGAGTGCTGTTGCTTCCTAATGTACCCTGTTAAATAGGCTTGAGTGAAACAAGGGCTTTTCTGCCTTATATGGTCTGCTCATGAAAATTTAGGTGAGCTGCACGCTGATTGGTTGAGCGAATACACATACATTGGAGACAGCAGGTCTCATATTTTAGACTATTTCGTTAATAAGTTCCCCTCTAAGACTTTTTTATGTGAGAAATCAACTATATAAAGCTCAAATATGGGCAGTTTTACGAAAATTGATGGCTAATTACAAATTTGGTAAGACGTGTCGGACTTCAGAAGCTCCACACAGTCTGACGAGACAGCATTCAGTTTACATCTACATTCAGTTTGTTCAGATGATGCAGCATGTCGACCAGAAACCCCAAATCTGAAATACACTGGGGGTCATGTAGCTGAGGATATTCCTTATGTTTCTCTCCCAGAAACGGCTTCACTGGGTTCAACATTTCAAAAAAGCGGGAAAGCATGTTGCCTCTTGAAAGCCATCTCACAGTGCAGTGGAAAAGCAGATCACTGGGAACATCTTCATCAAGTTCAGCTATGAGGTTTTTGAACTGAGAGCATGAGTGTGACAAAATTCACAATTTCTAGCACTGGTTTCATGACGTGGTCCAAGTTCAGCTTCTTAGACACCAGATGCTCTTAATGGATGATGCAGTGAAATGTCCAAAAATCCGGGAAACGGTCGTCAGCTTTACATAGCCCAACAAGGCCATTTGCAGCTCCTAACATAGCTGGCACACCGTCTGTGGCCATTGCTGTCAGTTTTGACAACTGCAAATTTGCCTTCTCAGCAACAGTCATGAGTGTCTCTTTCAGGTCGATGCCACGGGTCCTGTCTTTTAACGGCAAAATGTCAAGCAGCTCTTCCTTAATTGTGCAGTCTTCTGACACAGACCGTACAAATATTGCCAACTGAGGCTTATCTTGAATGTCACAACTCTCATCCAAAGCAATGCTGAAATACAGGCATTTCTCAAGGTCCGTATGTTACTGTGTTTCAATGGAGTTGTTAATATCCGATATTCTCTGTTCAACTGTGTGCCGTGACAGCTGCAGGTCTGACACAGACCGCTTTAAATTGTCATTTTCAGGCGCGAGGATAGCGATGACATCTTTGAGACATGTCTTCATAAAGTCCCCTACAACGATGTTCTATGCTACCTGATACGATTCTAATGTGACAGTCTCTGAGTGCTTCGCGAATTTTCGAAAAGGCTGAGTGCTTCCCTGACTGCCATTTCAATGTGTTTACCTTGTGCTTGCGAAGTTCACTGCCTTTGGGGGAATCCCGGGCGATGTTAGCATAGAGTGATGTGAAATGGCGCTCCAGGTTTGATGCTTTAAAATGCGATAGTGAAGTCTCGCAAATCAAGCAGAAAATTTCTTCAAGGTTGGCAGGTCTGTGTATGTCCTATTTACCCACCAAACTGTCATAATTCAACTATTTCAATTTCAATTTTATTTATAGTATCAAATCATAACAGGAGTTATCTCAAGACACTTTACAGATAGAGTAGGTCTAGACCACACTCTATAATTTACAAAAAACCCAACAAATCCCCCAAGAGCAAGCACTAGTGCAACAGTGGCAAGGAAAAACTCCCTTTTAGGAAGAAACCTCGGACACACCCAGGCTCTTGGTAGGTGGTGTCTGACGTGCCGTTGGGGTGCATCACAGTATAGTTAATAAACAGTGGCTAGAAATAGTGGTTGTAGTAGGGCAGGGAGCAGCACGGCATAGCAGGGTATTTCAGCAGAACCACGGCAACAGCTGGAACCATGATTTTGGTGCCATCCTAATCCCAGGATTTCATCCTGGGTGAAAAAGAAACAGAAAGACTCCGGGGAGCAAGCTCCCCAGAGCTAGGTTAGTAACAAGCATTTCTGGGACAGAGAAGCAGGTGGGCCGGGCTAGGCAGATGCTGCAACTCCTCACTCCCTAACTATAGGCTTTATCAAAGAGGAGAGTCTTAAGTTTACTCTTAAATGTGGTGACCGTATCTCCTCCGGGACCCAGACTGGGAGCTGGTTCCACAGGAGTGGAGCCTGATAGCTAAAGGCTCTGGCTCCCATTCTACTTTTAGAGACTCTAGGAACCACAAGTAACTCGGCATTCTGGGAGCGCAGTGCTCTAGTGGGACAGTAAGGTACTATGAGCTCTTCAAGATATGATGGTGCTTGACCATTTAGAGCTTTGTAGGTCAGGAGGAGAATTTTAAATTCAATCCTGAATTTTACAGGGAGCCAATGCAGAGAAGCTAATACAGGAGTGATATGATCTCTTTTCTTAGTTCTTGTCAGTACACGAGCTGCAGCATTCTGGATCAGCTGGAGAGTCTTAAGTGACTTGTTTGAGCTTCCTCATAGTAAGGAATTACAATAGTCCAGCCTGGATGAAACGAATGCATGGACTGGTTTTTCAGCATCGTTCTGAGACAGGATGTTCCTTATTTTGGCAATGTTACGAAGATGAAAAAAGGCTGTTCTTGAGGTTTAAGTGGGCATTAAAGGATATATCCTGGTCAAAAATAACTCCTAGATTTCTGACAGTAGTGCTGGAGGCCAGGGCAATACCATCCAAGGTAGCTATATCTTTGGATAATGAGGTTCGGAGGTGTTTAGGACCCAGCACAATCACCTCAGTTTTGCTTGAGTTTAGCATCAGAAAGTTGTGGGTCATCCATGCTTTTATATCTATAAGCTTGAAGTTTAGCTAATTGACTGATTTCATCTGGTTTGATTGATAAGTATAATTGGGTGTCATCTGCATAACACAAATTGAGTGTTTCCTAATAATATTGCCTAGAGGAAGCATATATAAGTAGAATAGAATTGGTCAAAGCACTGAGCCTTGTGGAACGCCATGGTTAACTTTAGCGTACTTGGAGGATTTGTCATTAACATTAACAACTTGAGATCGATCAGAGAAATAGGACTTAAACCAGCTCAGTGCGATTCCTTTAATACCAACTAAGTGTTCCAGTCTCTGTAACAGGATGGTATGGTCAATAGTGTCAAAGGCAGCACTAAGATCTAGTAAGACAAGTATGGAGACAAGTCCTTTGTCTGAATTAGTTAGAAGGTCGTTAGTAATTTTCACCAGTGCCGTCTCTGTGCTATGATGCTGTCTAAATCCTGACTGAAAGTCCTCAAATAAACTATTGCTATGTAGGAAATCGCATAACTGATTAGCAACTACCTTCTCAAGGATTTTGGAGAGGAAGGGAAGATTAGATATAGGTCTATAGTTGGCTAAGACCTCAGGATCTAGGGTGGGTTTTTTCAGAATAGGTTTAATCACAGCTACTTTAAATGACTGCAGTACATAACCTGTTAATAAGGACATATTAATCCTATCTAATAATGAAATGTTATGAAATATTAACCAGTGGTAGCGCTTCTTTAAGTAACCTCGTTGGGATGGGGTCTAAGAGACAGGTTGATGGCTTAGCTGAAGAGACCTTTAACATTAATTGTTGAAGGTTTATAGGGTAAAAGCAGTCTAAGTATATGTCAGGTCTTGTTGTTCCTTTTAGCAGTCCTGCGTTTGAAGGTGAACTGTTAGAAGTTGAGGGCAAGAGGTGATTAATTTTATCTCTTGTTATAATTTTATCATTAAAGAAGCTCATGAAGTCGTCACTACTCAGAGCTATAGGAATAGATGGCTCAGTAGAGCTGTGATTGTCTGTCAGCCTGGCTACAGTGCTAAAAAGAAACCTTGGGTTGTTCTTATTTTCTTCTATTGTTGATGAGTAATAGTCTGATCTGGCATTTCTGAGGGCCTTCCTATAGGTTTTCAGACTGTCTTGCCAATCTAAACGAGATTCTTCCAGTTTGGTGGAACGCCATTTACTTTCCAGTTTTTGCGAGATTTGTTTTAGTTTGCGAGTTTGGGAGTTATACCAAGGTGCTAGTTTCCTTTGCTTCCTCGTCTTCTTTTTGAGAGGAGCAACAGAGTCTAAAGTCGTCCATGGGCAGGCCGTAGCACTGTCTACAAAATTATCAATTTGGGAGGGACTGAAGTTAACAAAAAGGTCCTCTGCACGGCACGGCATTGTTGGAATATCTTCCTTAAATTTAGCTATAGCACTGTCAGATAGGCATCTAGTGTGTAGAAGCTTTTATCTGATTTCATGTAGTTAGGTAGTAAGAATTCGAAAGTTATTAAAAAAATGGTCTGATAATAAACGATTCTGCGGAAATACTATTAAATCTTCAATTTCGATGCCGTATGCCAGCACAAGGTCGAGGGTGTGGTTAAAACAGTGAATGGCCTTATGCACACTCTTGACTAAAACCAATTGAATCTAATAGTGAGTTGAAAGCAATACTAAGGCTGTCGTTGTCAACGTCCATGTGAATATTAAAGTCACCTACAATAAGTACTTTGTCTGATTTTAGGACTAAACATGATAAAAACTCTGAGAATTCAGATAAAAATTCTGAATACGGACCTGGAGCTCGGTAAACAACAACAAATATAATTGTCTGTACAGTTTTCCATGTTGGATGTTGAAGATTAAGAACTAGGCTTTCGAACTAGTTATAATTTAGTTTAGGTTTAGGATTAATTAAAAGGCTTGAATTAAATATGGCTGCAACTCCACCTCCTCGGTCTGAGCCTCTAGGTATTTGAGTATTATTATGACTGGGAGGAGTGGCTTCATTTAAACTAACATATTCTTCATTGCACAGCCAGGTTTCGGTAAGACAGAATAGATCAATTTGATTATCTGATATCAATTCATTTATTAATACTGCTTTAGAAGACAGAGATCTAATATTTAATAGTCCACATCTGATTTTCCCATTCTATTCCATCATTGCAGATGTTTTAATTCCAATTAGGTTGTTAAGTATAGCTCCTCTTTTGTTAACCTTTGATTTAATCGATCTGAGTCGGGGGACAGACACCGTGTTTATTAGACTATGAGAGGGCGGCTGCTCTAACGGAGGCACAGAGGAACGCGTTGCACTGCACCTCTGATTACTAATATCTAACTTGGGTTGTCATGGTTTATGGCCGATAATAAATTCGGTCAGATTTTTAGATAGGAGAGCGGCTCCGTCCCAAGTGGGATGAATGCCGTCCCTCTTAATCCGACCAGGCTTTCCCCAGAACGTCTTCCAGTTATCTATGTAGCCCACATCTTTAGCTGGGCACCATTCCTTCAACCAGCGGTGGAAGGATGACATGCGGCTGTATTTTTTTTACCTATGACAAGGTAAAATCGGTTTTGTATTCTATTACCCCTTTAAAGAAATGGCATTAAATCCAAGCACATTTTCCTCCCATCCCGAATGCTATGTGGAGTAGCCAGACCCTCCTTCAGCGTGCTTTGGAGGAGGGTCAGGCAAAGCGAGACTAGCTGTCTCTTACCTGGAGACTCAATCAGTTAGCTAACGTTAACAACAAATGTCGGGAAATGACACTCTGGCTGTTACGTTGGGTCATTTGTCCCATCACATATAATGTACGGACAATCCGACCCAATACAGCTCAGTTTTTTTTAATGGATCTTGCTCTGTCAAGTGGTAAAAGTGCTTTTGAGTAGTCCATACTGGGTTAACGCTATGTTATCCGGTCAGGGGGAATGGATTGTTTTTTCCCCACAGCGACTCCGCCAGAGGTTGTGTAGCTAGCAGCTCCGGCGCCACTCAAACAGCTGTTTCCCCGTGTGTGTGTGTGTGTGTGCGCTGAAGAAATGTCTGCAGTGATTGAAAGGACATTTTTTAGATTTGTGAATGTTACGTAATGGCGTAATTTTCAGTTCATAAAAGTGATCGGTATCGGCCGATACGTCTTCCAGCAATTGGTGATCGGCCCCAAAAATCCTGATCGGAGCACCCTTACATTAATGTGTTACAGCATAATGTTGCAGCTGGTAAAGGTTGTAATTACTTTATATATAGATAGATACTTTATTCACCCCAACGGAAATTTTATATGCGTCTTGGTAGCTTGTGAATCTACCCCTCTGGATTAATAAAGTTTTTATCTTTATCCATAATAGATCATCATTTATTAGTTGATTATGTTTTGTATGAATAATCTGAAAAAAAAACGTCAAATAAACACAACAATGTTTAGAACAATTTTGCTTCAGAAATGTAGTTGGGTAGAAAGTATAAAGCATAAAGTAGCAACAAATTTAAATACTCAACTAAAGTACAAGTACCTCAAAATTGTACTTAAGTACAGTAATTGAGTAAATGCATAGTCCACCACTAATTATATAACAGTGATTTGTTTTGTCCAGAATAAAATACAATTACTGATCAGAACTTTTTCGATGTAATTCTAAAAATATTTTCCATAAATAAAATGACTTATTGGATTTTGTTTAGTACAACAAAGTTTTATTTTAACCTGTAATAATACATCATACTTGATTGATTATATTTTTTTTCTTCTGAATCTGAAAAGTAACTGAAGCTGTCAGATAATTGTAACACTTTATTTTCTGGACTGGTCCCAAACTCCGCAAGGACCTCAGGCTCAACAATTGACCCACTTCCACCACTAGGTGGTGGTATAGCAGAAAAAACGTGTTTGCCCTTTAACTTCCGTACCGTACATTGCACATTAAAACATTAGCGCAACGACTACAGTTAGCATGACAGGTAACAACAGACACGGCTCCTCTTTTTGGCACAAGTTCTTCTGTCATCATGTTCTACTAGTTCTGCAGCTTCGATTTCGTAACTTTCAATGTCTATTCTATCCGTCTTCACTCTCTCTATGGCTCTGTATGACATCAGAGCACTACCGTTTACCCTGACCACGCCTCCATTCGCACCATGCGTGTTAAATTGAAATGGGTCTGTTAGAAACAGTGTCGCGCGGCGCAGTGTAGCGTTCTGAACGTTGTGTAATCAAATACACCGGTATGGCAGTATATTAAAAATTCATATAACAAAAATATACACCGGTATTCGGTGTGAACCGGTATACTGCCCACTGCCCAGCACTATTTCTTTGTTCCAACTTCCAAGTGGCCTATAGCCTACGTTAGTCATAAATAAATGGTGTCAAAAAATCTATAAATGACTCATTCTTGACAAAAGTCAAAAGAGCTGTGTGCGTGTGCACATTTGAATAATATCGGGCTGTAAACGAGTTCGGGCTTTTAAAAAGCTGTCAATCAAAATGTACTTGTCGGGCTCGGGCCTCATCGGGCCTAACTTTTAAGACCCGATTACAGCTCTACTCCTGTGACATATTTATTGGTTGTTTCACTCTTTTTGTCATTGTCCATTTCTCCCATTTCTCTCTACATCGCTCCATCTGCCCTCTTTTCCCATAGGTTCATTGTTCCATATCGTATAAGGGCAGAATTTTTTTATCCTTTATTGCCATTTGTCTTGTCACTGACTGTGCGCTTCCTTCTCTGTCAGCCATCTTGTACGAGCTGCTGTATGACGGCGTGTTCGGAGTGGAGCGGAGTGCTCTGGGTATGTGCCAGCGGAACGGCCGGCCCAATGATTTTCTGAGTGACGACAACATGAATGCCTGCGTCAGCAGCGACGAGTCCGACGTGGACCCCACCGAGCCGCTCTGGTAGGAAACATGTCAACTTTTTTACTCACTTGCTTACTTTACCTTCATGTAGTCTTGCATTGCCAGACCTTCCTCCACAGTGCTGCGGAGAGGGTCTGGCTAGTCCACACAGCAATCCGGGATGGGAGAAAAAACGTGCTCTGGTTTATTGGCATTTATACCATGGTCTGGGTGAATACTCGATTCTGATTGGCTGCTGGGTGTCCATAAAAAAGTGATATAGGTGTCCTATATCACTTTTTTATGGACACCCAGCAGCCAATCAGAATTGAGTATTCACCCAGACCATGGTATAAATGCCAATAAACCAGAGCACGTTTTTTCTCCCGTCCGGTGAAACGGACTGTTTACCGTTAAATCAATAACTAAATCAATGCGCTACATTAAATCAAAAAGGAAATGTGGATCTGTTATTTCCAACTCGTCCTCTGAACACCACAGGATGGCGCTAACACACACGCTGCAGGAAGTAAGTTATACTTCCCCTCTGGACTGATTTTGTTTCACAGAGAATAAGGTTATCTCACATCCCGTTCACTGTTCAGGTCGCTACTCCAGGCTGCGCCGCTGCGGCCGACAGTAACGTTACACATTGCGGATCAAATTGTTTGTAAAAGTCGTTATATTGTTTCGGGGACAATGACATGGCTCGATAGCTTGCTTGTCTTGTTGTTTAACATACTGTCAAATTATTTTTACTGATTGCCAACTGTACACAATGTTATTGACTTTGGATCTTGCTAGCATAGCGTTAGCTTTCTGGCTCGTAGCTGAGCTGAAGGATTCTATCAGCTGAGCGGACTATAAACATCTCCGGTTGCTAAGGGTGGTAAAGTCGTATCTAAGGTTTTCCTATTTCCTGGAGGAGTGAACAACGTTTGCATTGCATAAGAACCTGATGGATGGGAATGATTGTTCCAGGTATTAGTCAAACCGCCAGGCGTAACCAGGGAAACAGCGTTATTGTTTGTAAAAACTTTAGATTTCGATTGTAAAACTAATTAAAATGTGAAATAAAGTTTTAAAAATATGTTATTTGGCAAGTGATCATGGTATAAGTGGGTTAATGCCCTTCGAGGTGTCCATTGTCAGGTATTAATGGACTTCGGCGGAGGCAACCGTCACGCCTCGCCGTCGTTCATTAATACCTGACAATGGACACCTCGTCGGGCATTAACCCTTACTTATTTGAACCAGTCACAATCGTCTTGATCTGAGGAGCAGTGTTCACTGGATTCATAGTCCTCATAAATCCACCGGAGTTTAAAATTCCACCACAAAGAAAGAGAAAGGTGACGGACATCCGGCGGAATTTCCAATATATACTATTTACTTCCCTACATGTAGTCTCGCATTGGAGTAAGGTCTGATTACACCACAGATGCATTCTGGGATAGGGGGGAGGAAATGCTCTGGATTGTTTGCATTTCTTTAAACCAATCACAGTTGTCTTGGGTGGCGCTGAGCTCCGGACGCAGTGGCTCTGCTAAATGTTCTCGGGAAGGAACTTGTTTTGGTGGAATATTTTTACCCCGCAAAAGAAAATGCCACATACAATATTAAATTAAGTTAACTGTTGACACAATACAGTAACGTGAGCTATTTAAATTAGCTGGATACATGGTTAAACCTCATTAGCTCTTACCAGTGTATCTCCGTGTGTACTTTGTCCACAACAATCCCACCAATTGGTCCCAAAATGTCCCAGTTAAGCCCTAAACATATTTTTTGTAAATCTTTACAATCATTCCCCAAAAGAACCATCCATCCCTGCCTTGTTGCACCATCCAAATTTTCTTTATAACTTCTCCTTCTTCTGCCCCCTCTGGACATAGATTTTGAATGCCCCTAAGAAAAACCAAATGTGCCATTACATCATTTGTGCTGAGGAGCATTCAGTTGCTGAACAGATCAGACACAGGCACATAGACATTTTCTAATATGCACTATTGATTATTAGGGGTCCAAGCCTGAGTCTGGAAGAAACGACGGTAGCAAAAGACGCCGTTCGCACAGCAGGGCTGTGGAACCCTATTGTTTTTCTAATGATTTTCCGTTATTAGGGGTCCAAGCCCGAGTTTCTTATTATTACCGTACATGGTGGGGGGTTGCTGTTTTCAGGACTGGTCCAGATCCCTGCAAGGACCTCGGACAAAAAACTAGTGGTGGAAGTGGCCCCTGAATTCAGCTGAATCTCCTGATATAGGACACGCCCATTTTCGCCTAGATGCACACAAAAAAATCGTGATTAATCAAAAACCTACTTTTCTAACTCCTCCTAGACCGGGCAAACGATCTGCACGACACTTGGTATGTGGCATCTTCAGACCGACCTGACAAAAAGTTATCAATAATTTTTAGCAGATAAAAATTGCTTAAATTACGCTCAAACAAATTTGTGTAGATAGCTACGAAATCACAAACTTTGCCATATCTCAGCCAAATTGATTGCTATCATTGCGAAACTAGATTCTTGTTTGTCATGACCCTCTGAGGTTCGGCAACCAGTTTTACGAAAATTGGCCACTATGGGGCGCTACAAGTAAAAAAAAGTTTGTATCATGAACGGCTCATCCGGTACTGATTCGTCAAAGTGGGCGTGGCTTATAGGACCCAGGTTTGGATTCACCACTTACACTGTGAGCAACTTCAAATTTACAGTGTAGATGTACAATGGGTGATGGACCTCAGATACCAAGAATTACACACACTAGGTGGCGCTATAATCACTCCTCCCTACCAAATTTGGTGAAAATCGGCCGTTAGGGGACACTATAATTTGCGTTTTGGCAAATAAGTCAATGCATTTAAATGGGAAAAAAATATATCTCTGCCGCAGTAAATGCTATCATTACAAAACTTTGGGTTCTCCTTTCGCGGGCTCCGCTTTCATGGGTTCTTAGCGTCGTCAAGGGGGACTGGCGCCAGGGAGGCTTGGACCCCGTCATAACTGCTTGCAGTTCTAGTTGATTTAATTATTTATTGATTCATCTTAGCTATGATTGCATGTCACCACCATTGCTGCATTGTTGTCGTTTTGTTGATGTTCTGTTTTCTCTATCCTCTGTTGTTGGGTGTTTGGTGTGGTTTTTACTGTTATTGTTATTTACTGTGCTTAATGTTCAGTGTGGCTCCCTTGAGTGCAAAACAAATCCCCCTTGGGGCAATAAAGGTTTCATTCATTCAATCATTCATTCATTCATTCATTCATTCATTCATTCATTCTTAAAGCTAAGTAAAGTCTTTAAAAAGCCTCTTGGATCAGCTGGAAAATGCATCGTCACAAAGCTGAAAACAGGGACACAGGACTTTTACCTGTGTGTGGTATTAGTACTTTTAGTGCAGTAAAGGATCTTCCTCCTGGAGAGAAACTAGATTCAGATAACTTTATTAGTCCCCAAGGGGGCAATTCAGTTTTACAGCCAACCCATCCATTAAGGGCCAAAGTTAAAAAGTGCATTAGCACACAATGTATACAATGCAATGTTAAAAAAAGAAAAAAATTAACAGATAAAATTACATGTACTCATGCTATGTGTTTTATGAGGCAGGGAGGAAATCGGAACGAGCACGGCAGCTTCAAGACACACAAGTTACAGGGTAAGATATTAAACAAACTCCTGAACAAACCCTCTTAACTTGCTTTGTTGTTGAACACTCTGTGTGTGTGTGTGTGTGTGTGTGTGTGTGTGTGTGTGTGTGTGTGTGTGTGTGTGTGTGTGTGTGTGTGTGTGTGTGTGTGTGTGTGTGTGTGTGTGTGTGTGTGTGTGTGCGTGCGTGCGTGTCTTTCTCTCTGTCAGGGTCGTGGCGGGCGTGGTCGTCTGTCTGATCGGGTGAGACGTTCACTGAACCCGACTCTGTTCAGGAACATAGAGTACGATGTCTGGCACAGGAGCAAGAGAGGTGAGGCATGCTGACAAAGCGAAACACACTGAATCGTCTTTATTGAACCGTAAAGTTCTGCTGATTTGACACATACATTTCAAGATTGCCTCAGAAAAACGCTGGAGAAGGGCGTTTTGCCCAAAACGTCAGTGTGTCAATAAAAAGTTAAAGTAAATAGAGTTCTGTCCTAATTGCCTTTTATAATATATTATTATTTACGTTAGATGAAGGAGTAAAGATTATATCCAGTTGTTGCTCGTCCCAGTTTGCTCAGTACCTTTTAAAGTGTATACGGGACGCAGGAGTTTTCTACCAGGAAGTTTTTGTAACATTGGGGTTGGGTTTATAAAATCAAACCAAATTAATGAAGGATTAAAACATGTTTGTCTTTGTTACTTTCAGCCCAACAGAAGAGGGATTACTGCATCGCTGCCGGGATGCAGTTCACCGTAGGACACCGCTGCCAGGTGTGTGACAAGTTCAGTGTCCTCAGTTAAATCCTGTTTTCATAAGGTGCATTTTTACATTGTGTGTGTGTGTGTGTGTGTGTGTGTAGGTTCGTCTTGAGCAGGGACGCACCTACAGCGCAACCATCAAGGAGGTTTCTCCTGACAACGGCCCAGTGACGGTTTACTTGGAAGAAATAGGAACACGAAAGTAAGTCACACTAACAACACATGTAGCTATGTTCAGTGATGTAGGAAGTATTCAGATACATTACTTTAGAGCTGCAAAGATGTATTGATTAGTTGTTAACTATTAAAATAATCATCAACTAGTTTGACAATCGATTTGAGTCATTAAATCTTCTCTGATGTCAGCTTGTTAAATGTGAATAATATATGTTGTAGTTTCTTCTCTCCTCTGTGACAGTAAACTGAATATCTTTGAGTTGTGGACAAAATGAGATATTTGAGGACGTCATGTTGGGCTTTGGTAAACACTGATCCACATTTTTCACCTTTGACATTCCCGTGTGCAGACAGGTCCCTCTGTGGAGTCTGCGTCCTATCAGTGGTGAGAGCAGCTGGAGTACCGTGGTCAACCGAGACAAGAGGCTCAGCAATGGACATGGAGGTGGTACGCACGCACGCACGCATCATCATCTCTCTGTCATTCATTCAACCTTTATTTATACTCGAGAGATCATCGAGAGGCAGACTTCATTTACAGTGACTTTGACTCAGTTACAATGACAGAGAAAACAGAAAAGGAAACAGCGCCATCATAAGAACATCGAAAGACACAAAGGGCCCTATTTAAAGGATCTAAGCGCACGGCATGACTCACGTGGCGCTGGTGCATTTAGGGCATGTACAAATCCACTTTTGCTAGTTTAACAGCGGAAAAAGGGTCCTTGTGCCAAACGCATGGTTCAAAAGGGTTGTACTGAGTGTCTTAATTAATTAATAGGTGTGTTTTGGGCGTAACATGCAATAAACCAATCAGAGTGTCATCTTCCGTTCTCTTTAAAAGCCAGGTGTGGGCACCCGGATAGCTCAGTTGGTCGAGCAGGCGCCCATATATAGAGGTTTACTCCTCGACGCAGCAGGCCCAGGTTTGACTCCGACCTGCGGCCCTTTGCTGCATGTCATTCCCCCTCTCTCTCCCCTTTCATGTCTTCAGCTGTCCTATCAAAATAAAGGCCGAAAATGCCCAAAAAATTACCTTAAAAAAAGAAATGGAAAAAAAACAGAAAACCCAAGACGTTATAAATGTGTTGTTGCTCCGTTATTTCTGAGACCCGAATTGTCGGCGAGTTTGACTCAGATAATCTGTCAAACAGACCAGCGACAGTTTCCTCTGTCTGACGTTTGTCAGCACACACACACACACACACACACTAAGGGCCCTATTTAAAGGATCAACTCAACTGAAACGCATTCACTCTTACAGGAAACTGACTTGATAATCCTTCTTTCCCCCATCAGAGTGGGAGGAGAGGGGTAGAGGCAGAGGCAGGGGGAGGCACGTCCCAGCATCCTCCTCCTCTGTTACCCAGGCGACCGCACAAGGCTCCACCGGCGGGCGCGTGCTGAAGCAGCAGTCGTGGCCCCCGCAGTCCGCCGTAGAGGAGCAGGGAGGAGCCAAGGCCAACAGGTCGGTGTGTGTAGACAGTGTGTAATTAACTTGTAGTCTACGAGTTTTAGAGGCGACAGGTCGGTTGGGGCAATGCATGACATCATCCTGCTGTTATTATTACAAATTAAGGTCAGCGGTAGGTATGAAACGATACTCAACTCACGATTCAATACGATTTTAAGTTCATGATACGATTTTCTCAGGATTGTTTATAAAATAATGAGCTGCAGACAAATAAGTGAAAAATATTCTTTCATATAAACTGCAAAACAGATGTGTCCTCTTATCAAAAATGAAAAATAAATTGTAAAAGACTAGATTGTTTATCATCGAATCATGAACCGTATATGTGAATGCTGTGTAATCATGTCCTTCATCCAACACGCTCCAGAAAGAGAGAGAGAGATGTTTGAGTTTAATGAACAACCCAGTTTTTTGCCATTCCTAGAATTTGTCTGATAACTTCAGCTTCGGCCCAACAACAGAAGGTCCCAAATCTTGTTGTTTCTCCAGTTATAAATATACATTGGCGTCTTCGTGTAAATCATCTTCATCAACCTTTATTTAGTACTCAGAGGTACATTTGAGGGCTACATTTTCAATGTAGCCGTGATTACAGAAAAATGCCACTGTACTTATTCTTCTGTGCTGCTCTTTTTATTAGGGCTGTCAAAATAACGCGTTAATTTCGATTAATTAATCTGAGAAAAAATTGTGCGTTACAAAACTTAACGCATATTAATCAATTTCATATTGACCTTTCACCCGGAGCCTGTAAAATGAAGGAGGAAGACGAGAGAATGCGCGACAGAAGTTTCTTTAACTGTCTATGGTTAACACTACACTCAACAGCAGGTAACGTTAGCCTTCCGCTAGCTAGCAGCTGGATTAAACATGTTTAAAGTGCTGACAGCTAACGCTAAATTGTGTTAAAGTTTGACTGTGTTTCTGCCACTATCGGAAAAACACAGATGGACATGGTGCGTTCAATGAAGCTGGTAATCTACAATCTCGCGGTGCATTCATAGTTATTGTAAAATACCCCCTTGAATTTATTTCCTCAGCATATTAGGTCATATATATAAAGTCATTATTTGAACAGTTAAAATAATAATAAAAGAGATTTTTTAACTTTAATGTCATTAATGCTGATTATTCATTGATTCATTTGAATTGAAATATTTAAAATACTTTCACAGCAACAATTACGTATGCGATTAATTTAGATTAATTAATCACAGAGTCTGTAATTAATTTGATTACATTTTTTAATCTATTGACAGCCCTAATTTTTATTTTTATTATTAATGCATACTGTGTTTATACTTATATTGTTATATTCTGGTCCTTGATTCTTGATTCTCTTCTCTTAGCCTTTCTGTATTTAGAGATTGTGTGACGTGCACCTACAGCACCAAAACAAATTCCTTGTATGTGTAAAAAAACGTACTTGGCAATAAAACTTTTCTGATTCTGAAATAAATACACAATACAATTTAGAACACAATATACAAACAAAATGCAAAGAATCTGAAATACAAAGACCGGAGAAGAAACAAGGACATGTAAGTCACTAAAACAGTTAATGTAAAATCAAAGACATAAATCAAATAGATAAGATGGATAAGACTTTACTGTCCACCTTGGTGGACATTTGTCTTTGGCATCTCCAAAAAATTGAAACACAACCATGACATTGGATGTTATCAAACAAATAAAGGAACACGCCGACTTATTTGGACATTAGCTTATTCACCGTATCCCCCAGAGTTAGATAAATCCATACATACCCTTCTCATCTCTGTGCGTGTTGTAACTGTCTGACGCACCCCCCACTAGCCTAGCCTAGCACAGATCCTGGAGGTAACCGGCTCCATCTAGCCTACTGCTCCCAATAAGTGACAAAATAACGCCAACATTTTCCTATTTACATGCTATGATTTTTATAGTCATAGTGTGTATAAATAACAAGGTCACATGAGACACAGCCATCTTCTAATAATAATAATAATAATAATAATAAATTGAATTTGTATAGCACTTTTCAAGGACTCAAAGTCGCTTCTAAGGACTCAAATCTTCTAACCGTATACATACTGGGAACTATATTCTCAGAAGGTGAAGCACTGCTACTTGGGCGGAGTGATTTGTTCGCAGCACCTGAGAAGCCCCGTGGTGAGGAGCAGAGAGTTCACCTAGAGTTCGCTCAGAGTTGAGTAATAATCACTCCGCCCACGTAGCAGTGCTTCGGCTTCTGAGATTATAGTTCCCAGTTTATATACAGTTAGAAGATGGCTGTGTCTCATGTGACGTTGTTATTTGTACACGCTGTGACTATACAAATCATGTTCCTTTAAACACACTAATACATACAGCACACTAATACTACACACCATTAAACATAAGACAACAATTGTGCAATGGGCAGAAACAACAGCAGGTGGAGAGGAGGTAGGATACAGCCTACAAGAGAACATATTTAAAAAATACCTTGTCTTTTATAGTGTATTTTGCATTTGGTGCCTCTACGGCATGGGGAACGAAGGACCTCTTCCTTCCTATTCCTGCTCGCCCTCAGGAATGAATACTAAAATGAATGACCCTCCTTCTTCACCTTCGGATGTTTGTTTTCTTCCGGTTTTTGCAGATAGAAACTTTATTCAAAACGCCCACTCACTCTATTCTCTCTCTCTCTCACACACACACACACACACACACACACACACACACACACACACACACACACACACACGGCCTCAGCCAGACTTTACACAGACTTTGTCCTCGAGAGCTGATGGGGTAAAGTCCACCAGATGTCCACTCATTCAAACATTTGCGTTCTCACATACAGCTCCGCCAGGTAATGTCGAGGTATGTTCAGGGTTGCAGTGCGTGATGTGTGAAAGGGATTCTTCATCTCATAATTTATCTTCTTTACTCAGTTCTATTTAAACATTATTTGATGATATAAAGCAGCTTAAAATATTCCTGCTGTCTTCTCCATGAAGGAGACACTTAAAAATGTTGTGAGGGATCTTGTTAATATATTATTGTGTGTGTGTGTGTGTGTGTGTGTGTGTGTTTTTCTTTTATAGGAAGTCTGTGAGCTCGATAGAATCTGCTTTTGGTGTCACGGAGGAGGAGCGTTTGGCCAAAGAAGAGGAGGAGAGGAACGTGGCGTTGGTTGAGATCCAGCTCAGAGATGAACTCAGCTTCCCCGCCCTCGGGGTGAGTTGACAGGCACCGATAATGTGGCTGTAAAATGCTCATTACATCATCTGCATACATGATGAGACAACAAAGATTGACACTGGTTCTTTTCTGACGACCTAAAGCAGGGGTGTCAAACTCAATTTCACAAAGGGCAACACTGGAAAAAGAGAATTACATCTAGGGCCAGACGTGTAGTTTAATGACATGCTTTTATTTTATTGAAAAAGTCAAATATCTTTGACTCTATTATTGCATGTATCATATAGTCTTCTCACTTGCAGTTTGGTCCACATAAAGTGTTCCAAAGCAGTCATAGAATTTAGCAAATCAAGCAAAGCAATGATTACATTTTTAAAAGTAGGCTACCACACAGCCGACTCACAACAACCGGTTTCACAGCCTGAATATGAAAACTCTCTGCTTCTGTGGTAATTTCTGAGTCTCAAATTGTGCTTTGAGTGTCGCGTAATTGCAGGTTGAAAAACAGTTTCCCATCTTTTTGGTTTGGCGCACAACTAGGCTCGCCAGAATTTATTGTGACCCTAAATTGATATGCGGGCCGGATCAGATTTTGCGAGGGGCCGTATTTTCCCTGCGGGCCTTGAGTTTGACACGTGACCTAAAGGAAGACAGTAATTTGTAAAAAATAATAAATATGTTAATTTGTTTGACTCCTCAGATGCAGAGTGATGGAGGAAGGAGGAAGGGAGCAGACAAGAGAAGAATTCAGAGAAACAAGACGGTACGTTTGTTCTTTGTGTTTATTTGCTAGAAACAAACGTGATAATTGGGGCTGGATCCGAATATTCGTTCGGTCGGTAGGTTTTCAGTTTTGGGATTCCAATATTCGTTTTTTTTTTTCCTTCAATACTGTAATAAAGTTGAGACAGATTTGACTTTTGGAGAAACGCAACCCGAGTTCTGGCTGCAGTGGCCCGTCATGTGAGTGTGGATCAGACAAGTGTGTTTTGAGCAAGGTTATTATAGTTTTGCAATTTTCATTAGTTTTTATTTTTATTTCGTTTTGACTTTTTGTTTTCAAATTCAGTTTAGTTTTATTTAGTTTTTAAAGTGGGTTTGCTAGTTTTAGTTTAGTTTTTATTAGTTTTAGTGTTAGTTTTAGTCTTTTTTGTAATATGGGTTATTTCTCAGGGGCAAGATTCAAAAAGGTCAGAAAAAGTATTGTGTAAAAATAACTCAACAAAAACATCATACAATGTTAGAAATATGTATTCACAATGTATTCAACAATAACACCAGTACATAAAATGTACATATGGTCATAAATATGTAAAGAGTCTACAGTAAGTGCAACATGTGTAAGTGACGTGTTACTAGACGAAGAAGAAGACAGACATGAACAGTTCGAGTAAAGTGGTGAACTTTTTGAAGTCAGTCGACTCACACAGTTGTGTAGACATCCCAATATCAATACACATATTAACCTGATAGGGGGATAAAGAACACAACAGGACCTCACACAAATGAGCCGTTTCACCACCTCACAAGCGGATCATTTTGTTGGTCTGAGTCCTGATATCCTGCGGAGAAAACTCTACAGGAGAACTCTTAATATTTTTCTTCATGTATGTTACAAAAAAACTAAATATTCATAAAATCTGTTTTGTGATGCATGTTTAAAAGAATCCGCAATTTAATATTTTGGTGGATAAACAAAGATGCTTGACAGCAGATTTGTCTACCCGCCAACTTGGCAGTTGAGTCAAAAAGTTAATTTGGGACACTGAGATGTGAGTCTGAAAATATTCATCTCTCCGAATGTTTTTTTTTATTGAGCCAAAGATGTTGAGTACTCAACTTTGTTAACAAGAAAACTCCACAGGGGAACTCTTATATTTTTCTTCTGTGCTTTTATAGAAGAGTCCAGTTGAAGACGTCAGAGCACCATCTCCCTCTGCTGACGAAAGACCCAAATCCTCCACCCCGCCACCGCTGGCATCATCCTCTGCTGCTGCACCTTCTACAAATACAACACCCACCAAACCTGCCCTTCCTGCTGCCAAACCTCCTGCTGCTCCGTCCGCAAAACAAGACTCCAACACTCCTTCTTGGCTGAGCTCAATCAAGGCTTCAACGACGCCCAACCTAAACATGGCGGCCACGGCTGCTGCTGTGGCGTCTAGCTCCACCTCCAGCCTCCCTGTCACCCATGCTGCCCCAAAAACAAACGCACTCTCTGACGCTTTAACACAGATCTCTCTTCCTGCTGCTCCAAGCACCAAACCTCCCGTAACAGGCCGTGCTGTGTCTCCCTCCATCCCGTCCTCTGCCACTCTATTCTCCTTCCTCACCCCTGCTCTCCCTTCTGCTTCATCACCCCCAACTCCCCACGCTCCGCCCTCATCTTGTCTTTCCTCTCTTCCTCCGGAATTGTCCGCCTCACCTTCTCCGTATTTTTCTTCTTCTTCTTCAGTACCTCCTCCCACTTTCATCGCTCCCATTGCCCCCTCTCCCTCCGCTGCCACTGCACACAGCTTCGTCCCTCCCACCTCGCTCCCCCATTCCTCCTCGCCCGTCTCCTCTCTCCCCCACTCCCCCAGTCCTCCATCCTTCTCCTCTTCTCCTCTTATCCATCATGCTGCTCAAGTTCACACGGCTCCACCAGCTTCAGCACAAAGTAAGACGTCTGTTCATTTACACTTTACACAACTGTTTCTGCCAGGGTTCATTTGTACAGCTGAGTGGAACACCATGAATGTCCCAAAGGAGAGGTCGTACAAACTAGTTTTGAGTATACTTAAAGGATAACTTTGTTATTGTTCCAACCTGGACCCTATTTTCCCGTGTTTGTTTTAGTGACTGATGTGAACAACAATCTTTAAACTTTGAAAGAGATTTTTTAGTATGTCCTTAGTATTAAACCAACAGTACGCGAATTGCATACTATTACCGGTAAAATATTACAGTATGCGGTTCTGGACAGTGCGTCGGCATAAATATCCCACAATGCAAAGTGCTAGTAACAACAACGATCATAACAGACAAACGGACAGAAACCGTCAATAACGCTTTAATTTACATTTCTACATATTTAAACGACTGTCGGTCCAGTTATTCACCTCTTTCAGTAATTTAAGCATTATCTGGCGATCCCGCTAGAGTGGAGGTCGCCAGTGGTTACGTGTCTCCAAACGGCAAGGAGGCTCTCAGATGTCACGTTGACAATTACAGCATAGTGCGTCCAAAAAGATTCACGCTACTGTTTATTTATACAAAAGTACGTTGAATGGTAGTATACATATTGAGTATGTGGTGCAGAGTATGAGATTTCGGACGCAGCCCTGGTCTGACTCTCTCTCTCTCTCTCTCTCTCTCTCTCTCTCTCTCTCTTTCTTTCTTTCTTTCTTTCTTTCTTTCTTTCTTTCTTTCTTTTTTTTTTCTTTCCAGTTTCTTTGCCAAATCCTGGAGCTACTCTGACTGCATCTCAGACCTTCCAGAGCCTGGCCTCCCTGTCGCAGATTCACCCTCACATGTCTCTGCCCCAAAACCAGTGCCCCGTCTCTGTGTCCCAGAAACAAACCCAGCCTTCTCTGCCGCAAAACACCCCGGTCCTGACGCCCCAGATGCAGAACGAGGCCCGCTCCTGTCTTCAACAGCACCAGTCTCAGTCCCACTCTGAAGTAGCCTCTCTGCCACAGACCCAGCCGTCTGTCGTCCCACCCTCCCTCCCTCAGGCCTCTGTCTCCCTCCTCCAGTCCCGGTACCCATCACAGTCCCAGTACCCCTCACAGTCCCAGTACCCCTCACAGTCCCAGTCCTCTCACCCCGCTCAAGCAGCTTCCTACCCCCTCCCCTCCCAGACCTCAGTTCCTGTCCCGACCTCTCTGCAGCCACCTGTCACCCATCCTCACCTCCACGTCCAGCCTCCTCATCCCTCCCAAGTCCCACATCCCACCCTCTCTCTCTCCACCTCCCATCTCTCTCTCCATCCCCACTCCTCCATCGCTCAGAATCAAACGGAGGCCCCTCTCCCTCCGGCTCAGCCTCACCCCGAGTCTCCGGCTCACCCTCCTCCTCCTCACCCCGCTCATCACCCCCAGCTGCAGTCTGCTCCTCCCCCTCACCACTCGTCCATCCCTGGAGCTGTTCCTCTGCAGCAGCTGTCCCAGCTCTACCAGGACCCCCTGTACCCCGGATTCCCCCAGGGGGAGAAGGGCGAAGTCGCTCCAACTCCGCCCTTGTCCTCCAGCAAATCAGGGGAGGACCTGCCGCTAGGTGAGCTGGACAAAATTAGTAGGACAATTGTTTAGGGGTGACCCCGAATAGTCAACGCTTCAATTGAAAGAGCCTGATTTGACTGCCAGTCTGTCGGACACAGTTCAGCCAAAGATTCTGGACGAGACGAGTGTAAACTTGCAGCGCGCCAGTCTGCAGCTTTCTGAAACCTGCCAGTTTACACCAACGCAACGAGATGAGAGGGTGCACCATCTTCTTAGCACAACGACTCTTTTTACTTCCATCTTAACTTCTGACTTAAATGCTTTTTTGTAGCTGGACATCATTTGTATCATAAATATGAATGTGGATAACATTACGGATAGAGCTGCCTTTCTAGTGATGAAACGGCGAAAACGTTTTATTTCTCTGATGAACTTACAGTGCTTGCCTCCGGGCTGGTTCTGACTGCTGCATCTCTTCCCTGCAATGATCCTCAATCCGTTTTGTCTCGTCGCAAATCTTTGAAGCTTTTAATAAATATGTTTAAGCATATGATTCAACAATCAGTCCGCGATAGGCAAGAATTGACCATTCTGATTCGACTATGAAAATTCTTGGTCGGGGACACCCTTACAATTGTTTTATTCTTTTTTTGGTGATCAACATTTTGTATTGCGTTAAACAAAATGCAAAACAATATGAACAAATCCTTCGGCTAGATAAGATAGACTTACTTAGACAAAAATGGTCTAACTTGATGAGATGAAATAGTAATACCCATAGGCAATTGTTTTATAAGTCTGATGATGATTTTGTCAATTACTTGTTTTGTATATAAAATGCTCATCAGTTTCCCAGAAGCTGAGATGCTTGATTTGTCTTTCTCTGCAGATCTCAACATCTTGAAGTTTTTCTACAACTTGGGTGTCAAGGTAAGACAAAGAACTGCACCGTCACTCAAGCATCCACAAACATGTCAAGATAAAAGCTTTAGTTATTTTTGTTATTGGTCGTTAAAGAATTGTGAGGAAGATCCATGCTGAGCAGGACATTTTAAGATTGAAAAAGGTTGCTGTTTATGCAATAATTAATAACCATTTGGAGTTTGTGTTTAAGGTGAATGGTCATGGAAATTTTATTATGGGTCCCAGAAAAGTAATGGAAAAGTTTTAAAAATTGTCCATGAAAATCTGTGGGAAAGAAAAGACAGGAAACGGGGAAACGGCTGGCCTCGGCTCTGAACAGCAAAATCCACCTACCAGCAGCTCTGAGATCCACTAAATAACACTTTGTGTAAACGTGTAAAAAGAAAATGACAGTTTGCGTGCGCTTGGGTTAACCTGGTAGACTAGACGCCCACATACAGAGGTTTACTCCTCGATGCAGCATGTCTTTAACCCCCCCCCCCCCTTCATGTATTCTGCTGTCTAAAGGCCTAAAATGCCCCAAAAAAATAATCTTAAAAAACTAAAACTAAATTCAATTCAATTTTATTTATAGTATCAAATCATAACAAGAGTTATCTCAAGACACTTTACAGATAGAGTAGGTCTAGACCACACTCTATAATGTACAAAAAACCCAACAAATCCCCCAAGAGCAAGCACTAGTGCAACAGTGGCGAGAAAAAACTCCCTTTTAGGAAGAAACCTCAGACAGACCCAGGCTCTTGGTAGGTGGTGTCTGACGTGCAATAAAATAATAAATAAATGACAGTTTGCTCTTATGTGCCAGATTGTTTCCTGGCTTTGTAAATAATTGATGTAAATTTGGAATTGATTATGGGAAAGCGGGTAGATTTCGCAATCACTGAAGTGTGTACACACGGGGGTGGGATTAAATACGTGTATACTTCTTCCCACTCTTTTAACATAGTTTTCTGATATGTTAACAGATCAAGTGTCACAAGTTGTTAGTAATTTATTGTCCTGTTATTGATTTGTTTTGTTTTATTTCTGCTGTTCTGTTCTTTACATATTCAAAATAAAATCAATCAATCAAAGTTGTGTGGCAACTGGTCCAGGTGTTGGTGTTTTGATATTCATCCCTGCTTCTGCTCTTCTCTCCAGGCTTACTCCATGCCCATGTTTCCCCCCTACATGTACCTCCTGCCCCTGCAGCAGGCCCACACCTTACACCCCAACCTCCCCTCCTGCTCCCCGTCCCCTCCCCCCCCGTACCCTCCCTCCAGGCACCAGGACGAGTACTCCCAGTACCCTCCGACTTCCGCATCAATGCCTCCTCACTACAACAACCAGGCCCTGCCCCCTGAGCCCCCACATCCCAGTGACCCCTCCTTTAATCAGCCCGGGTACCCTGTCAATCAGCCTCCACCTCACAGGATGTCCTGGCAACACCAGATGCCCCCTCCCAGAAACCCCAACTACTCGGTTGAATATCATAGCCAAAGTCCATCATATCTGGCTTCCCCACCCTTGTCTCAGGGCTACCACCCGGGTCAAGCCCAGGGGCACCTGTACCCACCCTCCTCAATGGCATTTCAGTCTTCGCCGAACTCTGAAGAGCTCCAGGTGAGCCATGGGGTGCTGGAGCAGCGTCAGCCCACCAATGGAGACGCAATACCTGGCCAAGGGCCGGGCCGAGGCCCTGGTCGTCTGGAGAGTCCTGCTGCTGCTAACATGGCTAATGCTAACAACAACAACAGAACAGGGATGGCGCCTGGTTTCGGTACGTAGACAGTTTTTATCAATCAATCAAGTCATGTCATTATTTACTGATGGAAGAAAGGGTTTCTGGGTAATGAAGGCCTTAAATTCCAAGCTGAGAGCCACGTACAATATTTGTCATTGAAACTTTTAATATGATGTTTTTCTTTCCCATCAGCCCTTAAGACCGAACAGGGAGACAGTTCGACCAAAATGGTGCTGCTGGTGGACCCCCCACTCAACAACACACCAATAGTACGACACACACACACACACACACACACACACACGCACACAGTGTACTCATGTTGATTAAAACAATCAATTGCTGACATTAGGAGAAACTCATAAGACTCTCTGCCCTTTTGTCCAAATATGGTCACTCCTGGCTGTAAAAAAACAAAATGGTGACAGTCAAAATGCTCCTGGCTTCAAAAGTCCACCCTAGTAGCTGTAGTAACATTTGTTGTAGTAAATAAAATCTCTCTCCTCTCAGATGAAATTGGTTTCAAACACCGACGTTACGGATGTCCCCATGACAACCATGAAGCCCGGCAGCTGCCCTGCCTCGCCGACACCTTATGACATAATCTCCAAGACGGCCGTCCACGGTGATAACAACCCCTGCCGCGGATACCGGGGCCATCGAAAGCAACTCAATCACGCCAACGCGTACGTCCCGCTGGGGCCTGCCATGGCGGAGGGTTACCTGGCAACTGCTGCCATGGCAGAGTCTCTGTCTGTGGGCTGCAGCACGGAGGATGACTGGGAGGAGTCGTCAGGGTTCAGACTGCCGACCTTTAACCCCAGAGGGTCAAGGAAGAGCTACAGAGGAGGCGGGAGAGGGAGGGGAGCACACAGGAGGAGACATGGAGGAGAGGTGGGGGCGGGGCTAAACTATGTCCAGTTTAACTCCTCCCACAGGGGGAGGGGCCGGGAGAGCCAATGAGACAAGAGGACACTGGAAGGGGATTTTTTTTTTTTTTTTTTTTTTTCTCCCTGCGATGAGAAGATTTGTATCAATCGTATGTCTGGATGCTAAATATGAAGCTACAGCTAGCAGCCAAGCATGAAGGCTTGATAGAAGAAACGGCTAGCTTGGCTGTGTTGAGAAGTAAATTAAAAGTAATATTCTTATTCTTTCTACCTTTTGGACAGAGCTCTAACCGTCTTCGGCTATAGCTTCACATTCACCGTACCTGTAATCAGTCTTCTCATCCAACAATATTTCCAAAATATTTCTTTAATAGGAAGTCAAATTTCGAGAGTCCATACAGCTTTAGAAATGTAAGCACATTTCAGCAAAAGAACGTCAACCAAGTTAATTGAGCAATTCTTTTAAGCATCTGTTAGCAGCTTGAGCTGAAAACACAGAATTAAATCAACAAGAATCTGATTTATTCTCGTAAAATCTAATTTGACAACAGCTTTAAGAGTGCTGCTTTAAAACTACCGCAGTGTGTATGGGAGTCTGGTTTAGAAGAGTCAGACAACAAATAGAATCTGTGTGGACTATTTGTTCAGATTTCTTTTAATTGTCCGTGTGTCTTATTGCTCCTTATGTGTATTTGTCTTGTTTTTCTTCTGTACTGGGTTTATTTTTCATGTCACGTTTGATCAACTCAAAACTCTAGAGATTCAGTGCCTTACGTTTGCTACTTTACTGTCTTATTTCTTTTTCTTCAGACTTTGAGAAACACTGCTGTACAGAACTAAAGGTGTTGGTGTTTTTCTATGCGATTGAATAAATAAAACATTGGTTCAGATGGTCTCTCAGTTTGTATTATTATTCACGTTTTATTCAGTGAATCCAATCTTGCCTTAAAGTGATAGAACCAGGGTTAAGAAGCTCTGTGGAGGCCCAAACGCTTCTTTCCTAGAGATATGTGTATAGGAATGCTAAGTCAAAATGTTTTTTTAGTCCAGACTAAAAAAAGAATAATTCTCTGATGACTGCAGTAGGGAAGGGATTTAACATTACACTGTTTTTTACCAGAAGCTCTGAAAAACATGTTTTTCTGCAAGAATCATTCTAATCATGTTTATTTTTTTCATTCTCTTTATTTAGAATCACATATCAGCACTTAACACATTTGTGTAATTTGATTGAAACATACAGTGATTCAGCTTAACAATATTTTTTGTTAAATATACAAATATGAACAGAAAATGGGGTGCAAGAAAAAAACATACTAAAAAATAAGAAATTACGAGCAGTTAGACAAAAGAAGGGCATTTAGGAGCAATACACATTTTCCACTTTTCCCAAATTTCCTCAAATCTAGTTAGTCTCACAGAAAAGGTATTTTTCAATTTACATGAATCTTAACATTGAAACATCTGTATAAGAGCTTCTATAATATATAATAAGTAGCCTATAAATGACTGCAAAGCTGTTTAGTGGTGGGAACAACGTTTTTAGGACATACGAAGCTCTTTTGTGCTCAATTTACATTATTCAGACATAGAAGACTGGGACTAAATGTTCCAGTCTCTGGAACAGGATGTTCCTGGAATAGTTTCGAATGCAGCACTAAGATCTAATGAGAAAAGCAGCGTTAGAAGGCCGTTAGTAATTTTCACCTGTGCTATGATGCATTCTAAATCCTGACAACTGATTCTCAAGGATCTTGGAGAGAAAGGGGAGATTAGATCTCTATAGTTGGCTAAGACCTCAGGATCGAGAGTGGGTCTTTTCAGAAGAGGTTTTATTACCGCTACTTTAAATCACTGCGGTGTTAAAGGTGCAGTAGGTAAGACTTGTAAAACTAACTTTCTGTCATATTTGCTGAAACTGACTATGTTCATAAAGCAGGTAATTAAAAACAAAATCCGGCTCCTCTGGCACCACCCCTTATACTGTAGTGCGATTTGCAAAAATCAACAGCTGTTCAGATGCACCAATCAGTCCAATCACTTCATATAAACATATTTGTAAGCTTCTGTTGAGAGACTGTTGTTTAAGTGATAGAAACAGTTTTACATCACGACTCAAATGATTCTTGCAGAGAAACATGTTTTTCAGAGCTTCCGGTAAAAAAACGCTGTAACGTTTGTAGTTGTTTATTATCAAAATCTGTATTGCCCTTCACAAACTTGTCCTTTTTTATGAATATTTACCACCACCATCAATTCCAAGTATTCCTATTGGCTTGAAATTTTACATTTGCGCTTACATGAACTGGGGTAGACGCTCCATAGCCATGTGCCATCTTGAACTACGTTAGCCGTTGTCCTATACACTAATCACAATTGCACTGAAAATTGCTGTTCTTGAAAAAATGCTAATAAACTATTTAAAAAATATATATGTTAGCCGATAAGGGACATACAGGCTATACTCCTCCGCCTTTCGCGTTTTAGTTAATTATCGTCCGCGCTGCAGTCTCTTTTTTTTCTCTTTTTTCTGTCGGGTGGCGCACGTGCACGCTTGTGACGAATTGTGACCCTTTTGGCTGTCCATAGGGTGAAGCGTGCGTCCGCGCCACTCTTTGACATGCACTCCATGATATTGACCAAATGAACAAAAGAGTGGGAGAAACCGAGGTTGTTAAAAAATGTTGTCACCACCCTAAACAGCTTTGCAGTCATTTTGTACCAGAATCTCATGTTTCTATGTAAGAGTCGTGTGAATTTAGCCCCAAACGGCTGATTTTGGTCTTGAAAACATTGTTCCCTTCACTGAAAAACCTGTGCAGTCATTTCCTACCAGAATCTCTTCATAAAGATGTTTCATTATCAGAATCATGTAAATTGAGCACCAACGACCTTACTAAACATGAAGTGATTTTTTTTTTTTAGCATCCAGAGCATCTTAAAATCATTAATGTACATCTATGATTGAATGTGAAACGGAGGACTATGCATATTTTAATACAATCCATTGGGATTGTATGGACATTCATGAATGGATGAAATGAATGTTCTATTTTTAGGACTGACTGAATGCATGGATGCTTATGGGAACGACTGTTTGTATGGCATTATATAATGTATAACAGACTAAATGTTTTTGCACAAGTAACCCATAGAAAATGATGATCTGCAATTTTTGCACAGCTATTTGAGTAGCCTTAATGTTCAATGTACTTTTTATCTTCTAATTGTTTTTTTACTGTGCTTGTTGTTGACAGAGCTTCTAATCACTTAAACAGCTTTACAGTAGTTTCTTAGCAGAAGTTTCTTTACACATGCAGGAAAGAAAAGAAAGAAAGTGTTTGGGCTTCCACAGAGCTTCTTAGTACGTCACTTTAACGTTTCATACCAGAAGCTCTGAAAAACATGTCTCCCTGCTTCTGTGTTAACACTGTTTCTGTCTTAAACAGCTTTACAATAGTTTTTTAGCAGACGGTCCTTTACGGTTATGCACTGAACTTGCATTTAGGCCTCCAAGCATGTAAACCTTTACACACACACACACACATATCTCTACGCAGGAATGTATATGTGTTTTGGGCTTCCACAGAGCTATATATATATATATATATATTATATATAGTGTCTTGTAGCCAGCGCAAGGCTTGGGGAGATACCGTTGGATTAGTAGTACGAGTACAGACATAATAAATGAAGATAGAAACAGGTCTTGGATCAGGTAGCATCAGTTTATTATAATTTGTTGTAAATGTAAATGCATGAGTTAAAATACGTTGTTTAATACAGCGTATTAAACAGATGTCACATCCACAATGTCGCTGGCTGGTGAACACAGCCCTGTATGTCTGACATAACTGACAGAATGCACTTTTTTCATTTTAAGCGTTTCACAACATTGCTGGCTTAGCAGCCTAGTACATTAAAGGATGATGGTTTTTTTTTTATCTTTTAAATTTCTTATGATAGTTTCTTTTAAACATATCTGCTGGTTTTTGAACGCAGCTTGGTTGCACTCTGATGGTGTTGAGCCCCTGAAGTCACGGTTGGTCACACAGGAAGTCGTTTTAGTCGTCCAGGAAGAAGTAGTTTCCACTCTTCTTCTGTTCTGTGTCCTGGGAGATAGAGAGGGTAAAGTTCAGTCATTACAAATTTTATTATTATAACTGTTGCTGTAAAAAAGACTTATGTTACTCTTATAAACTGAAGTGCTCTTTTCTCTTTTTATAGCGTATCGTAATTCCGACACCAGCAGTCAGTGGCTCAGTGAGGAGTCATTGTCAGTTGATCAATGTGTTAATTCATACACTGCCCATCAAAAATATGAATCCTAATGTCATGTTTGTACCTTGATAGAGTTGTGCTTGTTGATACGTGGTCTGAAGTTGTTCGGGTCTCTTCTGAATGTGATTTCCAACAGCGCCAGAAACCTGTTCATCCCTGCTAACAGACCCTGAGGCCTGACAGACACCCACAGACAGAGTCAGATTAATTAATAATTCAAATACTGCTAGAGTTTTTAAATTAATGTGAGCGTTTCTTTTCCAAAATGTCTTACGTGTTAGCTACGGTCGACTTGGAGGGAATACCGTCAAACACGATGACTCTGTCGGCCAGGTAGGTCGCCATGATGAAGTCGTGCTCCACTACAAACGCCGTCTTCTTGGCGTGGAGGATGTACCTGCACACAAACACACCAGAATCACACAGACAGCAGAAGGGGGACGGAGGAAGAAGAGCAAGTGAAGGGAAAAGGATGTGAAATAGGAAATGGAATGAGGAGATGTGAAGTAGAGGTGTGTGGAGATGGCGGAAAAGTGAAATATGAAGAACAGTGAGGAAAATATGAAGGAAACGTGATGAAAGAAGGGAAATATGGGGCACCCGGACAGCTCAGTTGGTAGAGCGGGCGCCCGAGGTTTACCCAACGCAGCGGGCCCTTTGCTGTCATTTCCCCTCTCTCCCCTTTCATGTCTTCAGCTATCCTGTCAAATAAAGGCTAAAAATGCCCAAAAAATAATCTTTAAAAAAAAAAAGAAGGGAAAAATGAGACAGGAAAGGAAAAGATACGACAGTGGAGGAAGGGATGAAAGAAGGCAAATATAAAGGAAAAATGAAGGAGAAAGGGAAGGAAATGGGAGGGTGGAAGGACGTATCAAGGAATAGGGAGGGAAATGTGAAAGAAAGGGAGGGAAATATATGAAAGAAGAAGGGAGAGAACTATGAAGGAGATACAGAGGGAAACGTGAGGGATGAAAGGAGAAATGTAAAGGAAAAGTGATATAATAGAAATAGAAAATAAAAGGTGATGGTGACCTCTTGATGACCCTGGCGGCCATCAATCTCTGCTCCGAGTCCAGGTAGGCCGACGGCTCGTCGATCAAATAAACGTCAGCTGGTTTCCCCAAACACAGAGTGAGAGCAACTCTCTGCAGCTCACCACCAGACAGGTTCTGCACCTGCAGGGGGGGGGGGGGGGAGGGGGAGAGAGAGAGAGAGAGAGAGAGAGAGAGAGAGAGAGAGAGAGTGTCACTGTCCATTGGCCGTCCATAGCCGAGGAAATATCAAATAAGGGACATGGGATGTATTAACATCTGAAACGCAAGTAGCTTTGTGGGCGGATCTCGGGCGCTGTTGCCGGTGGGATAAATGAGTCATGCGCCCGGCACACATCTAAAATGGGTTGGTCTGTAACAAATAACAAATGTAATAAACCAATCAGAGCGTCATCTTTCCCTTTAAGAGCAGGCACGCTTGTTCCATGGCGGATTGCTATTATTACGGCGGATTGGCCTGACGCACGCCAGCAGGAGCTGTCTGGGATGCGGCAAAGTAATAAATGCCCGTCTTCACCGGGTGGCGATGTTGCTTCGGCCTGTCGGGCACATCTCCTCCAGTCTGGAGAGGATTGCTGCAGCCATGGAGCGGGGGCCTCCAAACGTCTCCTTAAGTCCTCTAATATTTCCTCATTTATGTCAACGGTGCCCTGCACACGATTCATGGAAATGTTGTGTAAAACACAACAAGCCACAAAGAATGCTGCAACGTTTTGAGGACTGTACTGTAAAGTACCTGAAGCGCATTTTCACTAATATTTTTCCTTGTAATTATGTATGGTTTGCAAAAATGGGAACTGCTGCGTCCGTGTAGATGAGAGAAGCAAAGTGTGTGCACGTTGTGTACACGCTACATTATGGCCAAGCATGCGCCCCTAAAATAGCATCTGAATATCGCGCCTTTTTGTGACCGCTCTTAATCATAGACGACAGCCGTAAAGTAAGTAAGTGTGTGTGTGTGTGTCTTACATCCTGGTCGATGATGCTTTCGATCTGCATCGGCTTCATGACGTCAGTGATGAACTGCGGGTGAGTGTAGGCATCTCGGATCTTCTCGTGCAGCAGAGCTCTGACGCTGCCCTGCACACACAAACACAAACTCTTTTTATCAGCCTCTTCTAAACAAAAAACTTCAAACCTGCTGCAACTTCACATAAACTACAGAGATGAGTGAAACCACATGAACTCAAAGCTTAGTGATGGACGTTTCATTCGTTTAGTTATTGAAGATAAAATAAGGTTTAATTTGATCCCCAGAGAGCAGCATAAAAACATGAATAATGTTCAGATAAATGGAGAAAGTAAAACAAATAAAAATTAGTATATAAAATAAATAGGATATAAATAGTGACTATACAGGAGCAACTAAACTCAAACTTTTCAAGCAAAAGAAACTGACAGTGTGAATATTTTGAGGCATCACTTTGGACTTTTCACATTTTTACTGACATTATATAGATCATAAATTAATTGAAAAAACAAAATCATTATTTGCAGCACGAAACAAATCCTGTTTAAATAGAAGTTGGTTTTCATACTCAACTACAAAAGAATGAAAGAAAACTGCTTTCCTGTCTGTAGGTAAAACAGTTCAAAACTATAAAGCATAGGCTTGTTTAATGCTGAAAACAGTGTTGTATTTAACAGTGTATATAACTGATGATGTGATTGATTGAACGGACCTTAAACTTTGGGCTAATGGTCTGAGGCTTGTAGCTCACGTTCAGGATGGGAACCTCACCTGAAAGAAAAGAGAGCAGGTGAATGTGTGTGTGTGTGAGAAAGAAAGAGCGCCTACATCTAAACCCTTTTGAGACTAAAACGATCTCCGTCCACACAAGACTCTTAGCTCCAGCAGCAGAACTAATCTGTGTGTCCATATTAAAATGTCTGACAACACATATCACATGACCATCCACACACACACACACTGGGCATGTGTGTGCCGGTGTAAACAGGAAGCAGACTGTCTGACGTTACTCTGCGGTTGAAAATCATGGATGTATAAATTGAAAATACAGAAAATCCTTTGGAGAAAGAACAACAATGGTAAGAGCAGGGATTTATTAGCTTGGAGCGACGACGAGGTGCAACTGTTACTGAAAGCTACCGAACCGAAGAGACTAACTGACGAGCGTCATAGTTTCCAAAGTTCTCGGTTTGTGTCCGTCCAGACTACAAACGGGGACAGCAGTGTTTCCAAATGTCTCGGTTTTAGGGGCTCGGAAACGCTGGAGTAGTGCAGACGCACTATGTAAACATAGAAAAAGATATAATTTTAAACCAAAACGCATGAGTGTAGATGTAGCCTGAGAGAGAGAGAGATACTCACCTCCACTCTCAGGTTTAAGTCCTCCAGCCAACATCCTGATAAAAGTTGTCTTCCCTGTGCCTGCACACACACAAACATTAAACACAGACATTAAACACATCCAGTGTGACGTAGATTAGTCCTCCACCTTGGTCCAGACTGAAATATCAACAACTATTGGATGAATTGCCATGTCATGATTCCAAGAGGATGAAGCCTGATGACTTTGGTGATCTTGACTTTTTCATCTAGCGCCACCAGCAGACCAAAGTTTCACCAATACTTTGGTTTATGACCAAACAAGAGAGGTAACTCAGCTGAACATAAACTTACCGTTCTCTCCCAGCATCACCATGATCTCAGAGTCTGAAAACTCTCCGGGTTTAATCTCCAGCGAGAACTCGCCCATCGTCTTCACCATTTCTGGATACTGAACAACAACAACGAGAAACATCAGCAGTTAGTTTCACAGAAACCTCCTCACTCCAAATCCTGTTATTATAGAAAATAGGGCTGAACGATTTAAGGAAAAAAAATTAATTGCAATTTTTTTAGGTAGAGAGAGATATTAACTGTGTAAAGCTTGATTTATGGTCCTGCGGAGGCTCCACAGAGCTTTCTCCGTAGCCTACGTGAGTGGCCTATATGTTTTTACCGGCGTGTGTGTGTGTGTGTGTGTGTGTGTGTGTGTGTGTGTGTGGGGGGGGGGGGGTGAGTAGTAGAGCGAGGGAGAAGTGAGAGAGTGACGGTGATTATCTTCAGAGTGAGTAGTGACTCCACTACTGGAGTCATAGTGAGAGAAACAAAGTGTCTCCCCTGTTCTCTCTGACCACGGTCCAAGCAGGAGAAGTTAACCCTCTCCTTGATTTCATGTTGTTTATGGAGAAGGAGAACCAGGAAATGAGTCGGGGGAAATGCAACAGCTGTGTGATCTCTGCGCCAAGCATTTTTGTGCGCCTAGTCCCGAAACCCTTAAAATACGTTAATTTTAACCAGACTTTATGCGACCGCCAAATTTGGTGAGTTTTTGCATATGTTAAGCCCCTTAAAAAGGCAATTCATTTGCCGGAAAAAGAAAGAAAGAAGGAACAATTCCTTCAGTTTCAAAAGGGCCTTCGCCGCTGTCGGCGCTCAGGCCCTAAAAAGAGGAATAAAACATGTTAAACCAAATGTTACACCAAACATTCAACTAAATATTGCCCATTGCGATCTTCACGATTAGCTAATCGTACAGAAAGAATTTTCAACATCGCAATTTCGATTTATAAACGATTTATCGTTCAGCCCTAATAAAAAACATTTTTAAACTTTTTAATCCTTAAGAAAAACACAAGACAAGAGTTTTAATCTTACAATAAATTCAGCGCGAGATGATGATGAATAAGAATAAAGATGAGGAGGAGAGAGGGAGGAAGAGAAGAAAGTGTTAAAAAGAAAAAGGGAAATAGGGAGGAAGAAAGTTGTGAAAGTGATTGGCAGCAGAGATGTAGAAGCAGAGGATGTGAACAGACCTGGTAGTGTCGGAGTCTCTTCACCTCCTCCTCATTGGCCGTCTCGGCCACCTTGAAGACCAACGAGGTCTCACGAAACCTGAGATTCTCCGTGGGAACGTAACCGTCCAGGAAGATGTTGATACCTAAAAGTACGGAGGGGGTAAAATAACACGTTTCAGAGGATAAGAATGAAATTAGGGTGAGGCTATTTGCAGCGTATGTAAATCTAAATGATCTGTATTTATATAGCGCTTTTCTAGTCTTAACGACTACTCAAAGCATTTTTACATAGTACAGGAACCATCCACACACATACAAGGTGCCACCTGCTCATCAGATAAACATTCACACACTGATTGGCAGGCAACCGCTCTACCACTGAGCCACAGCCGCCCGTATGCTATTCATACCCCGGTGCAATTAGAAATGAATGCTATCCATACCCTGGTACACACAGCAATGTGTTCTATTAATACCCCGTCTGGTAAAAATATCAATGTATGCTATTTGCACCCCTGTGCATTTACCTTGGCATATATTCACACACACTTATCCTTAATACTCATTTGGAACATTATCGTTGCAGTGTCCAATATTTCACACACTTCATTGAGATTAATTTTTTTTTTTACAGGGTGGTATGGGAAGACTCATGAATATTCATTAGGGAACTCATCACTGATTGACTCGCCCTGACATTCTTACCCTAACCATAACTAATCCCACTCCTCTTGCCTAAACCTAACCAACCAGAGCAGGCAACGAGTACTAGCCATTCAGGGTTGAGTCCCATAATGAATATTCATGAGACTTCCCCCACCACCCTGCAAAAATAAATTTCGTGTTCGCGGGCCCTGACTTGCACAATGGTATGCAAATTATCCAATCCAAAATGATAAAAAAAACAACACCTCCTCACTGGGGAATCAAACCCCAGATTCCCAGACCACAGCTCAGTGGTCTAACCACTCACCTAGCAGTTCTTGTGGAACGTAGTACAACTGTTTACTACTTGGTGTCTTCAAGCCTCGGTTGAAGACATTCTACTGTATACAAAAAATAGGTAGCCTACTAACTGACAAACTAACAGTTGTATGCTTTCATTGAAGACAGAAAGCAGAACTGTAGTATCCATTTTCTGCTAGAAATTCAATTGTTATAAACTTCCTTAAAGCCCCAGTGTGTAAGAATTACTCCCATCTAGCGTTGAGATCATACATCGCAATCAACTATCTCTCGCCATGCAGTTGAACGCAGTTGCAGCTACGGTAGCCGCCACACTTCAAAAAGAGAAAGTGTACAAAAGGCCGTCTTGTTGGAGTGCATGTCAGAGAGTGTTGCAGACGCACGCTTCACACCACGAGCTTAGTTCGCAACATTACATTGTCAAATTTAAAACATTAACAACATAATGCAACAATAACAGTCAATTGGAAACTTGACAATTTGTCAATAAAGTAAAAAGAAAAAAAAAAGTTTACCGACAATCGTGATCACACTGATCATAAAAAAATTAAAAGTAAAAAAAAAGAAAGTTATGTTGAGTATGAAAACTCTTGTTCATTACATTTTACTTCATAATTGCAACCGCATGTGTTGTATTCATTGTTGTTAAACTTGTTCTGTATATAGTTTGTTATCGTGATCAAAACCATTGATCTGAAGCTCAATGCTGATGCTGTCATGTAAATAGTTTTCTAATCAGCAATAAATTTCTGATCAACCCATATCAATTGCGTGCTTAAAACAACATACCGGTTAAATCCACGCCCATTTCAAGGCAACCTGACCCACTTCCGGGTTAAATCCCGCCCGCTTCCCGGGTTAGGCCCCGCCCAGTCCGAGTACAGATACAAATACAGATAATTCATATGGTTAACAGATACAGATAATGCTGTACTCGCTCATCCCTAGTATTCATATTATTTTGTATTATTAACCTGAAGCTGCAAAGTAACTAAAGCTACAAAATAGTTAAGTAAAACGTACAAGTGACGTCACGTCAGATCCAGGGCACGGCCACGGAACATGGATGTATTAAAGGGGTGATAGAATGATTATATGGGGTATTTCACACTGTTCCTTAAGGTCTCCTAACATTGGTTGGGCTGAAAATGTCCCAGGCGCTTTTCTGTGGGCCCTTTTGCATCCCTGTAGAATGGCTCTATTTGGAACGAGAGCTTTTCTTCCAAATATGGTATGCTCATGAATATTTAGATGAGCTACACGCCGATTTCAATTTAAGGCATTTATATGAATTTGAGGGATTTAGTAGCTACTAGCGTCTCTTTATTCCTATGTGTAAACATCGCGGCTAGGTAGCTCCACTTTCGGCATAATTATAGTATATTTACACTTTGAATTCTTAACAAAGCTAACACTTGTGTCCGATTTCAATTTAAGGCATTTTTGTGAATTTCAGAGCTCTCGTTCGATTGAGCTAGCTACATCCAGCTCACCACGGACAAGTTTATCTCCCCGATCGTTTGTTTAAATAACTCAACACACATATCCATTATAAGATTAACTGGAATTTGTGCTAAGAGATTGCAGCTCATTGATCGCGCTCTCTCACACACGGGCCATTTAGCTAGCTAGCTAGCAGGAGAGCGGAGGGAGAGCGGCGAGCTCCAGGCCCTGAAGCTACGTCAGAGTGTCGGAATTTGGTAGTCCACTAACCCAGGAACGTTTACTTTGTGCGGATATGGAGCGCCGTGGGCTGCCGGCGGTGACGGAGATCCATCTAGCTCACAGCTCACACGCAGGGCGGTGAGGCAGCAACCCAGCCACTGTCACGTTAGCCTGCTGATCATGAGCTCCTGAACTGGGCGTGACAAAGACTAGAGCCTTGAACCAAATAAGGCAAGTACTAGGAGGTGCCACCGAGTTGACGTCAACTCGGCTCGTTGGGATTTGCCCGTTTTCAGAGGCAGTTTCAAATATTGAGATTTGCAGAGGAAAGAGGTGTCAGTGGGATTTTGAGGTTCTATGTATGTCCTATTTACCCACCAAACTGTTATTCAACTATGACAAGGTAAAAACGGTTTTGCATTCTATCACCCCTCTAAGAGAACGGAAGCGCCAAAGGTCCAAATGTCAGTGCTTCACATCACAGACGGGGTAAATTTATGAATGAAAGTGAGAAAGTTCTGTCACAAATATGTTGTTACGTATCATCACGCTTTTGTAAGTGGGTATACGGAAATCCTTGACCTTTCCTGGGTATACAGCATATACCTGCGTATCACGACGTGACTGTATGTGGTATATGTGATAATCACGTAGACTACACCACTGACGGGAACAGTGACGAGCCAGCTCGCTTCAACTTTGTGCTAAGAGATTGCAGCTCATTGCTTGACGTGGGCCCTGCAGTCCCACGTCGAAGTGTCCTTGGGCAAGACACTGAACCCCGAGTTGCCCCCAATGCTGCGCATCGGAGTGTAAATGTGTGTGAATGTTTATCTGATGAGCAGGTGGCACCTTGTACAGCAGCCCCGGCCACAGCATGTGAAAGTGAGTGAATGGTGAATAGCTCCTGTACTACGTTAAAGCGCTTTGAGCAGTTGTTAAGACTGGAAAAGCGCTATATAAATACAGTCCATTTACATTTACATTCAACGCAGCGTAAAAAACTTCTGAAAATAATGTCCATGTCGCAAATGTAAGATGGTGCACTGGTCAAATTGCGGTTGAACAACAAAAAGCGGATGTCGAGTCGGACTCTGTCCCATATGAAATTTAAGACCTCCTTGTCATAAATTCCAGATTTTAATACATTTCAAGACCTTAAAAAAAAAAAAAAAACACTTTCACACAGTTCAGTGAAAGAGCAGGGGGCTCAAGTTCTGTCGATGGGTCTCCAGCATCAGAAGTTGCTATCTTTTTACTGGTTCTAGCTAAGTTACAGGAGGTTGACTGACTCGCGCTTGACAAGCCGACTGGACGTGACATGGGGGCGTGGCAGTATCGCTGATTCAATTTTTTTATTCGATATTCAAGCGATGTGATTGTGACTTAATTTGTGACTTAATTTTGATCTATTTAAAATCGAAATCGTGACACCCTTAAGCGACACCATCAGCTGGTTTGAGTCGAGCAGAGTCGGGCCGGTTCAGACCGCTGAAACTTTTCCCTGCGATGTTCCAAAATGGTTTTGTCTGGTCACGAGTCTTTGGTCTGAATTGGGCTAAATATTCGACTTCAGGGTCCGGCATTGAGAATGTCCTGATGGCCCAAGGCCACAAAACTTTACTCTGCAGGACCACAAGCCTTTATAAGTTCAAACAAATCACCTCATTTTCACTGCTGTAGTGAGAACATGCCTTCGCCAACAACCACAGCAGGGTTCAACAATAAGGCTTCCCCAATGGCCCGGGGGAATTAAGACGTCACGTCGGGCAAGTAATAACAACCTGACTTTGGAAGCTCGTTCGGTGCCATCTCAGGATATACAATTAATAACACTAATGGCCAAAATATACTAGACGCATTGAAGGTGGCGCGTGCCATCGTGACGTCAAAATGATGTAATTTCCTGCCAGCACGCCCGGATTTAAGCGCGCGAGCACAGGTCACGCACCACTCTATTTTTTTCAGTGGCAGAACCGAAAACAGGAAGCATGAACAAGCTCCTGGGCAACCAGATGCCAGAACTCTCTGAGTGACTGCAAATCTCTCTTGTAAACTTGCTGGGTTAAGAGGAGTTTTTTTTTCTTTTATGGTGAATGAAAGGCTTGATCCCACCAAGTAGCTCATCCAATCAAATCGAAGCATTCACGTCAATGCTGCTGCCAGTTCTGCCGTTGTTTATCTTTTTCTTATTCTTCTAGTCCGTAGAAAGCAACGTTGGTAGTCTTTCCTCATTAGTGCCGCCTCTGTTCAGGAGAAGACTGCAGCTAGTATAAAACCAGCGGTTTTCAATAGGTGAGGCGCGCCTCCCTGGGGGGCGCCAAAGAGCCACAGGGGAGGCGCGACACGCAAAGAAAAAATAACCATATGCAGCACTTTTTATAATGCATCGTTTCCTTGTCCCAAGTCAACAGAAGTTAGCATTAAGGGAGGAGACAGGACCCAGCAAAAAACGTAGAAAACACGATCCTGAGTTAGAGTTAGGTTTCACCTGGTCGGGGTCCAAGGCTGTCGCAGTGTGTGAGAAATGCGTTTCTGGTTGTCTGTGTAGAGCGAGTTCCCCCTGATCTCCACTAAGGCTAGGAATGTCCTAATCCCCTTCACTTCCACCTACTTGTGTGAGTATTAAAAACAAATACAGATCAAGGCTGCAGGTGGAGGACGACTTGCGTTTATTTCTCTCTGCAGTGCAGCCTCGCATCGAACACCTCAGCGCACCAAAAGTGCGGCCTTATTGTTCTCACTGATCGACACAGCGTCAGCTGATTTTGCCGGGGCTTCAGCCCCGAATGTATTTTGAAAAGATGACTGACAAATATGAAACCGGACGTCGCTTAGTGTCCACTCTCGCTGTAAAAAGCTGTGCAGCCTCAGGTTTATGGATGCGCTCTGCTGTCGACATGCTGCGGCAGATGTGTCGCGTTTGTGCTGTGTATTTCTGCCGTTGTTTCGGTTTTCCACCTACGATGTAGAGCAGCGTTCAGCCACTTCACTAAACTTAAACTTTGTGTCATTCAGAGACCAGAGTCTCAAACGGGGCTCCGTGTCTGTCAGCAGAGCAATCACATACTGCACAGCAGACTATGGTGCAGGTAGATTATTTTCTGAAATATAGTGACTTTAGTCTTGTAATAGCCTATTATCACTTTATTTTTCTCAAAATATCACGACTCCAAATCTCAGAGAACGCAGATGAGTTATATTTTCAATGTGCACAAAGTTTTGGACATGAGCAGAAATCTTGCTCAAACATCTGAAATAGTACAGTCCAGGGGTTTATTAATTCATTAAAAATGAATTAATGTATCATTGAGGTGAATAATTGTCATATGCACATGTAAGGTGGTTACTTCCTCAACAAAAGATGCAAAAGAGGAGGGAGGAGTAAAGATGCCTGTAGGCTACATGTGTGCTGACTCAGGTCCAAAGGAGAATAAATAGATTAAAGTAATACAGAATGCCTGAGAGCTTTATTGCAATATGTTCCATTATGTTTTTATATTTGGATTATAATCTATGTTTCCCTTTACATTAAGATATTTCCAGCATACATTGATTCAGAAAAAATCAAATCTGGAAACAAACCCTGTCCTTTGGGTTGCCAGGCCAGGTATGATTAGGCCAAATGTTGGTGCCATCTAACTTGCCGATTACACGTTAAGCATGTTTTGTTGACTTGTGGATAGGCCTGCTGATGTTCAGTGATTTTAAAAGTAGCCTCAATCAGGTCTGCATGAAATTGGAAATGATTTGCTGTTGCAAAGAATCATTTATGAATGCACTTTTAAAAAAGTTGTGGAAATAAAATGTCTTCAAATACAATATAAAAAAAATATTTCGATTTTATCAGTTGTTATTGAAACTCATCATTGCCTGGAACACACAAAAGATGGCATTTACTGCAGAGGCGTGTGGGTTAGGGCAGGCGGACAGGATTTTGGGCAAGGGTTGTCTCTGTGTTCCAGTTTGTATATCCTGTTCTTGTGTTTTATCTACATTCTGAAGTTATTTTTGCCTGCTGTATTCTGGACTCCTTCTGTTGGCATGGACTTTATTTTTTGTTAAATAAATCCTCAAGCTCAACATACTCCTGCTCTGCATTTGGGTCCAAGCCTCGCAGCCCTCCTGACAGAATGATCCCACCACAAATGGACCCAGCAGTTTTTGAGCCTCTCCTTCACCCTATGGACTCTGATTGTGAGCTTGTGATTAAATCTTTTTCGCTCTCTTCATGAGGAGGACCCTGCCTTTGCTAGGCACCTGATGGAGGTCCGCTGACAGGCTACGAAGTGGGAATTTGGCTTCCCTGTCTCCAGGCCTGTCTACCCCTGAGACTTTGCCACTGGTCAGCACCCTTGAGACTTTGCCTGGTTTCGGCACCCCAGAGACTTTGCCACTGGTCAGCAACCCTGAGACTTTGCCTCTGGTCAGCACCCCTGAGACTTTGCCGGGTTTCGGCGCCTCAGAGACTTTGCCATTAGTCCGCTCCGTTGTGGACTTTTGAGGACATTTTTTGTTTTTGGGCCGTCTGGGAGCCGTCCCTTGAGAGGAGGGTACTGTCACGATTGTGACTGTCTGTTGTTTTATGTTTCCTGCTTTATTTTGAAGGTTCCCTGTTAACCCTAGTCTTGTCTAGTTTTACTTCCTGTATTGTGTTTTCCCGCCTGTTTGATTGTTCTGCCCCACCCTGATGTGTTCGCTCCTTGCGACCGTGCATTTGTGCGGCACTCAGACACCACAGATCATCACCAATGAAAAGGGAACTCCCTGCTGAGTTAATTGAAACTTAAGCATAGGGGCCGGCCAAACATCATCAATGAAGGAGGAACGCTCTGCTGAGTTCAATGACACCTCACACAAGACTACCTTAAACAGTCCAAATGTTATGAAAGGGGGCGTGGCCTGAGTAAGCGGCCGTGGTTAAAGTATAGGGGGCAGCTCAGTATCACATGTAGACCACACATTATAAGTTTCATGAAATGATGTTTGTCATATAAGGCAGATTTTGTGTTGCCAGCTATGACCAAATGTAAATTTTGGCATGTAGATGTCCTCAGGTCTGGACCCTTGTCAAACGTGAGAAATTTCGGGCGGATATGACAATGTAAACTAAAGTTACAACAACTTCTTCGTTCATCGATAAATGCTCAAAATGGCCGCCATGCCACACCCACACCGTTCGACAAAAAGTTTTTCTTTAAACAAATTTTCATCTTTAAGGTGTTGAGATGGTACAGACCAAATTTGAAGTCCATCAGATGAAATCTGTAGGAGTTTGTTAACCTTGACTTTGAGGCCTACTTCCTGTTGCCACTAGGGGGCATTATGACTTTGAGTAAATATCAGCCTTTATATGTCGTCCGGGTTGGACTCTTATGAAATGGGCGTGGCCTATATCAGGAGATTCAGTTGGATCCAGGGAGCGCGTGGATAATGTCTATTTTTAATGTGTGACGTACGGTTTGGAAGTTACAGGGTCAAACGCGTTTTTTTCTGCTATAGCGCCACCTAGTGGTGGAAGTGGGTCAATTCTTGCACCAGACGTCCTTGCGGGGTTCTGGACCAGTTCTGAAAATGGCACCCGCCCACCATGTATGGTTTAGACTGTAGCGGGACTTTTACGCGGAGAATAATAATAATAATGGAAAATCTTTCGAAAAAAAAATAGGGTTCCACAGCCCTGTTGTGCGAACGCCGTAGCTTTGCTACCGCCGATTCTTCCAGACTCGGGCTTGGACCCCTAATAATTCCTTCAGTTCCAATAGGTGCTGTCGGTGCTCGGGCCCTAATAAAAAGTGACATTGGGCAAGTAGAATTTTTTTTTACTTACCCAACCGGGCAAGTAAAGCTGGGCAAGTTAAAAAAAAAATAAAACTAACAATGAGTTTGAAACCTCTATTGGGTTGATTTGGGTGCGTTTGTTGATGTGAGTTTTACCCTCTCGGACGCTGAAGGGCATGGTGACGACGCCGTAGGCGCTGGGGACTCCGTATAGACAGCAGATGAAGTCAGACAGATAGTCCAACACACTCAGATCGTGCTCCACCACGATGATGTACCTGCAACACACAATGACGGTGTGGAAGAAAATTAATAACCTGAAAGTCTTATCCTAATATTCCCTTTCCTGTTTATTGTACCGGATCAACAAACGTTTAGTGTCTCCTGAATGAATTAAGTCTATCTGCCTGCATTGCCAGCTTAAGCCAGGAACACACTGGCCGCGGAAGCGCCGCAAAGCGTAGATCAGCCGCCCTGATCGGGCACCTGGCTGTTCACACCAGACACGTGCCGGTCACAAAGTGATATTGTTGTTCTCCACTTTACAGAACGGCTTTCTCTCTCTACCCTGTGTGTGTGTGTGTGTGTGTGTGTGTGTGTGTGTGTGTGTGTGTGTGATTAAGTACACTGCAGACACAGCTGAGAAGTCAAGACAGCCGAAATCAGCACAATTTTTAAATTAGTGTGTGTGTGTGTGTGTGTGTGTGTGTGATTAAGTACACTGCAGACACAGCTGAGAAGTCAAGACAGCCGAAATCAGCACAATTTTTAAATTAGTTTTATTTTGTAAATTGTCCGACTGCGCTGTGGCCTTCCTGTGTTCGACTGACACATTTGCTAGGGGAAGAAATAGAGAAGATGCCGAAGTGATCACTGCAGCGCGCAGCTGCTCAACTCCTGATCACAGCCAGTGTTAACAGACAAATTGGACAACATAGGCGACAAAATGAAAATGGCCAGTGTGTTCCTGGCCAAAGTGTTTCACTTACTAAGAGGAAGCATTTCACTTTAACCACTGAGACCTTTTGTTTAGAGCCCACATTGGCTTAGATAGAGCAGACGGTAGCCTATGCAAATCTGCTCAGACAGACTTGCGAGTTGAATGTCTTCTCAGTTTTTGTATATTCTGTTTTTTCCTGTAAACTTGTATAAAAACCCTGGCCAGAAACTAATTCTGGTCAGAGAGAATTTTACAGCTTTCCGTGACCCTCAGTCTCCACTGCACAGAGAATCAAACTAATCTGAACCAGCCACAGGATTGGACCTGAGAGAGCGTTTTCTTCCACAATGGTCCAGTTAAACAATGCTGAAGATGTATGTAAATGTTAAATTAATACCACACTGTGAAAATACTTCACAAGTACTTTGAAACTGAACTGAATGAAAAGTGTCACCTGTCCGGGGTGATGAGCGAGCGGATGGTGATGGCAGCCTTCAGCCTCTGTTTCACATCCAGGTAACTGGATGGTTCATCGAACATAAAACTGAAGCAGAGAACCAAAACGTCAGCCTGCGTGTAAGTAAAAATAATAAATCTACGACTGGCGGTTCAGGTCGTTTCCTCACATGTCTGCTCTCTGGATGCAGACGACGGCGCAGGCGAACCTCTGCAGCTCTCCTCCGGACAGATCCTCCACGTTCCTCTCTCGCAGGTGACTCAGATCTGCCCGGTAACAACGACAGAAAAACAGCCAATCACAGAGGTGGACAGTTTAGAAACAAAGCAAACAGCAACGTTTTGTCTTCTTATTGTATTGTTGGGATATGTCAACATATTAACCAATCTATAAACGGTCACATTGGTCGTACATTAACGTCAGCACTAGAGAAAAAAGTTTAAAACTTAATTGACAGCAAATAAACTTTTTCGTTACTTTTCTTTAATGGAAAATTTAATGGCACGTTCAAATCAAAACATTAGCCCATCAGGTTAAAAGACCTTCTACTCAGCGCCACCGCTGCAAATTTGCATCTTTGCAATGCCTTTGTACGTGAATGCACTATAAGTGCCCAGATAGGTTTTGTTTTCTGTTCCTTATTGATTTAGAGTGTGCGTGTGTGTGTTACCTAGCTGGGCACAGACAATGGTCTGTGTGTCTGTGTCGTCTTTCCTGCTCAGGATGGATCCAACTGACCCCTGCAGGCAGATAAGAATTACAATCAGTCCAAAATTACTGAAACCAACATGATCAAAACAGTAACAAGAAACACTTGGAGCATTTCCTTAAGCACTGCACTGTAAAAAAATACTCTGTTACAAGATTGAGTAAAAGGGGAGAAGTATTACCAACAACATTTACTTTAAAGTATCAAAAGTAAAAGTACTCATTATGCGAAATGGATTCTCTCAGAGTTTTAAATTGTGGAGTCTTCAGCCCCAGAAGATATATAGTATATTTTTTATCTTATGCCTACCATAAGACTCTGAAAAAATTGTCTGAAAACAATCCATCATAATGTCTCTGAGTTTTTAAGTCACAGACTAGCAGATTTTACTACCAAGACCTTAAGCTTGCGATAATATCAAACACGTTTGAGTTTGTCTGAACGTCAAGACAGGAAAAAGACTTGATCAAAGTTTCATGACCACCTAACACAAACCCACTGAGAAGAGGGGAGCGTGCCCCAACTCTAGCAAGACTCTCTTCATTCCATTTTCCGTTAATGTTACACTATATTTTTTGCCAGGCGGCAAACTAGCAAGCTGTTTAGGAAATTAGGTAGCCTAACGAAACTAGGTTATCGTTATTCACCTTAAATATTTCTCTAAAGTTGATAGGTAGGCTACGTAAATTAATTCATTTCACAATTTCACCTTTCTACATCACACCCATTTACCTTTGCAAGCACCGTCCTCCCTTGGGGAAACCAACTAAACTAAACGGGAAGAGAGAGGAATAACACTTGCATTTTATGCTTTCGTTTTGCTATCAGTAGCCGATATCCCCGCTTGACAGTTAAGAGGAAAGAACCTGACGCTGTGATTGGTCGAACTCTTCTTCTTTAGTATTTTTTTCTCCATCGTGGCTGCTACGCTGTACCATCAAGTGTAGACTGAGATGGCTACTGCACGTCAACGAGTGAACTCAAAGCAGTCACCTGATTTTCACGTAGTTTAAAGTGACAAATCGTATCACTGTATTTTGAAAATCTATAAATACTATGCAAAATGCGTACTGTGCTGTGTACAAGATGTGTCAAAACTCGTTTACCTTGACAGTTTTTGGGATTTGGTCCACGTACTGCGGTTTCACGATGGCCCGCAGGTCGTCCTCCAGGATTTTGGTGAAATAGTTCTGCAGCTCAGACCCTCTGAAGTAGGTCAAGATCTCCTGCCAGTCTGGAGGATTCTGGGAGAGAAAACACAGTTGCGTATACATCAAAATATTAACAATGACAACATGTTACACAACACAGAGACCGACTTTTTTTGGGGGGGTGTTGAGCTATAATTTTCTTGGTTGTGGTTGAGCCGGCTAGCCAAACGTTCTTCTGTCTCCCAAGCAGGCGTAATTTAGAGTCGTCATTAAGTAACAAACAAATGTAAAAATGTAACAAAACAACCGGGTCAATAGGAATTCGACATCCTATCACATCAGATATTATTGATGTTTTATTCCAGAACTCATGCACCTGTTCACACTCCCAGACCATGTGCAGGAAAGTTCCAGTTTGTTCAGGTTGACAGAACGTGCAACAGGAAGTGGGAATGACTTTAAAGGCGTATCTCTTCTGAGAAGTCAAGTATGTCCTATGACATATGTTGAAGTGGATCTGCTGGTGATTTGGGTTCTTGGAACAATGGAAAATGTCCCAAACTTTCTCCCAATTAATTGCGTTCCCCTCAGAGCTCAGCTCTTGCTCCCATTTCCTTGCTAATGGGAGTTCTCCTATGGATACTTGCATCAGTTTAGCATAGATCTTGGACGCTAGTCCCCTCACAAGAAAATCAACAAACCATTTAATAACTGGGTGCGGCTCAAGACTGTTTCCCCATGGCACTCCATAACATTTTAGGGCTGCTCTCAAGCGCAGATACAAGAAGAAGGATGTCCTGGGGACCTCAAAACTAGCTCTTAGGTCTTCAAAACTCAACATACCTTTCTCATTGAATAGCTGGTTTACAGTATAAATGCCTCTGTCACTCCACTGCTTACAAGCAAAGGGTTTGTTACCCGACATTAAGTGTGTATTGTGCCAAATTGGGGTGTTCAAATGCCACTTCTTGGTGTAGCATAGTTGCTCGGTGGGGGTAAGGGGATCATTGTACTTAAGACACCTAGGATAAAGAGTCAATCTCGATCACGATTGTGCGCCTGATGTCTTAAAAAAGTGAAGGGAATATGCCAAAGCGAAAGCGGTACTGAAGGAGAAGAAAATCCGATTTCAGACACCGTTACCCGCCAGGTTCAGAGTTTTCTACCAGGAGGGAGTTGTGATGTACAGATTGGCGGAGGAGGCTACGGAGGATATGGCGAAGAGGGGGCTCCCGGTGTTGGTAATTAAACACCTGGACTCGCTTTTGGAGCGGATCCAGCGGTTCACGTGGCGCATCGTTAAGAGACCAGGGAACCGGGACAGAGCTGGCAGGGCTTTGGACTTTAAGGAAAAATTACAGGCTTTTAGACAACAGGAATCAGGATGACTGTAAGTGAACTGAAAACTGCTGTGTGCGAGTTTACTCAAATATACCGGGTGAGTCCAATGAGTCGATATTTTCTTTTTTCTCTGGGGACTCCCAGCAGAGGGAGGAATTAAGACTATTAACACGTCCTGCTTATTAAACATACCTGCAAACTCAGAAGGGCTGATACCCCCCGCGACACAAAAATAAAGGGAAAAAACATATATATATATATATATATATATATATATATATATATATATATATATATATATATATATATATATATATATATATATATATATATATATATATAAGGGCTGTCAAAATAACTAGTATTTTTGTACGTAATTTCGATTAATTAATCTGAGAAAAATTAGTGCGTTAAAAAAATGAATCGCAATTAATCCATTACACATTGACCTTTCACCCGGAGCCGTTCTATCCACCTTTCGACTGTAAAATGAAGGAGGCAGACAATGGATGTAGCCTATTAAGAGAACAGAATGCGCAGAACAGACAGAACAGCTTAACTCAACAGCAGGTAACGTTAGCCTTCTGCTAGCTAGTAGCTGGATTAAACCCGGTTAAAAAGCTGACAGCTAACGCTAAAGTTTGACTGTTTCTGCTGTTGTCGGAACACAGACGAGAGACGGTGCGTTCCATGAAGCTGGTAATCTACAGCCTCGCGGTGCATTCGTAGTTGTTGTAAAATACCCTTTTGAATTCATTTCCTCAGCATATTAGGTCATATTGTTGTTTATATATATATATATATATATATATATATATATATATATATATATATATATATATATATATTAAATTGAAATATTTAAAATACTTTCACAGCAAAAATGATGTATGCGATTAATTTAGATTAATTAATCACATAGTCTGTAATTAATTCTATTACATTTTTTAATTGATTGACAGCCCCAATATATATATATATATATATATATATATATATATATATATCACAAAACAAGTCGGTGACATTAAAGAACGGCTTTGTTTATTTTTAAGGCCACAGGGTCAAAATTAAATGATTTATTAAAAATGTAATAACTAACTTATAACAATAACTTATTTCACCAGTAAATTCCTGTTAAACGACAACAAAAAACACTGGATGGTAAAAGGGTATTTTACAATAACTCTGAATGCAGCACGAGGCTGGCGAGGCGGGTTTCAAGTGAACCCAACATCTGTGTTCCAATCCAATCCAACTTTATTTGTTAAGCGCTTTAAAACAACAAGGTTGACCAAAGTGCAGTACAGAAGAATAAATAAAAACATCAAATAAAAGGCATAAACATTATGACATGAGTAAAAGATAATAGCTGCGCAATAAAAGCAATCAAAATAAGTAATTACAACCCCAAATCAGAAAAAGTTGGGACGTGTACCAAGTGGGAGCAAATAGAGAGAGAAAAGGAGAGGGCCAAGAACTGAGCCCTGTGGGACCCCACACGAGAGAGGAGCAGTGGAGGATACACAGTCACCAAGGCTAACAGAAAGTTCGGTCAGCCAAGTACGACCTGAACCACTCCAGTGCTATGCCTCTGATGCCCACCCATTGCTTCAAACGTGAGATCAATATTTCATGATCCACTGTGTCAAAAGCAGCAGTTAAATCTAAAAGCACAAAGATAACACAGTCACCAGAGTCAGTAGCTAAAAAGATATCATTAAAAACTCTTAAAAGCGCTGATTCTGTGCTGTGCAGGGTTTTAAAACCGGATTGGAAAACCTCTAGAATATTATGTTCTTCCAAGAAGGCCATTAATTGACTGTGCACATTCTTCTCCAGTATTTTTTAAAGGAAAGGCAGTTTGGAGATAGGCCTGAAATTAGCAAGGACTGCAGGATCTAGAGCAGGTTTTTTAATCAGAGGTTGTACTACTGCATGTTTATGGCTGCAATAACAGATGGTCCTATAGTGGGGAAAACCTCCTTAAGTAGTTGAGGAGGGACGGCATCATTTTGAGAACCCGAGGGCTTCAAATGACCAACAGTGTCCTGTAAAAAGGAAAGAGTCACGGGCTCAAACTGGTCAAAAACAGCAGAGCAGGGGACAGAGATTGAGGGGTCATAAGCTGAAGGGGAGATTTGAGCCCTAATTGAAGTGACCTTATCAATAAAAAAGTGAAGGAAGTTTTCACACACAGCAGTGGGTGCCTCCATACAGGCAGTCTGCGGGGCATTTAGAAGAGAGTCAATAGTGTTAAACAAAACACAAGGCTTGTGACAGTTTGACAGGATATCTGAGAAATGTTTTCTTTTAGCATCTTTCACAGTTTCCTGATAATGACGCCAGCAGTCCCTTAATATTTGAAAAGACACCTGCAGTTTGTCCTTCTTCCACTTGTGCTCAGCTCTGCAGCACTCACGTCTGACAGCATGAGTTGTGTCATTTAGCCAGGGCTCAGATTTAGTTTTAGGCTGTCTGGATTTTAATGGAGCCACAGTGTCTAAAACAGTTTGCCAGGTGGAGTGAAACCATGAGCTAAGCTCCTCTGTATTGCACACAGACTAAGGAATGATGGAGTGACTGAAAGCAACCGAGAACTGAACAGCAGTGGAAGGGTTAATAATGCGACAGCGCCGAATAGGAGCGCAAGGTTTAACTGTATTACAGGCAAGAGCAACCTCAAATAATACAGGCATGTGGTCAGAAAACACTTCGTCACATATCTTTAGATTAAAAACGGGCAGACCGTATGATAAGACAAGAAGTCAAGAAGTGTGTGTCCGTGTTCTTGTGTGGGTCCAGACACAGATTGCACAAGATTAAAAGATTCAATGAGGTTTAAAAAACCCTTTGCCATTGGCTTATCAGGACAACACACATGAACACTAAAATCCCCAACAATAAGAACACGGTCATATTTAGGCATGATTTCAGCCAGGAAATCAGAAAAGTACAACCCCAAATCAGAAAAAGTTGGGACAGTATGGAAAACACAAATTAAAAAAGAAAGTAGTGATTTCTAAATGTACTTCGACTTGTATTTCATTGCAGACAATACAACAGCACATAATTGAATGTGTTCCTCATGATTTTTATTGTTTTGTTTAAAAAAAAAAAAAAAATCCTATTTTGGTTCTTGCAACACATTTCAAAAAAAGTTGGAACAGTAAAGCATTTACCACTTTGTAATGTTGCCATTCCTTTTCACAACACTTAAAAGACGTTTAGGGACTCAAGACATCAAGTGATGAAGTGTTTCAGGTGTAATTTTGTCCCATTCTTGCTGCAAACAAGTCTTAAGGTGGGCAACAGTACGGGGTCTTCTTGTCGCATTTTGCGCTTCAAAATGCGCCACACATTCTCTATTGGAGACAGGTCGGGACTGCAGGCAGGCCAGTCAAGTACCCGTATCCTCTTCCTCCGCAGCCAGGACTTTGTAATGTGTGCAGAATGTGGTTTTGCATTATCTTGTTGAAATATGCATGGACATCCCTGGAAAAGATGTCTTCTTGAAGGCAGCATATTGTGCTCCAAAATCTCTATGTACTTTTCAGCATTAATGGTGCCATCACAGAAGTGCAAGTTACCTTTGCCAAGGGCACTGACACAACCCCATACCATGACAGACCCTGGCTTTTGGACTTGTTGCTGGCAACAGTCTGGATGATCCTTTTCTTCTTTGGTTCGGAGCACACGGCATCCATTTCTCCCAAAAAATACCTGAAATACTAATTCATCTGACCACAGTACACGTTTCCACTGTGTGATGGTCCATCCCAGATGCCTCCGAGCCCAGAGAAGTCGACGGCGCTTCTGGACACTGTTAACATAGGGCTTCCTTTTTGGCACAGTACAGTTTTAACTGGCATTTGTGAATGTAACTACGTATTGTGGTACTTGACAAAGGTTTGCCAAAGTAGTCCTGAGCCCATGTGGTGATATCGCTTATAGACGAATGACGATTCTTGATGCAGTGCCGCCTGAGGGATCAGAGATCGCGGTTGTTCAGCTTAGGCTTGCGCCCTTGTCCTTTACGCACTGAAAATCCTCCACATTCCTTGAATCTTTTAATTATGTTATGCACTGTTGAAGGTAAAATAAGCAAATGTCTTCCTGTCTTTCTTTGAGGAACATTGTTTTTAAACATTTCAATAATTTTCTCACGTATTTGTTGGCAAACTGGCGATCCTCGGCCCATCTTTGCTCCTGAAGGACTAGACCTTTCTTGGATGCTGCTTTTGTACCAAATCATAATTACAATCACCTGTTGACATCACCTGTTTCAAATCACATCATTATTTAACCAATTTACCTGATTACTAGCCCTACATTGCTCATGTCCCAACCTTTTTTGGAATGTGTTGCAGGTCTGAATGACAGGAAAGGACGTATATTTACAAATGAAATTAAGTTGACCAGACAAAACACATTGTCTGTGTTCACATTGTCTGCAATGAAATACAAGTCAAAGTACATTTAGAAATCACTACTTCTTTTTTTATTTGTTTTCCATACTGTCCCAACTTTTTCTGATTTGGGGTTGTAATTTAAAAAAGTCCTTATTGTACTTCGGAGGCCGATAGACCACAGCACACAACACTGTGTGAGAGCGCCCACGCTCAAATAAGCTCAGTTCAAAGCTGGTGAAAGAGGATGACAGCAATAGCTGCCTACATTTATAATGACTCTTATAGACAGTCGCTATTCCTCCTCCTCGGCCCGACGTCCGCGGGGAGTTAAAATAGCAGCAATCATTTGGTAAAAGATCAGTGAAAGCGCTGGACTCACCAACACTCAGCCATGTCTCAGTCACACAGAAAAAATTCAATCCTCGGGACGTGAAGAAGTCCTTTAAGACAAAAGTCTTGTTCTCTAGTGATCTAGCATTTACCAGGCAAATCCTGGCAGGAACTGGCGGGACCGCGGCGTTGGCTGTCCGTTGTGTTGTTGCTACAGACTGTCGTAGCTACATCCCGGTATTGGAATCCTTTACAGTGAAATACAATTTTACACCGTTTAGCTGTCAGCATTTTAACCGTGTTTAATCCAGCTGTAGCTAACGGTAGGCTAACGTTACCTGCTGTCAAGTGTAGTGTTAACTAGCGTCACATGCGGCAATGTTTTTGTTGCCTCTAACGTCTGTTCAGGAGCATCAGAGAGAAGTGCAGCTAGGCATTTAAGTGGCACCTAAATCCACATTGCTATTCGGTCCGGTAGATAGCGGTCATATTGGTGCCTTATTAGCAGACACCAATGGGTCTTGTTTCATAACGTGTTCGTTTTCATTTCACTCATATCTTACAACAAGACATACATTACAAATCAGATAACAATACTAGTGCAGTGGAGGAGATAGTCTTGCCAAAATCCTTCACATTGAACTAACATTGTAGGAAAACACAATGCGCTCATTCGCTCTTACGTTAGCTGACAAGCTTGCTTTCCATTATAACGTTAAACACATTAACAACAACGTTAGAGAAAACAATTATATTGTTGGCAGATAAGAGCACTTAGGCCTACCTCAAACTGTCAGTGATCGAGTGACATAGCACCAAAGATGTTTTATTGTGAAAAAGTCCGCAGTAGGTTTTTGAAACTCCCGTTTATGTGAAATTGTAACACAAGATCTTAACAGGGTTGGTGGCTGCGATGTGGGGAGCATGGACCTTTCAGACCATAGACCCATTTATTTAAAATTAAATCCTGAACAGTATTGGAGAGACAATTTATGGAGGTTAAACACTTTTGTACTGAATCAGATGAAGGAACAAATTAAGAAGGATATTGCTGAATACTTGGAACAGAACAACAATGGTGAAGTTCCCCCTCCAATATTATGGGAGGCATGTAAAGCTGTGCTTCGAGGCAAGATACTTGGATACAGTGCTCACCTAAAGATAGTAAGGCAAAAAGAGTTAATTCAGTTGGAAGTGGAATTAAAACAACTGGAACAAAATCATAAAGACACAAATGATCAGAAAACTATAGAGCTACTTAGGAAGAAAAAGAATGAAATACAAAACAGAAATATTATGGAGGGGCGGAAAAGCCAGCAAATGGTTTATAGGCTGAAAAAACAACAAGCAGAGAATTCAATTCATAAAATAAAAAATCCTATTAGTAATTCTATGCATTACAAATTAAAAGAAATACAAGATTGTTTTAATAAATATTATTAGATCAATACTCTCGTTTAAGGATTCTGAGGTACTCATTCATGCCTTTGTGTCATCTAGGCTAGATTATTGTAACGTTCTTCTGTCGGGTCTGCCTAAGAAAAGTCTTCTGCAGATGGTTCAGAATGCTGCAGCTCGTGTTCTGACCGGAGCCTCCAGATATGAACATATTACACCAGTGTTATCCTCTCTCCATTGGCTCCCTGTTCATGCCAGAGCAGATTTTAAAGTGTTGCTGCTAACCTATAAAATATTAAATGGCAGCGCACCGTTGTATCTTAAAGACCTAGTGAATCCCTATGTGCCTGCTCGAGCCCTGCGTTCTCAGGGGACAGGTCTTCTGAGTGTCCCAAAGGTTAAAAAGAAGACAATTGGTGAACGGGCTTTTTCATTCCGTGCACCGACATTGTGGAACAGTTTACCTCAGGACATCAGGCAGGCTTGTTCTGTTGAGGCTTTTAAAGCAAAGCTAAAGACCCATCTGTTTACTGTTGTGTATGAGGCCTAATTTGTTTGTATGTTTTCCTGAGAGTCCGAGTGTGTGGTTATTTTTTAGTTATTTGAAATGTTTTTAAATTGTATTTTCTATGTTCTGTACAGCACTTTGATTTTAAAGTGCTTTACAAATAAATGTATTATTATTATTATAAAAAAACTTTACTCCCAACCTCAAATTAATGGAGAGAAAATGGCTGCTGAGCAATGAGGAGATAGGACGTGCCTGGCTGTAGCTCCTACAGATTTCATATTAAAACTACATGTTAAACCGAACCTATGCCAATTTAAACTAAATACTAAGGATATTTTGTACCTAAAACGCTCATACCATCTGTAGTTTAGGACCTGAAGGTTAGAATGTCGAAACTAAGAGGGAATTCGAAAGCCAAATCCAATGATGATGGAGGCCCACCTGAAGCCCCGAACCAGAGTGGGAAGGAAAGGCCGGAAATGGGGGTGCAGAGTGCGGACAGCCAAGCGATACTGGCCGCCATAGTCTCCTTACAAGTGGAATTGTCGCAAGCCAAGTCCGACATATGTAACAAAATCAACGAAAAGATTGCTGAAGTGAGTACAACTTTGAGAGACGAATTAGACGCTCTGAAATCAGAAAATGGAACTCGAAGCTAGGGTGAAGCAATTACACGACCAGGTAGAACAACTTTCGGACAAGTGTATAGACCTGGAGTTAAAGAAGGGACTGAAAGTGGGTGGAAAACCAGGGACTTTGTAGCACAACTTCTGGCCAATGTCTTGAGCCTGGATGAAAAACCAGTGATAGACCGAGCGCACAGGGATCTGCGGGTTCGCCCTGGTGATTGCGAACCACCACGGCACCTGATCCTAAGGGTACACTATTGCCATGTGTTTGAGGACATCATGCAGATGGTTATGAAGTCCAAAGGCCTCACATATGAAGGACAGCGGATTCAGATCTTCAGGGACGTCCCGTCCACCGTAGTTAAACGCCGAGCAGCTTTTACTCCAGTAAGGAATTTGCTGCGGAACAAGCCTGGAGTTAAATTCGGACTCTTATACCCAGCCAAGCTATGAGTGACCCACAACAGGAATGAGACCACATTCACGGACCCGGAGGAGGCCTGTCTGCATGCGGAACGACATGGGCCAGACTGGCACATTTGTGTAAGAGGCCGCAGGTTACATGACACTAGACAACCTGTTAAGGAGATGCTAACAGTGTGAAGAGTCATCCATAACCACTCTCATGTAAACATTACATTTAAGGGAACAGGCCTACTACAATTCTGGCGACTATATTTGACTACATTTAGGGCCGGGGCCAATTATTTATTTATTTGTTTACTCTAGTCTACCTCAGGGCTATCTGTTTGCTTTGGTGCTCTCCCCTCACTTTTAAAGTGAGTATTTTGTTAACCTCCTGCTGGAATGCAGATTTAATTTGGTAATGTTGATTATACTTTCTGGACTACATGTTTCCTGAATGAACAGGAAAAAAATCTGAGGTCTTCCTTTTGCTCGAACAGGCTCTGTAATCTCTTGTTCATTTCCGTAAGAATTACTGAAATCCTGGAGTTATTTCCTCACAGTTTACATGACAATGATACATATTCTATTTTTTGAGACCAATTTGGTTTGGTTGAGAGTTCTATACTTATTGTAGGACTACTAGTTGGATACATCTAGATCAAGAGTTCAACCAGTTGGTTGGTAGAGTTGGAGTTCATTCTCGGTTAGAGGGATCTGACTATGTGTAATTGGTTAAATCGATAATGCTATGTTTTTCTTTGTACGTTGTATTTAGGGTGGGAGGGGGGGTGGGTGGAGTGTCATTCAACTCATGGCTACGTATACCTGACAGAGGGGAAAAGGAGGTCAAGAATAACGGTCGGTAAATGTATAACAACACATAGAAATAGATGAGGGGGGATGATATAACTTTTTGCTCATGGAACGTAAACGGTGTTAACGAACCAGTCAAGAGAGGCAAAGTGCTTGCCCATCTTAAATCCTTGCAAGCTGACATTATTTTCTTACAAGAAACACGTCTGAAGAATGAATTGCCCAACTGAGGTGTAGGTGGATACAGCAGATATATCACTCCAATCTTACTGTAAAGGCTAGAGGAGCAGCCATTCTGATCCGCAGAGGAGTTCCCTTTAGACACCTCTCCACAATAGCAGATAGGGATGGGAGGTATGTCATAGTTGTGGGGGAAATCCTGTCTACACCAATAACTTTGCTGAACATATACGGTCCAAATTGCGATGACCCTGCATTTTTTAACTGGAACTGGAAGAAAAAAATATGTCAGTTAGATTTGGAAAATGCCCTTCAACCTTCTTTAAATAAGCACACAAAAATCTCAGCACTTAAATATAAACTTAATGAAATATTATCAAATAAAATTCCCAGAGCCTTTATGTTTACGAAACAGAAATACTTTGAATTTGGTGACAAACCACATAAGCTATTGGCGAGGCAACTGCGGAAAATTGAGAATGACAGGACCATCCACCGGATTAAATCAAGCACAGGTAATGTCCTTGTGTCTCCTAAAGACATTAATGATAGATTTAGACAGTTCTATGAGGCATTATATACACATCTGAATTAAATGTTTCACTAGATGCAATGCAGTCATTCTTAGACGAATGTGAACTCCCATCGTTAAGTCAAGAGGATCGCAGCGCTTTAGATGCAGACATCACTTGTGAAGAATTGCTAGCGACCATTGGCTCGTTGAAGAATGGCAAAAGCCTGCCCCGATGGGTTAAGCAATGAGATATACAAGAAGTTTGGGGGACTGCTTGCTCCCTATTTATGTAAATTATATTCCCGGTCATATGAGAATGGCACACTGCCTCAGACTCTGACTGAAGCCACTATCACTCTGCTTCACAAAAAAGGGAAAGATTTGGAAGAAGTGGGCTCATATAGGCCAATATCTTTATTAAATACGGATCAAAAAATGCTGGCAAAGACAATGGCCAGAAGACTTAATGTCTTTATGGGAAAGTTGGTTCACCCTGACCAAACTGGGTTTATCCCCAACAGGAACTCTTTCCATAATTTTAGACGTCTTTTTAATATCATGCACTCTTCTAGACTTCCCAAACAGGACCTGATTATCCTCAGTCTGGATGCCGAAAAGGCATTCGACCGGGTCGAATGGCCATAGTGATTTGCACTTTTTCAAAAACCTAATTTTGGAGAGAAGTTTGTGTCCTGGACTAAGTTATTATACAATAGCCCCTGTGCTAGGATACTTACTAATCAAACTCTTTCTACCCAATTTCAGCTTGGAAGGGGTACATGGCAAGGATGCCCACTTAGTCCGCTATTGTTTGCTCTAGCCATAGAGCCCCTTGCCGAAACTATTCGATCACATACCGAGATTCATGGCTATAATAGAGAATATTCAATGAATAAAATCTCCCTGTACGCATATGATATTTTGCTATATTGTACCCAACCACAGCTAACTATTCCATCAATACTAAAGGTATTTCATCTATTTGGCACTTTCTCTGGGTACAAAATAAACTGGAACAAAAGTGAGCTACTACCAATACGAGTTGAAGACCGAGAATGGCTCAGTCAGCTTCCCTTCCGAGTCACATCAGACAACCTAAATTACCTGGGGATAGTGGTCACCAAGAAGTACAGTGATCTTTATAAAGCTAACTTCCCTATCTTGTTAAACAAGCTTCAATGCAATATCCAATTCTGGAAAACGCTCCGGATTTCTCTGACGGGTAGAATCAATGCCATTAAAATGTTTTTTTTTGCCTCAAATTCTTTATCTTTTCCAAAATCTACCTATATACCTCGCTAAATCCTTTTTCAGGAAACTGGATGCTGTCATTCTCCCCTTCATATGGAATTATAAATGAATTAGCCTGAGGTAAACGACAGCTATCAGTAAACAGAAGTGACATGGTGGCTGGCGTCTGGTGTGTGCGCCTGCGTTTGTGTGTCGGCCCGCCCCCGCGAAGCTTCGACCTGCAGACAGCAGAAAAAAGTAGCTGCAGCTTCACCAAAATGAAGACTGAAAAACAGAACTATTTTGGTACAGTTACTCGCCATGTGGCAGATGGCCACATATAGATATAATTTATTAATTATATATTATTTAAATTTAATATTTAGTGTTTAATAAATAATTGTTAAATGTAGTACAGAGTCTGTAGTCTATCGCACAAACACGGGAGGAATGCTGCAAACATTTGACAGCCAGTACAAATTGCCTGGGAGAACATATGTAATGCAAAGACATATCGTGGATATTTAAAATGTCTTCCAGTTCCAGTGTTAAATATTCTTTAGAAATAAAAGTTGATTGATCTTTGAAAAGGTGTACCTGCATTATTATGCCATTATCATTATATTAGATAAAAAACGATTATCGAAAAATTATCGTTTATCGCAATAATTTCTGGGACAATTTATCGTCCAGCAAAATTTGTTATCATGACAGGCCTACAAACTGCCACTATGTCCACAAGCTTCTTAAAACATTGAAACAATTAATTCATATGATATAATAATATTTATACAACCCCAAATCAGAAAAAGTTGGGACAATATGGAAAACACAAATAAAAAAAGAAAGTGATTTCTAAATGTACTTCGACTTGTATTTCATTGCAGACAATACAACAGCACATAATTTAATGTGTTCCTCATGATTTTTATTGTTTTTGTTTCAAAAAAACAATTCCTATTTTGGTTCTTGCAACACATTTCAAAAAAAGTTGGAACAGTAAAGCATTTACCACTTTGTAATGTTGCCATTCCTTTTCACAACACTTAAAAGATGTTTAGGGACTGAAGACACCAAGTGATGAAGTGTCTCAGGTGTAATTTTGTTCCATTCTTGCTGCAAACAAGTCTTAAGGTGGGCAACAGTACGGGGTCTTCTTGTCGCATTTTGCGCTTGAAAATGCGCCACACATTCTCTATTGGAGACAGGTCGGGACTGCAGGCAGGCCAGTCAAGTACCCGTATCCTCTTCCTCCGCAGCCAGGACTTTGTAATGTGTGCAGAATGTGGTTTTGCATTATCTTGTTGAAATATGCATGGACGTCCCTGGAAAAGATGTCTTCTTGAAGGCAGCATATTTTGCTCCAAAATCTCTATGTACTTTTCAGCATTAATGGTGCCATCACAGAAGTGCAAGTTACCTTTGCCAAGTGCACTGACACAACCCCATACCATGACAGACCCTGGCTTTTGGACTTGTTGCTGGTAACAGTCTGGATGATCCTTTTCTTCTTTGGTCTGGAGCACACAGCGTCCATTTCTCCCAAAAAATACTTGAAATACTGATTCATCTGACCACAGTACAGGTTTCCACTGTGTGATGGTCCATCCCAGATGCCTCCGAGCCTAGAGAAGTTGACGGCGCTTCTGGACACTGTTAACATAGGGCTTCCTTTTGGCACAGTACAGTTTTAACTGGCATTTGTGGCTGTAACTACGTATTGTGGTACTTGACAAAGGTTTGCCAAAGTAGTCCTGAGCCCATGTGGTGATATCGCTTATAAATGAATGACGATTCTTGATGCAGTGCCGCCTGAGGGACCGGAGATCACGGTTGTTCAGCTTAGGCTTGCGCCCTTGTCCTTTACGCACTGAAATTCCTCCACATTCCTTGAATCTTTTAATTATGTTATGCACTGTTGAAGGTGAAATAAGCAAATGTCTTCCTGCGTTTACAAGGGGGTTCCCGTGTACCGTCTTCCCCTGCCACCCTGCCAAGATCTCTCGCTACCACTTTGCCACCCTATGTAAAATTTTCTAGATCCGCCACTGGTACAGTCATGGAGGGTTCTTTGACCCGTGTTGCAGTCCACCTTTAACTGGGTTCTTAAAGAGAACAGTATACCCCCCTCTTGGAGGGAGGCGGTAATATCTTTAATTCCGAAGGAGGGGAAGGATAAGTCTGAATGCAGTAATTTTAGACCAGTAAGCGTGTTGAACCAGGATTATAAAATCTTTACCCATATATTACAGGGCTTGACATTAACTTTTTGAGGCACTTGTCCTTTGGATAAGTACATTTACGTTTCACTTGTCCATGTACAAAAGTCACTTGTTCGGGTAAAGATTTGTCATTAGGGCCCGAGCAGTTTCACTGCAAGGACCTATTGTTTTTGTAAAGATTATTATTCTGCAACGTCACTCGCATTTTTGAGGGGCTTAGCATACTGGAAAACTCACAAAGTTGTACACGTCAGACCTGGCAAAAACTACAAAGATTCAAAAACGTATACATATCCACCACTAGGTGGCGCTACAGCAGAAAAAAATGTGTTTGACCCTATAACTCCCAAATCATACATCGCACATTCAAAAACCATATATGTTCATATTCCCAAGGTTTCAACTGAATCTTGTGATATAGGCCACGCCCATTTCCGCCTAGAATTTTATGCGTGAAAAATCGTGATTTATTGCAAAACCTACTTTGTGGAACTCCTCCTAGACCGTGCAACCGATCTGCACGAATCTTGGCAAGCAACATCTCCAGACCAACCTGACAAAAAGTTATCAAAAGAATTTTTATAGCAAACAAATTTGTGTAGCTAACTATAAAAACACCAACTTTGCCATTTTCATTACTCTAGCTCAAAAGAGGCACTACACAAAATCTTCGGCATGCTGGCGACAGTAGTGCTGGGCAGTATACCGGTTCACACCGAATACGGTGTATATTTTTGTTATATGAATTTTTAATATACCGCCCTACCAGTGTATTTGATTACACAACGTTCAGAACGCTACACTGCGCCGCGCGACACTGTTTCAGACGGACCCTTTTCAATGTAACACGCATGGTGCGAATGGAGGCGTGGTCAGGGTAAACAGTAGTGCTCTGATGTCATACAGAGCCATAGAGAGAGTGAAGATGAATAGACATTGAAAGTTCTGCAGAACTAGTAAAACATGATGACACAGAACTTGTGCGAAAAAGAGGAGCCGTGTCTGTTGTTACCTGTTGTGCTAACTGTAGTCGTCGTTACTCGCCCGTGCTAACGTTATACCTGTCACCTCAAGCATGCAGCGGAGCAACACAATAACAATCCACCTACGGCCCCACTACAGACTGTCGAGAAAGACGGATCAGAGCAATGATTAACACACTGGATTTAAGATGTCTTGCCTCGGTGAAATACGTCCGCCAACCTACTAACATTATTCAAACAGCGAACCAGGCTGACAGTGGAGCTACGTTCACTTTTCTTCAACAACCTAACTTAAACAATGTTAAAGTTATTATGTGTATTAATTTAATTTAAGTTTATTTTACTACTTTGCAGTTTGCACAATAAAACTAGTTTAGCTTCTGTAACTGTTTCATTCATTCTCCTTCATATAACGTCATTATATAGGCCTAATGTTGTGGAGCCAAGCAAACCCTTTAGTAATCAAAGCTTTTAGTAAACATGATATTAAAATGTTTTTGTGATATTCTATGTACTCCTGACAGTAAAATAAGCCATTATAAACCTATATAAAGACCCAGTCAAGCAAAGAAAGAAAATACCGTGATATACCATGAAACCGCCAGAAACTTAAAAAATACCGCGATATACATTTTCGCTCATGCCACCCAGCACTAGGCGACAGTGTGGGTGCCTTTAAGCAAATAATTTTCACATATTCTGGTCCTGTGCATCATTGATTCCATTTTGGCGGGAGGTTTATAACGTTTTGCAAAGCATTTTTCAGACGGACATTCAATTTAAGTTTTTATATTTAGGTGCCTTAACATAATACACAAATATGACGTGTGGAGTTCCCCAAGGCTCAGTGCTGGGACCTCTTCTGTTCAACATCTATATGCTTCCACTGGCTCAGATTATGGGAAACAATGAGATAAGTCACCATAGTTATGCAGATGACACACAACTTTATATAACTTTAACACCAGGGGACTATAGTCCGATTCAAAAACTGACAAAGTGCATCAAAGACATCAATGACTGGATGTGCCAAAATTTTCTTAAATGAAATGATGAAAAAACAGAGGTGGTTGTCTTTGGAGCAAAACAAGAACAATTGAAAGTCAGCGCTCACCTTCAAATGGCATTGTTAAAAACAACTGACAAAGCCAGAAATCTTGGTGTAGTCATGGACTCAGACCTCAATTTCAATAGCCACATTAAGTCAATAACAAAGTCAGCATATTACCATCTTAAAAATATATATCCAGGGTTAAGGGACTTATGTCTCATCAAGACTTGGAAAAACGTGTCCATTCTTTTATCTTCAGTAGACTAGACTACTGTAACGGCGTGTTTTCAGGTCTCCCAAATAAATCAATCAGACAGCTTCAACTAATTCAGAATGCTGCTGCCTGAGTGCTCACTAACACCAAGACAATAGATCATATCACTCCAGTTTTGAAGTCTTTGCACTGGCTACCTGTGCCTCAAAGAATTGATTTTAAAATACTACTTCTGATTTACAATTCTGTAAATGGGTTAGGGCCAAAATACATTTCAGATCTGTTATTACACTATGAACCCCCCAGACCTCTCAGGTCGTCTGGGACAGGTCTGCTTGTTGCCAGGGTTAAAACTAAAAAGGCAGAAGCAGCATTCAGTTTTTATGCCCCACATATTTGGAACATGCTACCGGAAAAGTGCAGGTCCGCCTCTACTCTAAGCTCTTTTAAATCTAGGCTGAAGACCTTTCTTTATGATGTTGCCTTTCCCTAGTTTTTATAATGTAATGTGAATTTTATTTTTTTTGTATTTTACCTTGCATCATTTTCATATTGATCTATGAATTTCATTTTTGTATTTTATCTTGCATAAATTATACTGCCTGTGACTGTGAATTGTATTTATATATTTTACTTTATTTTAGCTTTTATCTCGTACTAAATTTGTTATGGTCAATATTTCTATATTATTTTTATTCCCTAATTTTCATTCTTGAACTTGCTTTTTAATTTTTTGCTTTGCTTTGTTGTTTGGTGTAAAGCACTTTGAGTTGCCCTGTGCTGAAAGGTGCTAAATAAATAAAATTGCCTTGCCTTAACATCAGAAAATGTTTCTTCTCATGTCAAATACTTATTTCGGATCGTAAGTGCTGCTAGTAGAAAAGCTATTACTAGAAGGTGGTTAAAACCAGGAAAACCTACTGTGGAGGAATGGATTGACTTATACGTAGATAACTGACATTATCTACGATATGTTTAAGATGGAAAGGATTACTTTTGCTTTGAGACTGCAACTGGGAACTTTTTTGAAAAGATGGGAAAGATGGATAACGTATGTCATACCAATACGTTCATCATTTGTCTAAATTGGATTTTTGTGTCCTTTTTGTATTCTTTTATTTTCCCTCTGTAGTTGGCTTTATGTGTCATTGAGGTTTACCAAAACATGTTTGTTTATTTAGTTCTTACTCTTATTTTACTACATTTAAAAATGGTTATGCGTATAACACAGTATGAATGCCTAATGGGCTCACTTTTGTTCTGCTTACTGAGCATTTGCTACTTTTCTGTGGGGTATTAATGTACATTTACAGATGGCTTAATGAGCAGTATGATAGGTATTATCATTGACTGTAATGTATGGACCTGGAAAATCTATCAACTGTTAGCTCTGAGCAAGGTGTGATAAAAGCATAAAAAGTAAAATAAACTCCCTAACCCTCTGAGACCGCAGACCCCCTCCCCTATCTGTAAGATGCGTGACCACATCAAACTCAGTTTGCGCAAAACTCCAGCTCAAAACTGCACCTCCTGTCTTAAGTCAGAAGTTAATTGAAACAGGTCTAGTGAATTCGTATGTTAAACATGAACAATATTATAAACACCTTAGAACTAGGTCTCAACCAGCTGTTAAGTTCTGAAGTAGGCTATGTGAGAAACAATTTCTGGAATAAGCTGTGTGTAAAACACACCAATCTAGTTGGAGCAATGAGCAGACTATGAGCTGAACAGACAGCATCCCTCATGATCTTTCAGTCCAGCTAAATGTAAACAAACAGACTGTAAACTGACCAGCCAGTATTTATCATGTATTTTCAGTCTGGTTAAGTGTCCCTTTAAAGCCTGGCTCCAAAACTTACATACCGTGTCCTCAGGATTTATAATTTTTTTCCCAGCCCAATTAAATGTCCACAAAAGCATAGACTGTAGACTGAGTAGCCAGCATTCATCATTTCTTACAGTCTGGTTAGATGTCCCTACAAAGGTTGCTTCCAAAACCTACACACAGCGTCCTCCAGTCAAACTCGGTACAGTAGCCTAAATACCGTTAGTCCACCAGAGTCCTCCAGGCACCGAACGCAAAGTCCTACCGGCGCCCTCCGGTTCCTCTGTCGGTAACGGTCTACGGCGCGTGGCTATCTGTACATGTAGCACGTCTTCCTCCAGTTCTAATTCCAGCCAGAAAACACCCGGCTCCGCGACTGCAGCAAAGGCGAACCTCTCCCTCCGTGGATCGCTTCCAGGGCGGGCAGGCGGCTAAACGAGTCTGAGTTGCGTTCAGCGTGTAGCTCGTGTTGAGTCCCTTCAGGCACCCAAAGCCGCTGGATCGTGAATGTGACGCAGTCAGCTTGCTCCGGCTCACATACCATAATTTCCTGCATCTCAGGTTCTGCCTCGATGTGATGCTTCAAGGCATTAATTTCCGTCAACACTCCTTTCTTTGCGTTGTAGATCACCGATTCAAGCACACTTAGCTGCCTCTCCAAAACCCGAGCGATGAAGTCCTCCATGTTAGAGAAGGCGTTCATATCAGTTGCTCCATTAGCTAACGTTCTATTATTATTGCACCCATAGCGGTGGCTGGTCATGTGATCCCCTCATAATTACCTATTCTGAAGAGTACATCATGTGTTTTTAATCCTCCTTTTAGTGTCCTCCTTGGCTACTAGCAACCAACAATCAAATCAACTAGGCATGGGCCGGTATACGATTCATATGGTATGATAAGCAAAAATATCACAGTTTCACAGTATTGCAATTGCAGCTTTAAATGTATTATTTTTTTAAATGTCCGTGTCAAAAACATTTTTTTTCCTCCATTCCACACTGCACACTGGCAGGTAGATGGATTACTAACCTGCAGCTTCTCTCCTTGACCACTTTTTCAAACCACGGTATACCTTGAAACCAATAACCGGCCCATGCCTAATCATGTTAACCAGTGAAGAACTGCTAACTTCAAAGTCACCATCACACACAAGTTCTTCACCGCTCACTCGCTTAAATTACACACGCTGAGTTAGTCCTCATATGAAAAACACATTTTAGTTTAAAAATCATTCCCACGTGCTTAGACCTGGCGGGTGCCCGGCTGCGTTACCTAAAACAGAGAGCAGCTTCGGTAATGACCAGTCCGGACACTGCACCAGTGTAGTACCAGTTCTCCAAACCTATCCCTAAGGCGAAGTAACATTTGTTTCAACCCCCCCTAACGTTAGATAAAACAAAGAGGTGGAGCGTGCTAGAGAAAGAACAGAGAGAGAGAGAGCGGTGCTGACATTAGATAAAACAAAGTGGTGGAGCAAGCTAGAGAAAGAACACAGAGAGAGAGAGAGAGAGGTGCTAATGTTAGATAAAACAAAGTGGTGGAGCAAGCTAGAGAAAGAACACAGAGAGAGAGAGAGAGAGGTGCTAATGTTAGATAAAACAAAGTGGTGGAGCAAGCTAGAGAAAGAACACAGAGAGAGAGAGAGAGAGAGAGAGAGAGAGAGAGAGAGAGAGAGAGAGAGAGAGAGAGAGAGAGAGAGAGAGAGAGAGAGAGGTGCTAATGTTAGATAAAACAAAGTGGTGGAGCGAGCTAGAGAAAGAACAGAGAGAGAGAGAGCGGTCCCAACGTTAGATGAAACAAAGCCAAGCAACCGGTCATATCATATAACTTTCTGCGCTCCGACTCCATTTTTTCCTGTTGTTATGGAAACGACAGGTCTGGCTACTCCACTTGTCAGTGGACGGCTGTTAAAAAAACGCTTGTATGGCGTTTTTTCAGAAAAGTCAAACTTTTTTTCAACTTCAAAAAGACGCTCTAAGCTGCAGAAAAAAAGTCAGCAGCGGCGATTAAAAAAAAGCACTCAGGACTTTTTTGAAAACACGATTTACTCCACAGAATTAAAATGCAGCTTAAAAAAAAGACGCCATGTGTGAACATAGCCTTAATTGGCAAATTTGGAGTATTGTTCTTTCGGGACAAGAGAAAACTTGATCTTTTTCTTTTTACAGCAAACAAAGCTTTTCATTTGATGGCTGTTCAGGAGACAAAACGGCAGCTGTGAGCAGCTACACCCACGCGTTATCTCATCAGCGCAGCAGCGCTGTGAGCACAGATTTTATCAGCTTTACAGAAACATGACATGTGTTCTGGGAGGAGACAGCAGGAGGTTTGAATACTCACATCGAATCTGCCCAGGTTGGGTTTCTGTTTTCCAGCCAGGATCTTCAGAGCTGTGGACTTGCCAATACCGTTGGTCCCCACCAGCCCCAGAACCTCACCGGGCCGGGGGATCGGCAGTCTACACACACACACACACACACACACACACACACACACACACACACACACACACACACACACACACACACACACACACACACACACACTTATAAACTGACATTAAAGGCTCAAAATATGTTTTAAACTAACTACGTATAAAGTGCAGCAGTGGAGGAAGAAGTACTTTTACTTAAGTAAAAGATCAAACTACCAATATGACAATGTAAAAATAGTCTACGTGTTTTAAATATATAAATACATAACATATACAGTACATATAATATATATAATACTGATGCATTAACACATAACTGCTGGAGCTGTTTGAGGAGGAGTACGTTTTATAGGGCTGCAACTAAGATTATTTACACGGTCCATTAATCTGTCGATTATTTTCTTGATTAATCGATTAGTTGCTTTGTCCCAAAGCCCAAGATGACGTCCTCAAAATGTCTTGTTTTGTCCACAACTCAAAGATATTCAGTTTACTGTCACAGAGGAGAGAAGAAACTAGAACATATTCACATTTAACAAGCCGATTAATTTAATAGTTGACAATTAGGGCTGGGACAATTCGTCGACGTAATCGATTACGTAAATGCATCACGTGTAGAAATCTAAAAATAACATTGCTGTCTCCAGCAACTGCGCAAGTATGGATTCATCGCAAGTTCAACAACACGTTGAGAAAAAGGCTCGCACACGGTCTTCTAAAGTGTGGGAGTATTTTACTCTTAATGCCAACAACAACGTGGTAGTCTGTAGACTTTGTAAAATGCATCCCTGAGCCAGGATAACAGCAGCAAAACACCATAAGTTCTGCTCACCTTTTTGTCCCTTTCCCTCCCAAGTAGAGTTTAGATTCTCTGCCCGAACCTGAACTTGGTTCAGGTCGGGCCGATATGTCGGCCCGACCTGAACGGGCCGGTCGGGCCGATATGTCCCGCCACTATCCTCGGGCCGGGCTGGACCCTTGATCAAGCATTTGGGTTCTTTTAATCATTACTTTATTAGCCTAACTGGGTGGGGAGAAATATCTGCCTCTCCAGCTTCTCCTGTAGCTCTGGGTATATGTCCTGCACTGACTTAAGTGTGAGGTAAACAGTGCTAAAATCGTGTCTCCCCCATCTGTAGCACTGTCTTCGACAATTGCGCAACCAGGCCAGATTGTTTCAGATATCTCACGAGTCATTTATAACGTCAGTTAACGGCCCACGTATTAAAAAATGTGCGATTATCAACGTAGTGACACAGAATGTGTTCCCATAGTGACACGGTACGTTAGTCCATTGATTGGTTTTAATGCTCCACTATGACTTAACATTAAGCATCATCAAATGCTGTCAGTCGGCAGTGTTATTTTTTGGTTTACCATCATCATGAGTGACCCAATCGATTAATATTACAATCGTTATATTAGACACTCTGCAACTTGCCTTATGTTGGATTTATTTGATACATCTGATTTCATATGTTGCTAAAATTGCACTTGTTTTACTGTAAGATTAAAGGGGGAAGAGCTTGGATGTTAAACAAGAGCTTATTCATTATTTTACCTACTACTGTTAAAAAAAAGCAAATACAGGCTACTCTTTTTGCACTTGCTCTGTTTACTTTAAGTTTTTATTTTTGTATTCCTCCTGAAAGTGACTTACATTTTGTTGTTGGATTGATCGCCTACATCTGGCTTCAGGTTGCAATACAAATTAATTTTACTTGAACAGTGCAGTGTTAAACAATTTTAATAGAGATTTGAACCTTATTGAAATTTGTTTTGTGTAAATTGTTAATAATTGAGCAATGGGAAAATAATCGCTAATTGAAAAATTAATCGTTAGATTAATCGAAAAATGTATCATTAGATTAGTTGACTAATCGAAAAAATAATCGCTAGATTAATCGTTTAAAAAATAATTGTTTGGGACAGCCCTATTGACAACTAATCGATTCACCTTTGCAGCTGTAGACGCACATTAAAGTTATTTTAAGAGTAGAAAAAGAACCACAAACATTGGGTTGATGTTGAAATCACAACAAACCAAAATTAATTTGTTTTTTTGGTAAGTTGAAGAGGAGCAACTTAAAAAAAGGTAATAACAGGCTATCTGAAAACAATACATCATTGTTTTTCCACCATAATATTGTGATCCTCAACCAAGCTAAAAAAATAATAATCACTGAACTGTTTCAAAAAGCTGCAACAATCTCCTCAGTGTTGTCACTTTCAACATCCTGTAAACACCAAAGCTTGCTCTCATCAATCAACGTAGGTTCAGGCTCGAGTGCCACGTGATCATGAGTTTAGGCAGCGTACCGGTGCAGTTTGAAGGAGTTGGCGCAGTATCTGTGTGTAGTTTCCTTCTCCAGGTTGCTGGGCAGGTTGACGATCGACAAAGCTCCGAACGGACATTTCTAAAACGACAAAGGACATCCAGACTTAAAACAAGGTTACAAAGTGCTTTCCAGAAAAAAACAGCAGATAAAAACCAAGAACACAACCAACAACAATGAAACTAAATACAAAAAACAGAGGTATCATAAAACACCAAATATATACCGTATTGGTCCAAATATAAGACGAAAAAGTCTGAAAAAGTGTCTTATAAATCGGAGTCTAGACTTTCAGCTGTTCAAATCGCAGAACGTAAGGGTAGTCACCTATTTAGACGCAAATGCAAACTCAAACCTGCGTTTAGACAAATGATATATCCAGCTTCAAAAAGCCTGGAAGTCAGAACAGAAGTTCTAAGAAGTGCCATAACAGCAACAATCACAGAAGATTTGTATTTTTTAACAAAACATAGTCTGAAAAGTGACTCCAGGTGTTATTACCTTGATGCAGATGCCGCAGCCTATACACAGAGACTCTGAGATCCAGACGATCTTACTCTGCGGAGTCACCTCGATACACAGCTTACCTGCAAACACGCACGCGCACACACACACACTTCAGTTTCTGGTGTCAAAGTTAAAGCCTGTCGGGGTATGAACACCGACTGAATGACCACTCACCCATGCGGACCACCGGGCAGCTCTTCTTGCACTCCTGACGGCATTTCTTAGGTTTGCATTTGTCGTGGTTGACGATGGCGATCCTGGTGTTTTTATCCGCCATGATGGAAGGCTGGGATGACGGACGCTATCACCTGTGGAGCTAAAACAAAAACGGAAAGACAAACGTATTTGAGAGCGAAGCTTAACGCATTTTCAACCAACACACACAAACGCAGACTTCGATCTATTGTCCCTCTACTCCTGCCCTCAGGATTTTTAAGTATTTATTTATTCATTCATTCATTCTCGGGTATGATTATTATTGACTATGTATTATTGTATGTTGTGTCTGAATGTGCCTGACCACAAATGAAGTTCCCTCATGAGAAAAATAAAGTTGATTTGATTGATCAATGTGGAGATGGCGTTGTTGTGCGGCAGCCTGTTGCAGCAGCTCCTGATGCGTACGTGGATTTTTGTGTGTGTGTGTGTGTGTTTTTTAGTCACTTTTTGACATCTCAACTATGTTTTCCCTAGCTTTGTAAAAGACTTAGGTGCACGTATTGGCGGGGGGTTTAGGGATCCTTCCTCGATATAAGGTTTCGTTTTTCAATAAAACGTACATCATACAATCGTACATTTTGTGTGTATTTGTGGGATTTTGCATCTCTTTGTAGTCGTGTTGTGTCTTCTTTTTTGGGGGGTTGTTTTGGGTCTCTACAGTTATTTGGTGTCTCTTTGTAGTCGGTTTGTGTCCCTTTTGTGGTAGTTTTGTGTCTTTTTCACATAACTTCGAAGCGTTTTATAAACCATACCTGTGTCTAAAATATTGGAAATGCTAGAGCAGATAATAAATAAATAACACTCAGAAAGCTTAAAGATAAAACGTGCTAATAAAGTCCATCTATAATCATTAGATCTGAGAAAAATCTTAGTTGCATTCATTCATTCATTCATTCTTAAGGCTAAGGTGGTGCCCAAAATGGCTCAGGTGCTGAACCCTAAACCTGACAGTGGCAGAGGAAACCCTGAATCTTATTTTTTATTTCTAGTATATTTCTTGTATTTTCTGTATGTGTGTGAGTGAGTATGTGTGTATGTCCCTGCAACTTGCTGCTCTAACAGAGTAATTTCCCAGTTTGAGATTAATAAAGTCCATCCATCCATCCACCTACCTATCTAAATATAATGGTGATATTCAGGTACCAAAGCCAACACATAATATCTAAATGTAGAGGACAGTGTTCAGGCTCGAACCCACTCTGCTGAAGCAACACATTCAATTTTGAACAAAAACGCACAGCCTTTGGCTTTAACAATGGACTGTTGCCACAGATCTACTACAGTCCGCAGCCCTGAACCAGCCTCTACCTGTTCGGGATTGCAACCCCATTTACTGCTTTCTGTCTTTAATGCAGATCCTAGGTTTTTCATTTCAAAGTCCCAGGATGGCGAATTGACGTAAATGAAGCTGCTGCAAACCAGTGAAGTTTTCAGTTCGCAGTGTTTTGCAACGAGAGTGAGTCACACCAGACTCCGTTTAAAAGTCTGGCCTTTTATTGTTGCCTCGCCACTGAACGTACATGCCTGGTGTTTTGCGTGATTCAAGGCATTTAACTATTCAGTGGTGTCCGCCTTTTCAATTCCGCGAACATTTACCACAAAGTATAAAATATATAAAATACAATTGAAGGTTAGTCTGTCGTTCTTTCTACAACACCACAACTCTGAAACGCAATGTGACGGGCGGTGGCGAGCACCAAACTTGGATTTGTCCTTAAATAACGTGCTGATCAGTGAGTCATTCATATGACCGAAATCATCAACCGATCGTACATATTGACAAGACACCGTGCATTGTGACCGTGTACTGTCTATTTGTGTTGGTGGGCAAGAAAAACTTTAAATGGAACATTATTGAACATAATTTGGAGCACCATCCTTTTTGGTAACGTTTCAAGATACCTCAATCTTTGCGGGGAGAGCTAGCTATGCCAGTAACAGCAGCTGTGTTCAAAACTACACTCTACCTGTACATTAAGGTACGTTTAATCAGCGGTTAAAAACCTAACGTTACACTTGACGATACCGTTAAGTTAACTGCTTGCTACTAACAGTTAGCTAGCGGTTAGCTTCACATTCTACAATGTTAGCAACGGAGGCCCAGCACTTTGACAGCTGGTCGGTTGGGGAACAACTCTCGTTTCTATAGCAATACAACCCCAGAAAAGGCCCAAAATCCGGACCAATAAGTTCAAAACTCACCTCTATTCGCCTCCGGTTACCGAGCTTGAAAGAAAACGAGAAACGACGTTTAGACACAAATAATTGCGGGTGAAACTTAAATTTTCCCAGCAACGTGTTCCTCTCCTGGAAGCCGGCTGGAAAGATGGCGGGAGCAACGCAAACAGAATGCGACTCGGTGCTCGTGACGTAACTTGAAAGCGACTCACAAAAGTGGGAGATTCGAAGTGGCTGCAGCAAAACAAAGCGGATTTGAACTTTAATAAGTGTGTCCAACGGCCTCATCTGATGCACTGACACACAGTATTGGAGACTTGTACTACCCCTACTTGTACGTTTTACTCATATTTATATCGTAAACTAGCTAAGTTTTAGTGGCTTCGAGACAGTCGAGGAAAATTAGCTGCTAACAGCTAACCAGAGCTCACCGCTACACTGCGTTAAAACGTTCGTTAAATGTGTTCTCGCATATTGATATTGCATGAATTGTAGAAAACAACTACGACTTATTATTAAAACGTAGTGGTACACTTTTAAAATTAGTTTAACATATCACTATGTTTGATATTCACCGAGCTTCCATCCTTGAAATAGCCACGATTGTATTTACCATAAATTTGGCACTTAGTGCACATTTTCTATAAATAAGATGCTACCATCTGGCATTACTTCACATATTTAATGTACAACTAAACGTCAACATGTTTAAAATTTGAAGGGAGTTTGGCATTGCGTTATTGACTTCTGAAACATTGCATGCATGGATAAAATATCTAACAACTTATTATTATTATTGGTCCACTTTAGTTTAACGAATCACTGTTCTCTCTCTCCTTCAAATAGCCGTGATTATAACCACAAAGTTGGCCCAAAACGTAACTGTTAAATAGGATGCCACTAGATGCCGCTAAGAGTCTGACTCTGTCATACATTTACATATTTTAATATTAAAGATTTAAAGGGAGTTTGGCGTTTATGTTGCTCAATTCTGAGAAAATGCCAGATTGTGTTTGCTTATACATGTGTTTTTGCCTTTCTCCTTGGTTAAAAGATGGCCACCCCGAGCAAGACGCCACCCGGAGCTGATCCGAAGCAGTTGGAGCGGACTGGAACGGTCCGGGAGATCGGCTCCCAGGCGGTGTGGTCCCTCTCCTCCTGTAAACCCGGTCAGCCCCAAACCTAATGTACAGTCTGCTGTGTGTGCAGAGGTGGAAAGAGTTCAAACATATTCTACTTAAGTAAAAGTACTATTACTTTGATGAACTTGTACTTTATTATGGTGCGTTCTTTTTGCCTCGCAACTCGTATTTTACGAGGTCAAACACGCCCCCTGACCTCGTATTTACGAGCTCGGAACTCGTACAACCACCGAGGTACCCCGAGTTCAGAATCCAACATGGCTGCTCCCTGTATCGACAGTTGTGAAAGCTGTAGTAACATAGTTATAAGCACTTCTGTGTTATTTGTGTCAGTTCTTTTTGCCTCGGAAGTCGGAGGTCGCAGCTGGGAATGACGTCACACACGAGTTGAATGCGTTCTTTTTGCAAGTCGGATTTTCATTAGCTCTAGCAAGGTTAGCCATTGTTAGCAACGCCAGTTTAAACAACGTATACGCTGTTTTTTGTGCATACAAACCGCGTGACAACACAGATAGAAGACAGCGCTGCGTGTACGACTGATTTAGTGTGACACAAATAACACAGAAGTGCTTATAACTATGTTACTACAGCTTTCACAACTGTCGATACATGGGGCAGCCATGTTGGATTTTGAACTCGGGGTACTCATGGTTGTCCGAGCTCGGAAATCCGAGGTCAGGGGGCGTGTTTCCGACTTTGACCTGTAAAATACAGTTCTGAGGTAAATAGAACGCGGCATTAGTATCGTCTTAGATTTTGGATATCCTTATATCTTAAAATGACAGGTCTTGTCCTTTTCTGGTTGCATTATCCTTAAAGGTGCTGTAGGTATGATTGTGAAGATCCAGGACTTAGCCAAAAATGTGAACATGGACAACTTCTCAGTCCCTCCCCCCTTTCCGCTAAAGCCCAAAACACCTCCAAGCCCCTCCCCCCACAAGGGAGAATTCATGTGTGTGCATGAGCAAGTAGGCTCGTTCAAGATGAGCCAGGTCTGCGCAGAATCGAATCACCAGCGATCCGGTTTAGAATCAACTCAACATGATGACGTTTTATATAAACTTTCTTTTATTTTGAATTGGAGGGATTTTAACTATTTGTCTAATTTAAAGGCTTATTCTGTACAAACCACATTTTGTGGCTGGTAGTTGCATTTAGAAATCAGAGAGACTAAATCTGTTCAGATTACGGTCTGTTGTTAATTAAAATCAGCAACAGATCACATGTAGAGCATTTTGACAGCTACTCTGTCATAATTAAAACAACTGGAGACTGTACAAGCTGATATATGGGTCTGATAACATTTTATTAAATCGAAATCGGACTACAGTGTTTCTGTCACTTCCTGTTCAGCCTGCAGGCTGCTGGAATCGGCTGGAAACTGTCCGACTTGAGAGCGGACTTTTGTCACCGCCCCCCGCTGCTGCCGCCTGCTCTCGTCCACTTTACAGGCGAGGTGCAGTTCATCTCGAACGAGCCGTTCTGTCAAAATGCTCTACATGCGATCTGTTGCTGATTTTAATTAACAACACACTGTAGATGATCCATTATCTGAACAGATTTAGTCTCTCCGACTTCTAAATGTAACTATCAGCCACACAACATGTGTTCTGTACAGAATAAGCCTTTAAATCAGACAAATCGCAGTTGAAATCCCACCAATTATATAAAACGTCATTATGTTGAGTCCAGTCAGGGAGCTGTGGATTTTTGCAAATCGCACTATGTAGGTGGAGCCAGAGGAGCTGGATTTTTTTTAAATTACCTGTTTCATGTAGTTCTACTGGAACATAGGGTCAGTTTCAGCAAATATGACAGAAAGTTAGTTTTATAAGGCTTACTTACTGCACCTTTTAAGTTATGTAATTTTCTGAATTTTCCAGATTGTTCTCTCAGTTCTATTATTTGCCTTTACCTACTTAGTCATTATATGCACAGTTTGTTGACAACGTTAGAGAACTTTTTTTTAAAACTCAGTAACGGATGCGATTTAAATTGTAGCAAAGTACAATACTTAAAACAAAACGCGTGCGTGCGTGCGTGCGTGCGTGCGTGCGTGCGTGCGTGCGTGTGTCTGATGTTATCTGAACTCTGTTCCTCCGCCCGTGGCCAGGTTTCGGAGTTGATCAGCTGAGGGACGATAACCTGGAGACGTACTGGCAGTCAGACGGATCCCAGCCCCATTTAGTCAACATACAGTTCAGGTAACACTTGGCCTGCTGAGACTCACGGGAAAACCCCATCACTCAGAGGCAGGGGCTCACTGCTCACGTATTAGGAACTGACTTTTTGTGTGTGAAGATTTTATAAAATTGGTATCGAAAAAAGTAAAGTTCAGGAACCGGTATCAAAATCACGGTATTGGTAGCGCAAAAGTTTGAGTGATACCCAGCCCTATTGTAGAATGTGTTTTGATATTATTTTTAATGTAGGTTTGTATTTGTGCTTGCCAATAATCTGTAACCTCGCCGTCTGTGTTGTGTGTCATTTTTCTGATTTGTATTTGTTGAGGAGGAGGACGACCGTGAAGATGCTGTGTATTTATGCTGACTATAAATCAGATGAGAGCTACACACCCAGTAAGATCTCTGTCAGAGTGGGAAACAACTTCCACAACTTGCAAGAGATCAGGGTAAACAACTCTTTGATAGTATTGCTGCCTGAAGTTTCATAACCGATCAAATTCAGGAAGTGGAATGCACTGCCGCTGTTCAAACTCTGTTGATTCTTTTAAAAAGCAGTTGAAGACTTGGCTATTCAAACAGGCTTTTATTTAGACAAGGGCTTTTATGGCTGGCTGATTTTATGTACCTATGTTTTACATGTATTCTTATGTCTCCTATTTATCATACTCCAATTTATTGTAAAGCACTTTGTGATTTTTATCTGTGAAAAGTTAGTTACTTCCATCCTCCTCCTCTCTGCAGCAGTTAGAGATGGTGGAGCCCAGCGGTTGGATTCACATCTCTCTGATGAATCAGGTGAGAAACTCTTGTCTTTATTGGTGTTCAAAAACTCATTTTTTTAAAGTGGGTACGTCCATAATTCCTCTGCTTGTTTCTGTAGTTTTTATGTACGATTCTTTTACAACTATTACCACAACTGTTACCAGGTTTATCTTATTAAATGTTTACTTATTCTTTGATCAGATAGTTCCTAATTACAGTTCAAAAATGTCCAATTTTAGACTTTTTTTTATTATTATGGCTGTCTGTGTTTGGACGACATTTAACATTTGAGAACGGCTTCTTTTCTTAAAGAAAAAAAAAATTGTATTCTTAAAGGACAATTCCGGCGCAAAATGAACCTAGAGGTCAGGGCTGGACTGGGACAAAAAATCGGCCCGGGCATTTTTGGCCCAGGCGGCCCACACCCACCGTGATTGGTCAGAGACATTCCCTGCAGACAGTCCTCTTAAAATATGAGTCCATTCTATGATATGAGTTGCCTAGTGTTCTGCGTTCATGTGATGGTTTTGGATCCTTCAAGAGGTCTCAAGACTTATCTGTTGATCTTACACTTACATAATTAATTCATTCTTAGAGTTATGATTTGTATATTTATGGTATTTTTTATTATTATTGATATTTGATATTGTATTGCCATTATTGTTATTATTACTATTTTGCTTAATATTGGCTTAGCAACTTTTAAAAACTGTTTACTGTTAATTTTAACCATTGTAAGATTCATATTTTGTCGCTTTGGACAAAAGTGTCTGCTAACTACAATAACAATAACCATAACCATAACCATAACCCTTCCCAAAAGCTACAATAAAGCTGGGAGTAGTACATGCCCTGGAAAAGAGAAGCAGTGTACTCACTCACTTTTGATTGGCGACCTGGAGGCCATAGGGTAGCCTACACAATGTCCATACTCAAGTGCAAGTCATTGCCAAAGATAAAGTTTAAAGTATAATTTCAAATTATTTAACAACATTTAAGTATACAAGTGTATTGTCAGTAAAGTCAATCAAAATGTTGCCTTGGCCCACACCAATGAACAAGAAAGATTTACTCTAACAAGGTAACCTTTAAAAGAGTGAGAAACAGAGAGAAATGTCAGCTAAGTTAAGGTATAATTCATTTAGCTTAAATCTCTGGGCAATGTAGAGAGACAGCTGTATACATAGTATACATGAGCCTAGTATAACAGGCTGTATACATAGTATACATGAGCCTAATGCTGATGTTGAAGCAGCTACTACAGCCCCAAACATGTCAGACATGTTGGCACATTTTGAGGCATTCGCCTTTTTCTCCCATAATTTCTGTACACACCGCTTGCATATGGGGTTCCGTGGTCGTTTGTCCATTTTAACGTGGATGCTAAACTTCCAGCATATTATAACGTTTACAGCTCGTGTCTCAGGGCCGGGAGTGGGGAAGGGTGTTCCTGGATTTGATTGGGTTAGGTCTAGCTTAGGACTGTAGTTGAGCTGATTCCGGTTTCCAACTTCGCCCCATGATGTCAGTTAAAACACGGACGGAGACAATTATCGCTCTTGACGCTTTATTAAGGCAACAGTACAAAATGGGCGTGTGTAGCTCAGCTATGGCTGTGTATTTGTGTGTGGTTCTGCAAAGAAACAAATAACATTGTGAAGGCTACCATACACAATGCATATGAAGTATACATATAGGCTAGCAAACAACAACAAACCCACTATTAATTACACTATATCAATGTAATGTAACTACTGCAGCATAATACAATACAATAATAATACAATAATGTAGCTAAATACAAACGTGAGCAGAGCTTCCAACAATCTGCATTATAAATCAACAGCCACGTGCAAATTAGCTAACAGGTGATTAACACAAACATCATTACCAGCTAACTTACTTCAATGTACAAGAACTACAGACCAATACAACAACAGGCCCAAATCAACTGACAACGTAAGCTATGGGACTTACACTTCTCAAAGACGCACACACGCGAGCTCAACTGATTATCCTCTGGACGCACACAGTCTCTTTTCTCTTTCTCCCACTTTTCTCCCCGTGTGGCGCGTGCGCCCGCTCAGCGCGTGTCCGCGTGTCCGCGTTACCCCCCGGCATGCAGCCACAATCAGTCCTGACAGACGGACTTTTGTACAATTACCGAATGGGCCGCTGTCAGTTATCTATGGGCCGGCGCGGCCCAAGAAAATAAAAAAATTAAAACAAAGTCCTATAAATTATATCGGCGATTCGGCCCAAAAGTGCGTCGGCCCACCGGGAAAATGCCCGGTATGCCCGATGGCCAGTCCAGCCGTGCTAGAGGTTAATAACATGTACACCGAGTGGAACGACGAACGCCGTGCTTCAGCTATGCTACTGGTTACACGGCGTTCGACTGGTCATCACTGTTTTTCCAAGATGGCTCCCGCATGTGAACGCTACTGTCTTTATAATCTATCTTTTTAATAAACTGTCTGTACACTTACAAAGTTCTCAATGCTTTGCTTTACATGTCATCATGTTACCGTGGAAGTGTGGTCCTATTTTGAGCCTCGTTAGTGGAGATTTCTTTTTACTTTACCCTCTGCCCTGAAGGCTAGCTTTATAAGCTAATCACCGGTTTGCGCTAGCTTGTTTCAAGCAAGAGACGCATTTCCCAGAGAATCCCTAGGTTCATTTTGCGCCGGAATTGTCCTTTAAGTAAAGTACAAATCCAAAAATTACTGAACATGAATTGTATCAGCACTAGAATTAAAAAGATTGAAATGATGCCAGTCCTGTTCTTTTGGCGAAATGTTTTTTTCGTGGCAGGAAGTTGTGCATAAAGGCCGATTTATGCTTCTGCGTTAAATCAACGTCGTGGCTACATAGGTACCTACGTATGTAGTCACGACCTACGTGGAGACACAGACCTTCGCCGTAGCCTAACACACACACACACACACACACACACACACACACACACACACACACACACACACACACACACACACACACACACACACACACACACACACACACACACACACACACACACACACACACACACACCCTGCTATTCTATTATACACTTTGTTTCACCCACTATGCCTTTAGAGTCAGTGCTCGATCTGAAGCTAATTGCAGTCATTCTCTCTACCATACAGTACACTCCCCAATGCACACACACACACACACACCCCAACGTACAAGTATAAACTTCAGGCCACTTACTTAAGCTACGGAAAAAAAGCTCTTCCCGGAGCCTCCACAGAACCATGATGCTGCTTTTGCGCGTCAACAGTGACTGAAGTGCCTGTGTGCTGTTGTTGTTTTAGCGGACCAATGAGCCGATCAGCACCTTCATGATCCAGATTGCAGTGCTGGCCAACCACCAGAACGGCCGAGACACACACATGCGGCAGATCAAAGTCTACACGCCTGTGGAGGAGAGCTCCATCGGGAAGTTCCCACGATGCACTACGGTCGACTTCATGATGTACCGCACCATCAGGTGATCTGGACTGCAACGCAGCGTCCTGTGTTCTCGAGGAAAGTTCGCCACAACATGTCCAGAAGAGAGGAAGAATTACTGAGGCTACATTTACATCGCTACCTTTTGGTTTAAAATCTAATATCTTTTGCTATGTTTCCCCCTCTCATTCCCCCTGCTCTAGTGTTTCCCCCTCTCATTCCCCCTGCTCTAGTGTTTCCCCCTCTCATTCCCCCTGCTCTGGTGTTTCCCCCTCTCATTCCCCCTGCTCTGGTGTTTCCCCCTCTCATTCCCCCTGCTCTGGTGTTTCCCCCTCTCATTCCCCCTGCTCTGGTGTTTCCCCCTCTCATTCCCCCTGCTCTAGTGTTTCCCCCTCTCATTCCCCCTGCTCTAGTGTTTCCCCCTCTCATTCCCCCTGCTCTAGTGTTTCCCCCTCTCATTCCCCCTGCTCTGGTGTTTCCCCCTCTCATTCCCCCTGCTCTAGTGTTTCCCCCTCTCATTCCCCCTGCTCTAGTGTTTCCCCCTCTCATTCCCCCTGCTCTGGTGTTTCCCCCTCTCATTCCCCCTGCTCTAGTGTTTCCCCCTCTCATTCCCCCTGCTCTGGTGTTTCCCCCTCTCCTTCCCCCAGCTCTGGCATTTCCAAGCCTAAAACATTAGGAAACACTTCTGATCCATTTTGGTTCTGAATCTGCGGGGTTGTGTTGCAGTCTCAACGGCCACAAACTGAGACCTTTGGTAACACCAACGTTTCTCCTCCTGATTGGGTCTGATCAGTCACAACGTCTCATTCTCTGAGACTAAAGCTACTAACGTTACCATGGCAACTACCAGCAGGCGGGCAGAGTCTCCTGTTTATTTATATGTCCAGTAGAATGTTGATGAGATATTTTGGTTTGGGCGTGTTAGTTTAAACAGAGATTAGTTCTTCTACTGGAGCTGCACGGAGATCGCTTTTGGCTCAAAACGTAACTCTTAAAAACCAAAACGTAGCAATGTAAATGTAGCCTGAGATTGACATCTGAACTCGTGATACAGATTGATTGATTCCAGAATGAATCAAACTCCCATTGCTTATGTTTAAAGGGGTAGTTTGGATGTTTTCAAGTCTGGCCATTACAACCAGGGGAACTGAAGCCGTATCTCTGCTCTCTTCAAAGCCACCAGACTCCTTTAAATTCTTCTTGCCCAAAGTCAGTGTTTTACTGGCCCCTATACAATTTTTTTTTCTTTCAAGGAAAAACGTGGGAAAATAGTTGAAAAAACCCTGTCAGAAAAGCGTTGTAAAATATGCATTCAAAAAGTGTCAGGGTTCCTCTAATAGAAGAAAATTACCACCAACCTCAAAAGAACACAGCACAGTTTTAGAAGAAAAAGATTTCTTGGTTACCAAATCTCACCATCTCTAATTAAACTCAATTTACACTCCTCCAAATCCTATTTCATTTCCTCAGTTTGCTGCCGAACTTTACTTTTAAGTAACCGACAGAGGCAGCGTTAAAGCAGCAACTCCCGTGTTGCTGGTGGAGTCTGGTGGCTCTGAAGAGAGCAGAGATAACGGCTTCAGTTCCCCGTCGTAAAGGGCTGTGTGACAGCGAGGTAAAGCTCTGAAAATATTTAATAAAATACAGCGCAGACTTAAACTGTTATAGATGTTTTTAGACTGTAGCTAACACACTGACTACGGAGAAGTAGCTCAGACAACCACATTGCAAAGAAACCAAACTGTCCCTTTAAGGTTTTTTAAATGTGGCTTTTTTTAAATAAAATATTTATTTTAGATAAACTTGCCAATATTAAATATAACCACATTTAAAGATGTTAAAAATGGGACAGTATATGTTTATATGTTATGATGGTTGTTGTCATCTGGCAGCTTTTTGGGGGGGGGGGGGGGGGGGACTAAACTTCTGAAAGATTTCCAAAAGGTTTGACAACATGTTTCCCCAACAGACTGGATCTGGCATACGGCCGGTAAACACTGAATGATTTGTTCATTTCTTACTTTAGCACAGCTAGAGTTCATTAAGAAGCCAAACTGTTTATTTACGTGGTTTAAAACCAAACTGCCGTGCCTACAGACCGTCCCTGTTGTGGATTTTTTGAACGTTTGTGAACATTGAATGAAATGTTTCAAAGCAACATGGCTGCCACAATGTGACTCTGTTATTGAATGAAAAAAATAAATAAAAATGGTTTAAAGAGCTACGTGAAATATGAAACCTTGACGTTACGGGTATGTTTCAGCGGCCATTGGAAGTTTAGCCGAGAGAAGGTGAGCGTCATGCGGCAACGATATCTAAATTTACGATATTAGTTAAGATTAGAAGAAAAAAAAGATTCTGGTTTGGATTAAAACACCGGTCCCCTGTCACGTGTCAAACTCAAGTCCCGCTCGCAGATTTGGATCCGGCCTGCATATCAATTTAGGTCCACAATACATTTTGACCCACCTAGTTTTTGTCACTTTTTCCAATGTTTTGTCGCTTTTTTCTATGATTGTTTGTGAACGTTGAATTAAACATGTTTCACATTTTTTTACTTTATTTTTACCAGTATTTGTACTTTTACTGCAGTAAAAGATCTTAATACTTCCTCCACCTCTGTCAGAAATAAAACACCATGATTCTTTCTCTCCTTTTTCAGCTCTGAACCTCTCTGCTCCTTTGCAGGTTTTTGTATGAAAAAAATAATATATTCTTGACGTGAAGTCGCACTGCCCTCCGGCTTGGTTGCCATGGCAACCTCCCCATCAGTTTCTGGGCCAAATAGACACACACACACACACACAGGTTTGTGTGTGACTGCAGTGAGTTAGCTTTTTCTTTTTAACTTGTATTTCTGCAGACAGCTTCACTCTGAAATATTCATTAATTATTGGAAACTTTCTTCTTCGTCTGATTTTCTCTGCACAGATTAAACATTCTTTAGTTTACTCTCTAGGTTTCAAACAAATTAATTAAAATCTATCTATCTCAAACTCAGGATGTTAACACATCTCCACCCCGAGCAGAAAAACTTAGAAAAGGGTCTGGTGATATCGTACCAAATTACGGCGACTACCGACCAGTCAGGTGACTGTTAGCCGGGTGCAGAGCGCCGTGAGGTCGCGGTTACATTTCAGCAGCCGTTAAGTTTAGGCACCAAAGTGCCCTAGTCAAGATTAGAAAAAAAGATTCTGGTTTGGGTTAAAACAACCGTCACCTAAAAGGGTAACTATCGTTTTTTTCAAACTGGACCCTATTTTCCTATGTTTTTGTGTCTAAGTGACCGATGGGAACAACAATCTTTGACATTGGTCCAGTATGAAGTGAAATTGCTGCAGTCGGCAGCGGCGAAACAAGCTACAATGTAAAGGGATACTTCACCGATTTAGCATTCAGCTTTGTATCAGTAGAAACCCGGTAGTATTTCTGATTGACCGTGCGTCCCTCCCTCATGTCCCCCTGAGACTATATTTCTCTGTACTGTGGGTCTGGAAAAAAGCCTCTGACGCAAAAATCCCATGTTAGTAGTTCTGCATGTTTTCAACCTGCCCTCTCCCTTTTCAGCAGCAAACCTTTACAACAATTATGTACATTCAAACTACCGCACATACCACCGGGATACATTGGTACAGATCGGAGAATATGCAGGAAACGTTATTACAGACGGAATACTCTACACACTACGCAAGCACCTCAGCCTGTGGTGTAGTTTAGATTCTCTGCCCGAGCCCGGATATTTTCCGCCACTATCCTCGGGCCGGGCCAGGCCCTCGATCAAGCATTTGTATTTTTTTAAACATTACTTTATTATGGTAGCCTTATTGGGTGGGGAGAAAGCTCTGCCTCTCCAGCTTCTCCCGTAGCTCTGGGTGCATGTCCTGCACTGACGTGTGAGGTAAACTGCGCTACATCGTGTCTCCCCCATCTGCAGCGCTGTTGTCGGCCAGTGCGTCGGCATGCAGACCGTGGCGAAGGACTGTATTCAGGTGATCGAGACAAGAAAGTCTCCTATATGGTTCCAGGGCTTTGATTATGTTGCTGCCTTGATATTCGGCTGAAGGAGCTATGGGTCCAGGTGTTTGTTACGTTTCTTCATTCCGATCCATTTGCGATCCATTCTGAATAAACAAACAACGCAGTTTACATGCTTCGTCCTTGTTGCATTATTCATTAAGATAATTCTAAACAGATTTCTGTAGTTCAAACAACTCTGAATTGTAGTTGAGAACGTCAGTTATAACGGCCCACGTATTAAAAAATTGTCGGGTTTAAATCGGGCTTGGGCTCATAATTACAGTTAATGTGTCGGGCCGGGCTCGGACACAACGTGCTCGGGTAGGGTTGGGCTTGATTTTTTGGGCCCAATCTAAGCTCTACTGTGGTGTTGCTCAATGCTGCTAGACGGTAAGGGATAGGGCTACGAAAAAAATCGATTTGATTTAAAAATCGAGTTGGTAGGTCGAATCGATTCATATTTTCAAAAAAAAACAAAAATTTGATTTTTTTTTTTTACGTTTTATTATCTCAATCCAAATACAGTATAAATTTGGATGTTTAACAATTTTGTTGCACACTGCACAGTGACTTTTCAGTTAGAGAAAGGGTTTGCCTTTGCAATTTTGTTTATGTTGATGCACTTTAATTAAATACAATAAATATATATATTTAAAATATATTTACATTTCACAGTTATTTTGTTTTAAATGGAAGGGGGAGGTGTGTGTGTGTGTGTGGGGGGGGGGGGAACGAATCGTAAATCAAGTTTTTTATGAAGAAAAAAAATCGCAGATTTGCTCTGTCGATGCTCTGTCGCCAGGTAAAAGACTCGTGGAGGTGGGCTGTGTTAACACGGACTGGTGCAGAAATGTGGTGATTTGTATCCAACTAACTGCTAACCGCTGGAGTTTGTGACTGTTACATGGCGACCATTCGACATTCCACGCTAATTCACGGCTGTGTTTATACTCTGTGTTTACAGCCCACCAAGCCTAATGCTAGTATGCTTAGCTGAACTTTACGGAGCCTATAATGTGTGTGTGCACTAAAGACATGCCTGTTTCGTATGTCGTTTAAATGTGTAACACCACTTGAGCCACGATGAAAAGTTCTTTCGTGGGAATGGTTGAAATGACAATAAAACACACTTGAGTTGAGTTGAATGCCTCACTGTCTGTCTTTGTCTGTAAACGGTAGGTGTGGCTTGGGAGTAAAGCAGCAAAGCAAGTGCATTCTGGGATTTGGTGTCTTTCATCCACATGAGCCAAAAACACATTTTCTGGCTTTTCTTGGCCTAGAAGGCACCAATTAAATAATAATAAATTAAAAAAAAATCGCATTTCTACTACATAAGTGACCCAATTTAAAGATATATTCATCTTTCCAACAGTGAAATATCCCTTTAATAGCTTGTATTTACCTTCACAAGCTCAGATTAATATTCCAAGTGTCTGACATTATGGAAAGGATCCCTTCAGAGATGGACCAAAGACCATAGACAAAAAAAAAAAAAAAAAAAAAAAAACATGAAGAAAGAGACAAAAACAAAAACTTTGGAAAAGCATTTGAAAAAGGCGACAAATGTCGGAAAAAAGGGACAAAAAAAAACGTTTAAAATGCGACAAAAACATCCAAAAGAGCGACAAAAACTTTGGAAAGAGCCCAGTTTTCATTATTTGGTAGCCCACCTATTCCCCCCCATAAATTACACCTGCTTTAAACGATACAAACTAAACTCTTAACTGTAAAATCTTTAATTTCTGTTAAATCTAAAGATTATTCATGCTGTTTCAGCTTCTCTTGTAGCTGATTCCAATCATAAAAACAGATGAAAAAACAGCAAATTAAATTAAAACTTAAGATATCTTTGAGAATAAACACGTCAAGTGACTCATCGGTTTTGTAAAACTCACCTTTATTGATCCACATTCATCCCTCCATCATCTCCTCTTAACAATATTTTCTCTTCTTATAAAAAGCTGATATTTACATCCTTTTACAGTATTTACAATATTTTACAGTATGGCGCTGGCAGAGCCTCACACCTGCACAAAAAGGTAGACTTCCCCCACCTGAAATACCACCTGTTGCCGGGGAAACACCACCCGAATCTCTGCAGGGGCAGAGGCTTTCATAAGCTGATGAGAAACATGACGAGTGTTTTAGAGATTTAGGTTTAAAAAACAGATGATATGAAAGGATGTATGGAAGCACAGAAAGGACAACATTTCAATATTCATGTTGTGAGTGAAACAAAGTATTCAGTCATAATTTAATATCATACTTCAGTGGTCAGTTGTGTGTAAGATTTAATGGCCTTTCTTTTGGTTTGTTTTCTGCTAAATTAAAAGTTAAATGACCAACATTTTTGCAGAAATCAGTTACAAAAAAGTGGGCTAATGCGTAAAAATAAAAGCAGGTTTAAGAGTGAAGTTGGTTTAAAGGGTAACTATGCAGTTTTTTTAGCTTAATTTACCTTAAAGGAGAATTCCGGCCAATTGTTACGTTAGTCTTGATCGCTATAAATATGCGTGTACTTTCAATTGAAAAAACCCGACCCCAATCGGTGCAGGGAACACGGAAAGCTGCAGGTACCTCCACTAGCTTCCACTCAGCTAAAACGGCAGTTGTCAGGGCAGATTTTAGAGTGTCTTTGTGCCTCTTAACAGACACAAAATGCAATTAAAATGTCTGTGCAACATGAACAGGGCCCTTACGTGACAACAAGATGCGTTTTCAACTGAGACGTTGTTTTAATTCACCTACCCTGTCTCGATGCTGGTGGGAAGCTTGCTCGGTGTTAGCTGCTAGCTAGCTGTTAGCTGCCGTCTGTGATAAGTTTGTTCAGCCAAAATATCACGCAGCAATTCCGTGTGTATTTGTAGCACATCCATTTTGTGTGCGATTGATCTGGTGTTGGTGAGTAGGAGGCTTATTAATTGCATTTTGTGTCTGTTAAGAGGCACAAAGGCACTCTTAAATCTGCCCTGACAACTGCCGTTTTAGCTCAGTGGAAGCTTGTACACCTAGCTGCAGTTTCTCCACGTAGCCTGCACCGACTGGGGTCAGGTCAATCAATCGAAAGTACACGCATATAGTGATCAAGATTAACATAAAAACTGGCCGGAATTGAACAGCTTTGGAGTCATTGGAATGGTTATATGACTTTTTTCGGGTTGAATGGTGGTCGTCTCGCTCCCCCCTAGCACCTGTGAGCGGAAAAACCAACCTATGCAAATTTCGGCCGGCGAGCCGCCGGCCACAGCATCAGGAAGTATCGCATGATATCAGGTCTCACGATGTAACGAATTGCTTTACACATACACGCCACTACTTTCTTTCACTGTCTATGGCCGCTACACGCCCCCATCCAGGAACCGGCTAGCTATAAGAACAAGGTAGCGATGGAGTTTTTCACACTATCGTCATGGCTGAGCCGGCAAAATATGAGCAGAAAGCTAGGAAAGCATTGTCAGAGGAACAGAGAAAGAGGAAACGGCAGACTGACCGAGCGAGGAGTCAGACACGAGTGAACATTGGACCTGCGTTTTCAGAATGGCAAGAACTGAGACAAACACAAGCCTGCAAATCCGATGCTGACCTGGCATTCTTGCTGTTGCACTTCTATGTATCTTTGATCAGAAACTTTATCTGCCACAGAGTTTCATGTCAGCTTGATTTTGGTAAATGCAAGATGCTTCTGCTACGACAGCGTTCTAAGGCCATTGTAGGAAAAAATAATAATGTTACGGATCCGGGAGAGAAGGGTAATATTTTGAGAAAAACCTCAGTGGACATGGCTCCGTGCGTTCGCCGGCTTCTTTGAAAACAAATGCACATGACCAGAGGGACAAGATGGGAGGGAGGAGAGTCACCAACAAGTTTTTACGACAGCGTTGCCAAATATCTATTCCGAAGCTGTAGGTGGAGCTCTATAGACAAACCTGTGAGCAAAAAGCGAGAAAACTGCGAAGAAATTGACAAAACTGCATAGTGGCCCTTTAATAAACAATTTTTTTCTGATTTTAATTTACATTTGTAGGTATAAAGTCTTTAATCTATAAAGCAGGTCTGCAACAAATTAGTGTTATTTTACATTTCAATGAAGGAGTGAAACTAGTTGAGTTTGAGTGATTCAGTGTTTCAGCAATGCTACAGATCTGATAACATTGTTTATTGTTGGAAATATGGACGCCCATTTCCGGCACTAAAAGAAAAAAGAAAAAAAGACGAAAATGTAGCCTTGTGATGAAAAAAAAGAATCCTGTAAGTCTTTATAATGAGAAACCTTAAAATAGTGAGTTAGCTTCTGAAAATAGTGAGTTAGCTTCTCAAAATAGTAAGTTTCTCGAAATAGTGACTTAGCTTCGCAAAATAGTGACTTAGCTTCTCAAAATAGTGACTTAGCTTCTCAAAATAGTGACTTAGCTTCTCAAAATAGTGACTTAGTTTCTCAAAATAGTGATTTAGTTTCTCAAAATAGTGACTTAGTTTCTCGAAATAGTGAGTTAGCTTCGCAAAATAGTGAGTTAGCTTCTCAAAATAGTGAGTTAGCTTCTCAAAATAGTTAGCTTCGCAAAAGAGTGACTTAGCTTCATCGAAATAGTGACTTAGCTTCTCGAAGTAGTGACTTAGTTTCTCGAAAGTTAGTTATCTTCGCAAAATAGTGACTTAGCTTCATCAAAAAGTGAGTTAGCTTCGCAAAATAGTGACTTAGCTTTAGTGACTTAGCTTCTCAAAATAATTAGAAACTTAAGATAAAAGTAATTTTTTTGATAAAGTTTCTCATCTCTTTTTTATTACGTTGGCAGAAATGGGCTTCCATACAAGAAAAAGTGCACCATGTGTTACTTCTGGCAGGAATACACACACTGAGGATTTGCATTATGAGCCAAACTGCACCATAAATCAGAGAAACTTGTGATTTAATGTGCATTAGAGGTGACAAGCAGCTTTGAGTGATTAAAATAATGTTTATTTTTACTGTAAAAACAGGCGGCTGTAAAGCTTGAATCAAAGCGAGGATTTGTTTAGCAAGTGAGGCTCTGGTTGTGGCTGGATTGAACTGGTTTCCATTTTAGTCATCTTCTACAGTTTCACCAGTTGAGATTACGGCCGGCGTTTCCTGCGCCACAAACATATGTTACAGTACTGCGGGGCCGTAACACATGAAGTACGTTTAGCGGTAACGGAGACGGGCAACTTCACTGGCAACTATGGTAAAAAATTAATAAAAATAAAATGGACGCCTAATGTGACAACATGAAAACAATACTGATTCACAGCAACGCTGCCCGTCTACGCTGCCTCAAAAGGTTTTCTCCCGCCTTCAAGATTTGGTACATTTGGATTGTTTTCGTTCAAACGGCGTCGAATTTCTCATTGGTTCAGCAGCAATAAAAAGTCCCTTGTCCCTCCGTTGGTTACATTCAACCGTCCAAAAATCCATTGTTTTCTCTTTAAATTCTTCTCCGAGACATTTTCTTAACGACGCGTATCTGTCCGTGTGTTTGTCAAACATTCAACAGTTGTCGTAGAAACCATTTACATCCATGTTTCTGTCTGTCAAAAACATTCATTTGTCACACCCCGGATTTGGACGCCATTTCATGTTTTCTTTTTGTATCTCAGCTTCGGATTAATCCAACGTTTGGTATCCAGGTTGTGGAGGATGTTCTGTCCGTCCAGGTGTCCTCTTAATGTCTGTCAGCCAATCAGGACACATTGTTGGGACATTCATACCTGTCTGTCTGTCTGTCTGTCGGAGGAGGAGGAGGATCCAGCCTTGACTTTTGGTCAAAAAATAAACTTCTTTTCATGGAGTCATCGTTTTCCTTCCTCACTCTGTCTCCTTGGTCCTGTTGTCCAGGTCGAAGTCCAGCACCAGCAGTTTGGTTTCCTCCGTCCCATTCCTGCTGCCGGCGGCGCACACCAGCCGAGTGTCGGACGCTCTGATTCGCCACACGACGCCACCTGTCGAGAAAAGAAAGACGTGCGATTGGTAAAGGAGACCTATTATGCCAAAACTATAATGTTATAATGTCGGATAGTCATGTTGGACCTGCAAAGATGATTCGATAAGTTGTCAACTATTTAATTAATCTGCAACTATTTGGATAATCAATTTTTATGAAAAAAAAAACCCATGTGATTCCAGCTTGTTAAATGTGAATATTTTCTAGTTTCTTCTCTCCTCTGTAAACTGAATATCTTTTAGTTTTTAGTTTTTTTACGCAAACAAATATCTATTTAACCCTAACCCTAATTACAATCCACTGCTAACTACGCCAGGGAAAGCTGTAATCTTGGCTGCCAATGTTGTTCATTTCTCCCAAATTCAAATCACGTTACTGCTGGAACATGTCCGGTTGTGTAGTTTTTGGTTTAGAAGCCTTTATTGGTGATTTTTTTTATGTTAGAAAGTATCGCTTTATACTCCCTTGCAGTCAGTCTCCGTCTGCAATTTACTGTTCAGAGGCAGTGACAGCAGAGCACAGATGCGGAGACTCCGGAGATGCAAAATCGCTGACCAATCAGAGCAGACTGGGCTTCCTCAAGAGGGGGTCTTAAAGAGACAGGCGCTCCAACAGAGGGGAAAACAGGAGCAGCAGCCATGGGCAGTATGAGAAAAATAAAGTACAGGGTTTTCAGTATAAGGTTTGGTTGCGGCAACTAAGTCAAATTAATTTAACTAAAATACTTTTCTCAGATCTAATGATTGTAGTTCTACTTCTTTAGCTTTAAGTTTTTTTGAAGCTTTTTTACTGTAATTTATTTATTATGTGCTCTAGCTTTTCCAACGTTTTAGACACAGATATGTTGATAATGATCCAAAATGATGTGGAAAAAAAAAAAGACTCAAATCTCAAACAGACCAAATGACCACAGAGACCCCAAACAATCCCAAAGAAAACAAAAATGACCAAAAAGAGACAAAATCCCAAAAAGACAAACAAAATGTATGGGGAAACATTTTCTTGAGGCAGGACCCCTAAATCCTCCACCAAATACGCACACCTAAGTAGGGTTGGGTATGGTTTGGGTTTTTTCCAATACCGGTGCTAAAACGCCTGAACCGGTGCCTGAACCAAAATATATATAATATATTTATAATGTATATAATATAAAATATAAAAAAGGAGCACAAAATGAAAGTTGGCGACAAGAACGGTTTGTTTATTGCTAAGGCCATATGGTCAAAATGAAATGAGTGATTAATAATGTAATAACAATAACTTACAATGACTTACTTCACCAGTAAATTGCTGGTAAATGACAAAAACAAGCACCAAATGGGAAAATGGTATTTTACAATAACTTTGAATGCACCACAAGGCTGGCGAGTTTCAAGTAAACGCACCGTCTGTGTTTTCCCGACAACGGCAGCTGCAGACTGTTACGTCCCCGTGTTGGAATCCTCTACAGGGAAATACAGTCACACTTTACACCGCTTAAAGGGATACTTCACCGATTTAGCCTTAAGTTATGTATCAGTAGAAACATGGTAGTATTTTCGAATGACCGTGCTTCTTTCCCTGATGTCCCACTGAGACGAGAGATCTCTGTATTGTGGGTCTGGAAAAAATCTTCCGATGACGAAAAACGACGAGTTTTGCGTCAACCAGCGTTGTTGCTCGATGCCAGTAGCCAGGTAAGGGGACATCCTCATCGGCTAGGTGGAAAGCTAACGCTAGCCGGCCACCTGTCCCATCAATCCTGCTTGCAAGTGTCCGTTCATTAAACAACAAACCGGACTACATCCAACTTCAACGAAACTTTCAGAGACTGCTGTGTTTTTGTTTTTGAGGAAACCTCCGAGCAGATAGCTAGAGATGCTCTGTCGAAATGGGGTGCTTGTATCCAACTACTGCTAACTGCTGGTGGAGTTTGTGACTGTTAAATGCCAACCATTCTACATTCCACGCTAATTCACGGCTGTGAATTACATCCAACCAAGCGCTAATGCTAGTATGCGTTAACTGAACTTTACAGAGCAATGTGTGTGCACTAAATGTAGCCTGTTTCGTATGTTGTTTTTATATAACGTCGTTTTTATATATTTTAAATGTGTAACACCACTTGAGCCACGGTGAAACGTTGACAATAAAACACAGTTGAGTTGAATGCCTCACTGTCTGTCTAAATGGTAGGCGTGGCTTGGGAGTGGACTCGTAAAGCAGCGAAGCAAGTGCATTCTGGGATTTGGTGTCTTTCATCCACGAGCCAAAAACACATTTTCTGGCTTTTCTCAGCCTAGAAGCTCACCAATTTAAATTGTTTTTTCACATTTGTACTACATAAGTATGAACCTGAAAACAGTATACAATAGGTGTCCTTTAAGACAACTTTATACCATGGTCTGGGTGAATACTCGATTCTAATTGGCTGCTGGGTGTCCATAAAAAAGTGATGTAGGACACCTACTAAAGGAGTTCCACTGTTTACTGTTCTAAATCAATGCGCTACATTAAATCAAAAAGAAAATTTGGATCTGTTATTTCCAACTCATCCTCTGAACTAAGTTGTTATATTGTTTTGGGGACAATGACATGGCTGATAGCTAGCTTGTCTTGTTGTTTAACATACTGTCAAATTATTTTTACTGATTGCCAACTGTACACAATGTTATTGACTTTGGATCTTGCTAGCATAGCGTTAGCTAGCATAGCGTTAGCTAGCATAGCGTTAGCTTTCTGGCTCATAGCTGAGCTGAAGGGTTCTATCAGCTGAGCGGACTATAAACATCTCCGGTTGCTAAGGGTAGTCGTATTTAAGGTCCTTCCTATATCCTGGAGGAGTGAACAATGTTTGCATTGCATAAGAACCTGATGGATGGGAATGATTGTTCCAGGTATTAGTCAAACTGTCAGGCGTAACCAGGGAAACAGAGTTATTGTTTGTAAAAACTTTAGATTTCGATTGTAAAACTAATTAAAATGTGAAATAAAGTTTTAAAAATATGTTATTTGGCAAGTGATCATGGTATAAGTGGGTTAATGCCCTTCGAGGTGTCCATTGTCAGGTATTAATGGACTTCGGCGGAGGCAACCGTCCAACGCGCACGCCTCGCCGTCGTCCATTAATACCTGACAATGGACACCTCGTCGGGCATTAACCCTTACATAACAGGTGAGGCGGCAACGGTGGTCCTGACCTGATCCCCGGCTCTGCAGCGCCACCACGTCTCGCAGCCAGGCTCCCGTCCTCAGGTCCCACAGTTTGACCGTCCCGTCGTCGGAGCTGGACAGAACCAGACCTCGGCAGAACTGCAGGCACGTCACCGCCGACTGGTGCTTGTTGGGACCTGAAGGAAATACATCGTCACACGGTGACCACCGACCTCCTCACACAGATGTTCTACACATCCTCACTTAGGATACATTTACATCGCTAAGTTTTGGTTTAAAAATTAATATCTTTGGCTAAATTTCCCCCTCTCATTCCCCCTACTCTGGTGTTTCCCCCTCTCATTCCCCCTGCTCTGGCATTTCCCCCTCTCATTCCCCCTGCTCTGGCATTTCCCCCTCTCATTCCCCCTGCTCTGGCGTTTCCGAGCCCCTAAACCAGAGACATTTGGAAACACTTCTGACCCGTTTTGGTTTGGAATCTGCGGGGTTGTGTTGCAGTCTCAACGGCCACAAACAGAGACCTTTGACAACACTGACACCGTTTCTCCACCTGATTGGGTCTTAAAGTAAAACTTCTCTGATTGCAGTTAAATGTGAATACAGTATGTTGTAGTTTCTTCTCTCCTCTGTGACAGTAAACTGAATATATTTGAGTTGTTGGCAAAACAAGACATTTTGATGACATCATCTTGGGCTTTTGGGGAAACACTGATCCACATTTTTCACCATTTTCTGACATTTTAGAGACCAAACAACTAATCAATTATTCAAGAAAATAATCAACAGATTAATCGACAATGAAAATAATCATTGATTGCAGCACTAGAATATTTAAAGTCAGGTATTACTTTATTTCTAATTTACTCCTCGTCTCCTTCATCTTTGTTGTTTGTGTGCAGTTTCCTGTTTCCAATCGCTCTCTCCCGGAGGACTGCAGACTTTTGTACCTGTACGTTTTGGTGCTGAGTCTTCATCACCACGCAGCGCCTCTCACCTTCACGCTGCTCTCTCTTTTTTCTCCAACACAAACTTTCACAGGGACAATATTCTTCCGTCTCTCTCTCTCTCTCTCTCTCTCTGTCTCTCCCTCTTTCTGTCAGTCTCTCACTCCTTCCTCTCTTTTACTGGATACTTATGTATATGTAATAGAGCTGTCAATCGATTAAAAAATGTTATCGAATTAATTACAGACTCTGTGATTAATTAATCTAAATTAATCACATACATCATTTTTGCTGTGAAAGTATTTTAAATATTTCAATTCAAATGAATAATCATCATTAAAATTAAAAAAACTATTTATATTATTATTTTCACTGTTCAAATATATAATATATATATATATATAAAAAAACAATCAACAATATGACCTAATATGCTGAGGAAATAAATTCAAAAGGGTATTTTACAACAACTACAAATGCACCGCAAGGCTGTAGATTACCAGCTTCATTGAACGCACCGTCTCTCGTCTGTGTTCCGACAACAGCAGAAACAGTCAAACTTTAGCGTTAGCTGTCAGCTTTTTAACCGGGTTTAATCCAGCTACTAGCTAGCAGAAGGCTAACGTTACCTGCTGTTGAGTTGTTAAGCTGTTAACTAGCCAGCAATGTTTCTGTTCTGCAGACTCTGTTCTCCTAATAGGCTACATCCATGGTCTGCCTCCTTCATGTTACAGTTGTATAGTGTTTAGAACGGCTCCGGGTGAAAGGTCAATATGGAATGGATTAATTGCGATTCATTTTTTTTTAAACAAATTTTTCTCAGATTCATTTCTTTTTAACAAATTTTTCTCAGATTAATTAAACGCGTTATTTCGACAGCCCTAATATGTAAAAAGTGGTTTTATAAAGTCATCAAAAAAAGTCTCTCTCTCTCTCTCTCTCTCTCTCTCTCTCTCTCTCTCTCTCTCTCTCTCTCTCTCTCTCTCTCTCTCTCTCTCTCTCTCTCTCTCTCTCTCTCTCTCTCTCTCTCTCACCTTGCAGTGTGTGGAGACACTGTCCCGTGCGGACGTCCCACACTCGGACCGTGGAGTCGGCGTTCCCGGACACCAGGATGTTGTCTCGCAGCTCCATGCCGCTGGTCAGTGATTGGTGGCCCGTCAGCGTGTGTACACACCCACCTGGACATGACAGGTTAGCTTATTATTATCCACTTTGAATAAACAGGGTTTATATTTTAAAAGATTCAGGCCGATTTAAAGCCACAGTGTGCAGATGTTTTTATTGTGAAGCATCATTTCCAAAGATAACAAAATAAGGTATTGATGTTCTTCTTTTCCATATAAACATAATGTCATAATGACTTGGGGAGAACACACTTACATAAAAAAATGAGATAAAAATATAATTTATTATAATAAAAAATTAAAAGTTTTTTTCTATATTATAAAATAGATAAACCAAAAGACTGTTTAACATTTTTATTATTATTCTGATGACATCAGATTTTGCTGTCATTTGGTTCAGATTTAGTTAAAACTCAAATGTAATCAGTGTCTCTACCTGTCTCTGCATCCCAGACTCTGATCGAAGTGTCTAACGAGCCGCTCACCACGAACACACCGTCAAACTGCAAAGAGAAAAGACAACTTGAATGAACACACACACACACACACATACACGCACGCCAAAAACCTGGCCCCTACATTACCCACAATGTGTTATGCTAGTAGCAGCTAATGTTTTCTGCAGCCTGGATCAGAGATGATCAGCGAGCTACAAAAGGTCTCACTTCTTTCTAATTCCAAACCTCAAATTTGTATTTACTTTTTTAGTCTTCAACCGACGCTGACTCAAAAATCACTCGAGGACATGAGACTTACTAGGACACTTGTTTTATGCTTCTTGCGTTCAGTATGGTGCTGACTGTGCGCAGCGGCTCTGCGAAGAGTCTGAGTGCTGCTCCAAGGTTTTGTAACAACGCGGAGGTGGTCGCATGGACCGTGTTGCCAAGGAGAGAAGAAGTGTGTTCTTCAGGCGATTTGCGGCGACCATGTGCACCGTCCGCAGCGCCCCAACCGCAGGAGCATGAAACAGCTTTTAAGGCTTTATACTATTTAATAGTCATGTGTGCGTACCTGCAGCGAGTACACTCTGTTGGTGTGTCCCTGCAGCGTGTGCAGACACACCTCCGTCTCGGGGTCCCACACCTTCACCATGTAGTCGTAGCCGCCCGACACCACGCGGTGGCCGTCGTACTGAACGCAGCGCACCGCCGCCACGTGGCCCGTCAGCACGTGCTCGCAGCGGCCCGTCGACACATCCCACACACGCAGCGTTGTGTCCCGAGAGCCCGACACCACCCTGAGATAGACAGAGAGAGAGGGGTATGACATCACTGCAGTTTTAGCCAATCATCTTATTAGCATGAGAAGGAAGTGTGTTTCTGTGTCTCCTAAATTAGTGTGCGTGTTCATGCTGCGCTGACCCAGTTGCTTCATGTTGCACAGGCAGGATGTGTGTGTGATTAAGTACAATACTTTAAATCTAGAGTGTCAGCTTTGAATGTGTGCGTGTGGACTGAAACCAGCTGATATGTTTCTGTGTCATTGTGTAAATGAGTGTGTGTACATTCTGTGCTGACCCAGTTGCTTCATGCAGGGCAGACAATGTGTGTGTGTGTGTGTGTGTGTGTGTGTGTGTGTGTGTGTGTGTGTGATTAAGTAAGTAAGTACACAAGTGTATAAATCTTGTATGTGTGAGTGTCATCTTTGAGTGTGAAAGTTTTTTTCTGGCTGTCATGGAAATAAATGCAGCAACATGTTAGGTGCTCCTAGAAAGTGAGAGTGAGTCATGTGCGTATGTGTGTTTTACCTTTTGCCATGGAGATGCATGCAGCGCACAGTGGACGTGTGTCCATACAGCGTGTGGACACACACTCCGCTCTCGGCGTCCCACACACGCAACGTCCGGTCGGTGGATCCGCTGATCACCGTGGCGGCCGCCATCTGACTGCACCACACACCACCGCTGTGACCCGTCAACGTCCGCAGACACTGAGAGACAGAGAAGAAGGGTTTGATTAACAGGTACTCGTTAACTCGCCACCGATTTTTTTTTTTTTGCTGCAAGTCTTTTTATTGATATTTATACATAGATAGTGTACAAAGCACACAATTCAGAAGCATAGGTGAACAGAAATATTACAAGTATAAACATAATTCGCTCCAACAGAGCCCCGTCCCTGCAACAATATTACTGTACCATTCAACAACCTAGCATCAATTGAACTTGTATGCAACCACTTATATTACATGTATCACTTAAGTATCAAAATTACATGTATACACAATATATATATATATATATATATATATATATATATATATATTAATTAAAACAAAACAGTATAATACATAAGTAAATAAAAATAATACATCAAAAAGGAAGAAAATAAATTTTCATCTACATCTAATCTCTCTATATAACTTAAAAAGGTTTCCATGTAGCATAACATTTTTGAATACATCCTCTTGTGGAATAGTGAATCTTTTCTAATACCAAATGGTGTAGAATGTCATTGATCCACATGTTAAAGGTTGGAGGAAGTTTCTCCTTCCATTTAAAGAGTATTAACCGCCTAGCTATGAGAGACACAAAAGCTACCATATTCTTTGCCTGGCGGCTAAGGTGAGTGTCTTGTGGAGTTATTCCAAATATGGCAGTGATGGCAGAAAGTTCTATAGGTATTTGTAAAACATCTTAAAAAAGTTTTAAATATTGACTGCCAGAAGTTATTTAGTTTTGAAAAAAACCAGAACATATGTGAGAGGGTGGCTGGCATTTGCCTACACCGATCACAAATAGGATCGATGCTCGGTGTGAACTTTGCTAACCTTACTTTAGACCAGGGCTATTCAATTAATTTGGAATTGGGGCCAGGTCATGAAACTGAGGCAAAATAAGGGGCCGGAGAATATGAGTAATTATAGTAACAAATAAAGAAATTACAACAACATACTGAAGGAGTCAATATATTCTATTTTGTAAATGCAGAACAACATATGCACATTGTGATGCACTAAGACACATAGGCCCAAGGCATTTTTCCATTCAAATGGCAATACAATGTTGAAAAATCAGAGACACAGCCAATTAGAGAAATGCAATTCACTAACAGAAAACATCCACTTAATTGCACATAACTGTACCAACTTTACAGCTCGTTATCCTCAATTGACAATGTGGAGATACATTTCAGTGTTAGTAAAGAGGGAAATCATTCTCAGAAAAATAAGTCTCCCTTCTCAACAGGCTAAAAACAGAAATGGAGCTAAATGGTGCTGATTACAACACACACTTTTTTTCCTTCTAACAAAATAATACTGTACTTACTTTTGTCCAGTTTGAAAATAAATCAGACACCTTAACAATCAGTCTAGGTCAGTCATATCACAGATATTTAAGATTGCACTCATTTGAATGACAGGCAACATCAATGTATCTCCACCAACAAAAATAAAACCGAAGTGCATAGTGTGGTACAGAATAGAATTAAAACAACATAACAGTGCATGGCACTTTATCAAGGCAAAACATTTCAAACTGCATTCAACAATAAGACCACATCAAGAAAAACATTAAGTGCATAATGTGGAGTGAAAAACATGTTAATTGCATCATACTGTTCAAAAATCAATCCTCATTTCTTGCTTGACTAGTTATGCCTGTTACCTTGGATGCAGTTTGCCAACATTTGCCATCTAATGAGAGAAATGGCATTTTTTTGACTTTGCAAGAGCAGTAAAGTCAGGTGTATATGTTGTCAGGGCAATGCGCAAGCAGTGTTGCAGATGCTGGTCAGTGAGAGATATGCGACTGTGAGTTTTAATGGCATTCATGTGTGAGAATGACGACTCACAAGTGTATGTTGAGCCAAACATTGTCAGAAGAAAAAGTGCAAGACCCCTTGAATGTGGAAATTTCTCTCGGCTGACTTCATGGGTCCAGAACTTTTCAAAACCTGCCTGCTGCAATGACTGTCGCAAGTCATCTGACGACTGAATGTCAATGAGTTCCAGTTGTAAAGACCCCTCATCCAATGACGATACCAGCTCCTTCCCTTTCAATGCAAAGTCTGCCTCAACATTCACACAGTAAGGGTCCTTTACAAATCTCATCACTTCACTGGAGATGCTGAAATCCTCAAACCTAGTGGCAAAGTTGTTTTTCAATGAGTCAATAAACCCTGACATCACCTCGGTAATTTGCAGGCCAGGTTTTCTCAATGTGGGGAAGTGGAGCATCTTGGCAGGACAAAGATCAGCAGAAAAGACTGAGAGCTTTCTTTGAAAAGCATGAAGTTTCTCCACAAGTTCTGCGACTGTTTTATCTCTGCCCTGCAACTCCATGTTGAGTTGGTTCAAATGATGGAAAACGTCACTCAAAAAGCAAACAGCGGCATTAAACTCATCATTTTCCATCAGAGACAGAAACTTGCCAGCTTTTTTCAATTTTGAAGACCGGAGAAACACCAGAATCTCTTCTTTTAGTTCACAAAAACGTTTCAAAGCGTTCCCTTTGCTAAGCCAAAACTGTGCTGTAAACTGGAGGTACAACGGATGAAGTTTATAATTGCCATAACAGAGTCCATGGTCTCTTTTAACTCACCACTCAGCTTGGCACACAGGAGGCTTTGGTGGATGAGGCAATGCAGAGATCTCACCTGCGGAACCGCAGCTGCCATCCTCCCGGCGAGCCCCTGATCCCTGCCCGCCATCGAGGGCGCACCATCCGTCACCAACATGTTGACGCGTGCCAAATCCAAGTTGTTCTCCTCAAAGAATGAAGCAATTTTTGTGAAGAGAATCTCACCGGTAGTATGCCCCTCCATTGGAATTAGTCCAAGCAGATCCTCACGAAAACATTCCCCATCAAAAAATCGCACAGAGGCACAGCTGTGCAACATCACTGTTATCAGTCGACTCATCCACGGCCAAAGACATCACCTCGGCATTCCTCAGCTTGTCCAAAAGCGTCTCAAAAACGTCCGATGCAAGGGACTCGACTCTCCTCATATTTGACGTGTCAGAAATTGGAATTTGCTTGATCGAATCGATAATGTTTTTTCGGGTTTTCTCATCTGTTAACACCTCCTCAATGGATGCTAGCATACACTCCTTGACTGTCTCTGAGTCTGTAAACGGCTTTTTCTTTTTGCCCAATATCCATGCCACTCGTAACGATGCCGCAGTTGCTCTCTCTTGATCTGTACAGGCCTGAACCAAAATGCGTCGTCTTTGCTCATAACAAGATGTAAGCCCCGTTATCTTCTGCTTCCGAGCAGCGGAGCCCGGAGGGAAAGTAGCATCAAAGTTAGCATGCGTTGTCTTGAAATGCCTTCTCAAATTATACTCTTTGCACACGGCGAGGCACTCGTTGCAGATTAAGCACACAGGATTCACATCAACGGCAATAAACGCGTATTTCTCTGTCCATTCATTTTTGAACTGCCTGTTCTCTGAGTCAACTTTTCTTTTTTTTAAGGTGGAGAGAGACATTTTTTCTTGTTAGCCAAACTTTGTGTTTGGCTTGAAAGAAAGTCAGAACGCGGCACTAGAGCGCGCGAATGGGCGACTTTGATTGGTCATGTGTGGTCCCCCAAAATATATGTCCGCCCGAAACAGGTAGATATTCTAATCTACCTGTTTTGCCACCATGGCTGAAAGGGGTGCATACCGCCTCCTACTGCACGAAAGAATGTACAATTAACCATAGTCATGCGATGTATGAGACTACCCATATGTAATAACTACACTTCACTCCAAGGGCCGGTACAAAATCCCTCAGGGGCCGGACCCGGCCCGGGGGCCGCCAATTGAATAGCTTTAGACCAATGAAGCGATGCATAACTTTGAACTGGATAACTGTGTGTTGTAAGCAGATTGAAGAGGAATGAATTCTATCTAAGGCTCTTTCCCAGACCTCCTCAGGAAGTTCAAACCCCAATTCGCTCTCCCATTGAGTTTTTAATGACGTCAAAGGTTCCAAATGATATGTATTTAGTAAGGAGTATATTTTCCCAATAGTCCCTCTGGAACCTGAATTAAGCTTCAGAATGGAATTTAAGAGTGAGTTGGGTGGCTGGGATGGGAAGTGAATAAATGATGTTGATATAAAACTACGGAGCTGCAAAAATCAAAAAACAAAAAAGAGAATTAGGAATGTTAAATTTAAGTGTTAATTGATCAAAGGATGCAAAAGTATTATCAATGAATAGGTTCTCTATTGTGGCAACTCCTCTATTAGCCCATTCATGAAAAGCACTGTCTATAATTGATGGCATGAACTGGTGATTTTTTATTATAGGAGCACAAGTGGGCAGATCCCTGAGAGAAAAAGCTCGTCTGAACTGCGTCAGAATTCTAAAAGAGTGTTTCACAATTGGATTTATGGTGAATTTAGATATAGATTCCAAAAGAGGAAGTTTTGAGCAGAATAATGAGTGTAAAGAAGTATGAAGACAAGAGGAGTTTTCCATTCGTAACCACTCGGGGGTAGTATCACCAGATGGGGAATCTTTCCAAAACAGCATAGATCTAATGTTGGCAGCCCAATAGTAAAACTGGAGGTTAGGGAGGGATAATCCTCCATGTTGACGACGCGGTTGTAAGATCCTTTTCCGTATTCAAGGGTTTTTCTTATTCCATATAAATCCCGACACCAAATTGTCCACTGACATGAAAAAGGATTTAGATAAGTGTAGGGGAATGCATTGAAATATATAAAGACATTTTAAGAAGAGACGTTGTTGTTTGCAGCTGCTAATGGGGAAGAATACAGAATTTTAATCCAGGAGATGAATTTTTCACCAAAGCCAAATTGTTCGAGAGTATGGAAGAGATAATCCCACTCCACCCGATCAAACGCCTTCTCAGCGTCCAGTGATAGTAATATTTCTGGAATGTCAGGTGGAGTAGGACCATAAAGAGTATTAAATAGGCGTCTAATGTTAAAAAAGAAGTGACAACCTTTAATAAAGCCTGTTTGATTGGCGGCTACAATAGAGGGCAAGACCACCTCTAAGCAGCAGGCCAGCATTTTAGAAAGGATTTTACTGTCTACATTTAAGAGTGAAATTGGACGGAATGAGCCACAATACAGAAGGTTTTTATCTTTTTTAGGAATAAGAGATATAACCGCTTGTCGCATAGTCAGAGGAAGGGAACCAGTGGCATGTGACTCCTCAAATACAGAGACCAGAATAGGAGAAAGCTTGTCCGCAAATTCTTAAAAGAATTCACTCGGGAACCCATCGGGTCCTGGGGATTTTCCAGTTTGCATGGACTTGATTGCATTAATAAGTTCCTCTACAGAAAATGATTTGTCTAGTTCGGATGCGGTTCTGTTATCAATTGTGGGGACGTTTATTTTCCTGAAAAATGAATCAAGTAAAGCATGGTCGCCAAGGGATTCACTATCATACAGCTTCGAGTAAAATCTATGGAAACATGAATTAATCTCAGAATTATCTATTTTCTTAGTGTCCGATTCATCATTTATCTCTCTATAGTCCTATCTACGGTTTTCTGGTGGAGCTGATGGGCAAAAATCTTCCCTGTCTTTTCACCACATTCGTATGCTTTACTCTGTGATTTATTTATTAGGTTTTCAATGTGTCTTGTTGATAGCAGGTTGAACTCTGTTTGAAGAGTTAATCGCAGTTTGAATAAATCATTGGATGGGGTGACAGCAAGTGTAGTATCTAATTTGAGAATATCATTTGTTATCTGTTCAAGTTTCATATTGTGACGTTTTCTTTGCTGTGTGCTATATGATATCATTTGCCCCCTCAAGTACGTCTTCATGGATTCCCACACTGTTAAAGGAGACATTCCTGGGGTCATGTTCGAGGAAGAAACTTATTTCAGAAGAAATAAAGTTAAGTCTTCATCTGAAAGTAGTAAAGTATTAAGACGCCAGGGGTGATAGTTGGCATGAGAAATTGGTATACATAGAGTCATCGACAAAGGGGCGTGATATGAAATAAATATAGCTTGATATTCACACTTTCTTATTAGTAAAAGAAGGCTTTTATCCAAAAATAAATAGTCTATGCGGGAATATGTTCCGTGGACCGGAGAAAAGAAGGAGTAACTTCTAGCTGTAGGATTTCGAAAATGCCACGCATCAGCTATACCATTCGTATTAAGAAAAATCTCCAGTTGAGAGGCTGCACTAGATTTGGACGCAGTCCTAGACGAGCTACGGTCCAAAGTTGGAAAATTGGAAATTTTGGAAGAATTGGAAGATTTGGAGAGAAAAAAAAAATGGAAAGGTACGGAATAAAAGGCGTGGCCTTTAACTGGATAAAAAACTACATCGAAAACAGGAGTCAGTTTGTTCAAATGTCACCAGTCAGTGAGTCTTATTATTTCCTGTGGTGTTCCACAGGGGTCAGTTTTAGGCCCAAAATTATGTATCCTTTACTTAAATGACATTTGTAAATTATCAAATGTACTAAAATTGACTTTTTTGCAGATGACACAAATATTTTCGGGTGTGGGGATAACTTACAGCAGACGATGGATATGGTCACTAATGAAATGAATAAATTAAAACTCTGGTTTGATTCAAATAAGTTATCTTTAAACTTGAACAAAACTAAATTCATGATATTTGGAAATCGCACTATAAATACAGATGTAAAATTAGTAATTGATAATGAAACAATTGAAAGAGTCTATGAAATTAAATTTCTGGGTGTTGTACTTGACCAAAAACTCTGCTGGAAGCCACACATTAAATATCTGTGCATTAAGATGGCTAGGAGTATTGGTATATTGAATAAAACTAGATACATTTTGAACCAGAATACCTTACATACTCTGTACTGCACACTAATTTTACCATATATGTTATAGTGTGTTGAAGTTTGGGGAAATACATATAAAAGTAACTTACAAAAGATTTGTGCTTTGCAAAAACGAGCCATTAGGATAAATCACACCGGGTATTATGATCATACCAATCATCTGTTTTTTAATTCGCAATTGCTGAAATTTTAGTTTAAAGTCAAAGAAAATAATTTACCTTGTAACATACGTGCATTGTTTAATGAGAGAAAAAGGGGATATCATCTAAGAGGACAATGTATGTTCAAGCAACTTCTTGTGCGAACTGCTGTTAAAAGCATGTGTGCTTCAGTGTGTGGGGTGACCCTATGGAATGGACTGATCAATGACATCAAACAGAGCCATAATATCATTCAGTTCAAAAATAAATTAAAGAAATCATTACTTGACCACTACAGATATTAACAGACCGGAACACAAGGAATGGAATTGTTTTTACTGCCTGTAGCTCGGATTTAATGTTTTCAAAATCTTCAGCCAGAGCGGTCTTCAATTCCGATCTGAGCAGCATAGCAATGTCTGTTTTCAACGACGTGAGGATTTCTGCCTTCAGGTCTGCGACATCCATTTGGTCATCAGGCTGAGGTGTCTTAGTGCTACACCTAGGTGGTGAATCATTTGAGCTTGAGGCTTTGGGCCCAGTTGCCGAGGCTCCTCCGGTGAACTTGAATTTTCACAAATTATTGGCCATTTGCACTGCGGTATCGCAATACAAGTAGCATATAATGAAAAAGAATTAACTCAGAGCGATGTGTCGTAGTTTTTTGTTGATATAAGGTGCCTAAGAAGAGCTTTTAACCCGAAATTCAGCAGAGCATGTTGCTTGTGCTGCCTACTCCATCGCCTGCTCGCTAGCGCCCCCAACTCCCCACCGATTTTACTGAGAAAACAGTTATGTGGCGTCTTCTGAGGCAGCTTTGAGAAACTAACCCTGAAATGTTAGACAATATTTTTAAGCCGTTGTCATTGATCGTTCTTTCCTTATATCCCTCTTTTGTGAACCCTTTCTTTTATGGACACTAAATCGCTGGATTTCCATTTTAAATACAATGAATGAAATCCAAACTGATAACCTCAATGTAATCAAAAACCAGTGAATAATAATTAAATGTATTTTTATTGCAGTTTCTGAATTAAAGCCCCAGTGTGTAACATTTGTAGTTGTTCAAAATCTGTACTGCCCTTCACAAACTTGTCCTTTTTTATGAATATTGACCACCACCATTAATTCCAAGTATTCCTATTGGCTTGAAATTTTACATTTGCGCTTACATGAACTGGGGTAGACGCTCCATAGCCATGCGCCATCTTGAACTACGGTAGCCCGTAAGGACATACAGGCGATACTGCTCCGCATTTTGTGCTTTTCACTCAGTGGCACTGACTGTGACGTATGCCAGGGAGGGAGGGGGGAGAAGATTACTTGTGACTCACCGCCGTCAGATTTGAAAGCCTGTTGCGTCTATTATCGAGGACATGTAACTGAGTCGCCGAGGAAATTAAAACGCCAACGTGACAGGCAAAGCAACGCGACCAAAGTTAATATTGTTGTGGCTTTTCCAAGATGGAAAGAGCTGATGAAAGGATTTTAAAAGGGACGCCCAAGTTGCCTGCTTTCTTCTCAACAGGTAATTCTGCCTATTTGTGTAAAAGTTTTATAGTTGCTGCTTGCTTGGCTAACTATAGCATGGTTGTGTATAACGCTAGAACTACCTCTAGGATACTTTTCCTTGCGTCAATGATGAAAAAGGATTGTCTACCTTGTAACATAAACGTAATCATATGTGCCGTGATTTCCCTGGCAGACAACTCAGGTCATGCAGTTGTAACACAGACTAGCTACTAGAACAGCTGCGTGTTAACGATGGAGACACTAAGAGATCATTTCAGTTTCATTGACATTGTTCATGCTGCTCAGAGAAATATATTAAAAACACAAACCTCCGTTGCTTCTCTCCTACGCTGTAATCATCGCCTTACACTATTAACCTGGTACAATATACAGAATAACGATAGCACTGATACTTTACTAACATCAGCTTGCATATGTTTGGGAACCTGATAGCTGATGTTAGGAATGAAATGGTACCAAAATAATGTCAAACTATTATTACACTGGAAGGAACACTCATGGACGGTTGTCGCTAATTTCGGGTTCGGCCACCGTAGGAGTTATAACGCACTCGGAATGGGGGGGGCTACAAAGTGATATTCAGATGGTTGTCATATACAATTTCACCGCTAGATGGGAGAAATTCTTACACACTGGGGCTTTAAATTTGAAGAAAAGAACAGATTTATTTACAAACAAAAGAAATTTTGAGGAAAACCAGAAAACTGAGTAATAAAAATCCTAAATTCATCACCGTTAACTCATGTACATACTCATTTCTGCGTATAATGCCACAATTAGCAATTCCACATAAAAGCACTGAGTAGTTACAGCCACATTACTGCAACGTCCTGGGTTTGATTCCAGCTTCGGGACCTTTGTTGCATGTCATTCCCATCTTTCTGTCCCCATTTCCAGTCTCTGCCTCTACACTTTTAAATTAAGGTGAAAATTACACACACAAAAACTAAAAGAAATTAAATAAATACGGTATACCCATTTACTGAGCATAATTACACAAATCCCATTTACCAAAAGAATGTATTAAAAATCCAATTAGGTAACGATGCCAATTAAATTCACCATGCAATTTGCTTTTAATTAAAGTGCAAATTAAGTTTGTGTGTGTGTGTGTGTGTGTGTGTGTGTGTGTGTGTGTGTGTGTGTGTGTGTGTGTGTGTGTGTGTGTGTGTGTGTTTTAAGTGTGTATGTATGCTGAATGTGTAGATATAAAAGTGTGTCCACTTTCAGAGCTACCCTTGAAGAGAAAGGAGGAGAGACAGAAAGAAGAGAGAGAGAACACACAAGATATACTGTATATGTATATATACTAGGGCTGTCAATCGATTAAATGTAATCAAATTAATTACAGACTCTGATTAATTAATCTAAATTAATCGCATACATAATTTTTGCTGTGAAAGTATTTTAAATATTTCAATTCAAATGAATCAATGAATAATCAGCATTAGTGACATTAAAGTTAAAAAAATCTCTTTTTATTATTATTTTCACTGTTCAAATAATGACTATATATATATATATATATATATATATATATATATATATATATATATATATTAGGGCTGTCGAAATAACGATTTCGATTAATTAATCTGAGAAAAATTAGTGCTTTAAAAAAATGTATCGCAATTAATCCATTCCATATTGACCTTTCACCCGGAGCCGTTCTAAACACTAAGTAAGGGATAATGTAGAGCGAGGCGGTTGTTATAGCGAATACAACCCCGACAGGGTGATCAGGACCCTGACGCGAAGCCTGAATCACACCAGTAAGCGAGCAAAGTCTTGGTTCCAGATGAACAACATTGATGTTATGGAGTGGCCAGCCCAATCCCCAGACCTCAATCCCATAGGTGAAATCAAAAATGCTGTTTCTGAGGCAAAACCCAGTAATGCAGAGGAATTGTGGAATGTAGTGCAATCGTCCTGGGCTGGAATACCTGTTCACAGGTGCCAGAAGTTGGTTGACTCCATTATACACAGATGTGAAACAGTTCTCAGAAATAATGGTTATGCAACTAAATATAAGTGCATTGATTAAAAGTAAAGCAAACCCTTGAGACATATTTCAGTTTATACAGTAAATGTTTGAGTTTGTAAAGAAAAATGCAAATACTGTTATTATTTTTGAACAGCCTAATATTCCTTTTTCTTCTTTTTCTGTAAAGGTATAACACAAACTTGATCCTTTGATTTGGAATTGAATGTGCAGTGTTCCCAATGCATTGATATTATGGAATAAAAACCTATTCTAAGGATTTTGAGCATTATTCACTTTTTTAAACACACTGCTATTATTCTGAACACAACTGTACGTACTGTGTTTTTATATTTTTATTTTATTGTTATTTTTTGTTCGTAACAAAATAAAGTAAGAAAGGAAGAAATTGTGTTCTGTCTGAATATTTGGACAAGTTGTATTTTGATGCTTTGGCAACATCGTTATTTAAACTGTCATGCCAATAAAGCCCCTTTGAATTGAGAAGAGAGACACAAAGACAGAGAGAGAGAGAGAGAGAGAGAGAGAGAGACGGAGACAGACAGACAGACAGACAGAGAGAAAGAAATAGATAAAGAGAAAGAGAGAGAGACAGAGTGGGAGAGAGAGAGAGAGAGACAGAATACAGTTTCACCTTGAAGGTGTCGTAGCAGTGGCAACAGAGGGAAACTTTGCCTTGGAAACTGTTGCTGAGACCGAGGGGAGAATACTGCAGCGCTCTCTGAAACTCACTGTTACTGCTGTGATTTCTATCAGTAGTGAGGTGAGTCAAACCGTCAACTGTCATCACATCCGGCTGATAAAGATAATCTAAAATTCAACTGCCTTTGAATCTTACAGAGAGGCAAGCGGAAACAGGCCTCGTCATCCCTTTAGGCTATATTTGTGTGGGTGTATGAGTTTTTCTTTCGGCAGGGTGCCACACACGGGCAGGTCTAGACGTAAGAGAGAGCAGGTGTGCCGGTTCAAGAATGTTCTACCGAAACCAGGTTGATGTACTGTAAGTATTCAGATCCTTTCCCTTAAAGGGACAGTTTGGTTTCTATGCAGTGTGGTTGTCTGAGCTACTCCATAGTGAGTGATGGCGGTCAGCATGCGCTGTATTTAGAATATTTTCAGAGCTTTACCTCGCTGTCACACAGCCCTTTACGACGGGGAACTGAAGCCGTTATCTCTGCTCTCTTCAAAGCCACCAGACTCCTTTGACAAACACAGACATTTTACCTCGCAGAACATGGGAGTTGTTGCTCTAAGGCTGCCTCCATCGGTTAGTTAGTTTGCTAGTTTCGTTAGTTTCTAAAAACATCAAAGTCACACAATAACGCAAACCATTTTTACATTTGCAAACTGTTCAAAAAGAGTAAAGAAAGTGTCAGGGTTCCTCTAATCAGGGTACCCCCAGGATCTTCCAACTTCAATTCAAGGCTTTTAAGACCTTTTTAATACCATTTCAAATGAAATTCAATACCAACTTGGTACCCATTTCGACAGAACTATGAGGGGAAAATGTCAAATATGTATACATTTTAACCCTAGAAAATAATTATGTACAAGTAGGCTACTTGAATTAAATAAAACGTTTTATTTAAATTATCAGTCATATTTAATACAATTTATTGGATTATAATATAATCCAATAAAATAATATGTATTACACTGCATAATGAGCACTTTTACTTTTGGTACTTTAAGTATATTTTGATAATACTTTTATACTATTACTTAAGGAAGATGTTGAATGTAGGACTTGTAACTGGAGGCAGCATTAAAGCAGTAACTCCCATGTTCTGCAATGCAAAATCTCTGTTTTTGTCAAAGGAGTCTGATGGCTTTGAAGAGATCAGAGAGAACGCCTTCAGTTTCCCGTCGTAATGGGCTGTCTGACAGCGAGGTAAAGCGTAAAGTATCTCATACAACCACACTTTTAAAAGATCTGAACTATCTCTTTAAGTACAGAACTTGAGGGAGACAGGAAGGGCGTGCGACTGCGGAAATACATGAGACAGAGAGAGAGAGTCTGTAAACTGTCTCGTCACCTTTAACACATAGAAAGGTTGTGGATTCAAACAGAGCAGCCTCAGGCGGTCAGTGTACACAGACAGTCTCAACGCCACAGACCCCGACCAACACAACTGGTCCGCCTGCCGCTAATCGGTTCTATTCTACTGCTTTCTCTTTTCTTTTCAGCCACATAAGCTTTATAGAATCCTATTAAGTCGTGTTGACGTACATTAAAAGCCTCTGTTATATTCTAATTAATGAAGCAGAGTGACTCTTAAGACCATATTTGTCCAGTGAGTTTACACTAATAACTTCAGGATGGCACTATCTGCTGCCTTCCAGAAAGACCAACCGTTTCTCCAAATCATTCATTCCCTCTGCAATTAAGTTGCTGAATGCAGAGTAACTGTTTTGAATTTATTTTGCACAAACCTCATATTGGTTATGTGTTTCAAACTGGTCGATTGCAATTTCTTAGGTATGTGCAGTACACTCTGCACTTTATCGATTTTTTAAAATAATTTTATCTTGCCTCTCTTTATTGTACTTTATCGTCTTTATTCAGTTCTTATCTCAAATATTTTTTCATTCGTGTGTGTGTGGAATAACCCGTTTACATGCGAGAGCAGAGAGAGAGTTACTCCTGTATACATAGAATTTGTAATCAATTGGCAATATCCCGATGTAAACAGCGACGCACGGTCAGCGTCTGGACGTACGGACGACCTTAAGACGCAATATGCGTCATTTCAACAAACACAACAACAACAAAAGACATTATATTCATGGTTTTCCCCACACTAATAAAGACATTGGTTTCCTCCTCGCTCCAAAAGTGTGGTGCTGTCTGCGTCTCGCCATGTTTACCTCTACTTCTTGTTTACTTACGGTATACTGCACGCAGGTTTTTGTATGCGCCGGACAGCGCATACAAGAAGTTCCTCTACTCAAAAGACCAAGATTCCTTGCGAATAGAACACGCGCAGAACACAAATCAATGTTCCTTCTGATGGGGATATGCCGATACGCGTTTACATGACCAAATATTCGGGTTAGAAAAGGGGTAACCCAGGGGTCATATTCGGGTTTTTAAAAACCGGAATATGAGCATATTCGGGTTTTTGCCGGTGTTTACATGGCCGTGCGCGACCGGGTTATTGCTAATATTCCGGTTTTGAACGGGTTATTGGCTGGTCAATGTGTGTATATTTTTCGGTGGACTGTAGAAACCGAATTGCCCTTTGGGGATAAATAAAGCTGTATCTGTATCTATCTTAATTGACTCACACGCACACCGGCAGCATCACATCATCTGATGCTGGAAACTTGAAGCTAAATGAATTTAATGTAATATAGCAGAATTATACTTTGAACTTTTGCACATTTCATGCACAAACTATGCATCTCTTCCACTTAAAAAATGGATATATTTTTACTAGGGTTGTCAATGGATTAAACCATTTAATCGTGATTGCATGATTGTCCATAGTTAACTCGCGATTAATCGCAAATTAATTGCACATCTTTTTTATATGTTTAAATGTACTTTAAAAAGGATATTTTTAAAGTTTTTTAACACGAGTGGTATTTCAGGCCCTATGTACTCTGGTGGTAACTCAGTTCACATCGACAATATATACGCAAATAACTTCAGTCTTGTGGAGAGAAACATCTGTAAGGGCTTTGAAACTCAACTCCCCATTTAAAAGACCCTTTTCTTTATCAAGGAGCTTTGTTCCTGCCAGCCATCCATAACATTACTGCTGCAGCGCTTCCTGATTTCCCAAATCTAGGCCCAAATCACAGAGCATGTGCGTTAATCGTGAAATAAATGTGTGGCGTTAAAAGAAAATTTGCGTTAACTCATTATCATTGCTTTACTGTTTATGTATTTCTTTCATATTTTGTGTTGTAAATGTTTCCATTTTAAATTAATTTTTAATTAATTTAAATTTTTGCACTGTTTATTAGGGCCCAAGCAATGAAACTGCAAGGACCTATTGTTTTTGTAAAGATTATTATTATTATCATCATCATCATCATCATCATCATCATCATCATCATCATCATCATTAGGGCCCGAGCAGTGAAACTGCAAGGACCTATTGTTTTTGTAAAGATTATTATTATTATTATTATTATTATTATTATTATTATTATTATTATTATTAGGGCCTGAGCAGTGAAACTGCAAAGACCTATTGTTTTTGTAGAGATTAATATTATTATTAGACCTATTTGAAACTACAAAGTTCCGTAGTAACTTGGCTTGGGCGTTGCCAGGGGGCTCCATAGCGCCCCCTAACGTGCGCCTTAAATTAGACAAAAGTAATAAGTTAATATACCAACTTTTGAGAGAACATAGGTCTCATCTTGAAGTACATGGTGTTATTTTTAGAAAAAATGGCAAAATTCTAAAATTTCCAAAATCTGGGTTTTCGTGCAAAATTTTTCATTTTACAAACACTCGTTTGAGGACTTTAGGATGCATGAAAACTCTCAAAATGTTGCAGCCATGTGCAGAATAGGAAACTCTTTCATCTGAATTCACATTTAGGCTTGGGAGTGGTATGGTTGGTCTATCCGCTTGGTAAGTCTGACGTCATGCATGACGTTTAGCCTCGTCCATGGCCAAGCGCAAACAACGGCAAAATAAAAGCCTCTTACGAGACCGCGGTCTGGGAATCCGCTAGTTTACAGCGAGGCATCCCTGGATGACAGGCCGACCAGCAAACAAGCGATCCCGGGCAGCCACCAGCTGGCAGTCCCTTCGGTTATGGAGCTCCGAAAACTTTGAAGCAAATTGTCAATTCGGCAGCGATTTTCGGAAGACTGCCTATATTTGAAATCTAAATAGTTCATTTCTCGCCTAAAACGTTGTCAGAAGTGACTTTAATGATGAATAAGATGGTGAAAATTGCTAAAAATGTCCCGCTGTTGCTGTCTGCAAGTACAGACGGCGCACTGCAAGATCTGGGTTGGCAGTGGGCGGGACTTATAATTTCGACCAATCAAGTAGACCTAGGAAAAGGGAAAAGACCCTGCTCTAAAGTAGGAGCTGAAAAAGTCCCGAAATACGGCCAGAAGAACTAAAAAAATTTGTCCGGTAGGAACACGACGAAAAACGTGTTCTAGGAACGTTTTAGTTCTAAGAACTGCAAAAATCCCTCCGGTGGGAAAACCCCTAATGCGCAAGTTACAGAGGACCAACTCCCTGTAGGGGGCTGTCGAAACAGGACGTTGCGTATCTTGCCAACATTTATTCCGATTGCCACGAAACATGTCATATTTGTTCCACATAGGGGCTTGGGCATCCCTGCCAAATTTTGAGTGAATCGGTCATTAGATGGCGCTGTTTAGAATTTGTTTTATTTATTACCCACATCGTGATATATGGGAAACCTATTTTGTCTAACTCCTCCTGGGCCTTGAGTCCAATCTGCACGAAAACTTGGACATAGACTCGGTGGACCCTCGTGACTAAAAGAATTTCTATCAAAAGAATTTTGATAGCTAACACAATGCGCAAGTTATAGAGTATAAACTATACATTGTATCTGTGCTTTATCGATCCCCCCCCCGCCGTCGCCCCTAACAGACGTCTGTTTACAGCTTTGGCAGCAGAAAATAATGATCTACATCATCAATCGGTCTCTGCTGACACCCACCTTGCCGGAGACGGCGGACCAGACTTTGAGTGTGTTGTCGTCGGAGCCGCTGACGACAAAGTCGGCGCTGAACTGCAGACACGTGATGACGTGGTCGTCGTGACCTTTCAACACCTGCAGGGAGAAACAGAGACAGGCAGATTAAACAGCGCTGCATCCGTGTTTACACATCAAACACGCCGGCAGCCGGCGGAGTCAGTGCGGCACTGTACCATGGGCTCTCCCGTGTCCCCCTTTCTCCAGTTGTTCTCGATGCGGTGTTGTCTGATGTAGGCTGACTTCCACGGACTGACCGCCATGCCCGGACGCTCACACTTCCTGCGACGTGCCAACGCGTACTCTGACACACCTGGGGAGAGGATGAGAGACAGTTTTGATAACTGATTTGTAATATTTTTTAAAAGAAAAATGGCAATAATTCATTGGTTATTTCTTTCCAAATGTGAGTCTTTTCTGGTTTTGTTCGGGTGCATTCACACCTAGCTTGTTTGGACTGGTTGTTTTGAAAAACCGGGACATTGCACCCCCAGGTTCGGTTCATTTGGGGGCATTTGTGAACACAGCAGTCACACTTGGATGTGGGGCAAAACAAGCGGGCCGAGTTCGCCTAGAGAGGGCGAAGTAGACACAGCGATACATTGGTAAGAGCCAATAAGGTTTAACCATGTATCCAGCTAATTTAAATGGCTCACGTTACTGTATTGTGTCAACAGTTAACTTCATTTAATATTGTATGTGGCATTTTCTTTTGCGGGGTGAAAATGTTCCACCAAAACAAGTTCCTTCCTGAGAATATTTAGCAGAGCCACCGTCGCTGCGTCCAGAGCTTAGCGCCACCCAAGACAATTGTGATTGGTTTACAGAAATGCAAACAACCCAGAGTTTTTTTTTCCCAGAATGCATCTGTGGTAGAGAAAAGTCCATCTATATCTTTATCTCTATATCTTTGCTGCAATTTGATCTGCAAACACAGCCCTTACCAATCTCTGACAATATTAGTTTATATCAATAACACAGAGATGACCCCCCCTAGTTTCATTAGTATGTAGCTGGCATTCAGCTAATGCAGGTTAGCTGCATTTAAATTCTCACTGAGTGCTAGCTAATGCCAACACTGCTCCCACCGGTGTGACAGAGGGTGCAGCGCTAATACAAATTAGCTTTATTTATGAAGCTGGTGGGCTGCAGTTAACGCTGGCTTCATTAGTATGGTTGTGGCGAGGTGCTAACGTTAGGTAGGCTCATTGGCATGGCTGCTGAGTGCTGGCAGTGAATCTCGGCTGACACACGGAGAACACACACACACACACACACACGCACACGCGCATACACGCACACACGCACACACACACACACACAGCATTGCGCTGAATGAAGGAGTGACTGACTGTGTCTGTAGCTGTATTAGCATGTGTGTAGCTGTGTATTTGCATGTTACACACTCAGGTTAGGAAGCACTGTACATCCAGTAAACTCCGGCCTTCTGTTTGTATCCTGCTTTTAATATTTCCCCTGTTGAAAACACACACCTACAGTACTGAGTCCCTGCTCAGGCACTGCATGATAAACTCTCACAGTCACGACAGAAAAGACATACGTTTCTCCCCCCATTTTATACGTTTTGGGAGGCGACTCATCAAGCAAATGTCATAAGTGTGTAATCGTAGAATACAAAATTCATGTCATTGAACCTATCAAGGACTGAAGCTGCCAAAATCAAAGATGAATAAATAACTCAATAAATGAATATGCCATTAAATGTACCAAAACTATGAATCATATATATTATTAATATTATTAATTTTCCTTTTTATTGACTTACTTTTGTATCTATTTCAGTGTATTTCCTAGCTTCATGACAGACTTAGTTGTGTGTATTTGGTGGGAGGTTTAGGTGTCCTTTCGCACAAAGAAACTTGAGTGAAGATAATTATCTCTTCTAAAGAGTCCATCATGTTTTTGGACGTGCCGACAGTTTTGTTGTCATTACTTAGGATTCCTCATGGGGATGACAGAAACTACGCACTATAGCTTTAAAGCTGAAGATGTCCAACTACAGTCATTAGATCTGAGAAAAGACTTTGTTACATTCATTTGGCTCGGGTGCTGCCTCTAAACCTTATAATGGTGGGGGAAAACCCTGTATTTTAACCATTTCATTTTTCAGTGAGTGTTTACCTTCCTCACGGCACTTCTCCCTCCACAGCAGGTTGTCTTCGGCCAGGATCCTCCAGTACCGGCAGGTCTGAGCGGCCTGCAGCAGGTCTCTAGGAGCCAGAAACGTCAGCACGTACAGCGCTAACTGCAAACACATAAACATACACAGATACATTTAAAACACTTAGGGTGTCTACATGTTTCACCAAGTCAAATTTAAAGTCCTCATATTATGCTCATTTTCAGGTTCATCATTGTATTTCGAGGTTATATCAGAATAGGTTTACATGGTTTAATTTTCAAAAAACACCATATTTTTTTGTACTATACATTGCTGCAACTCCTCTTTTCACCCTGTGTGTTGAGCTCTCTGTTTTAGCTACAGAGTGAGGCATCTCACTTCTGTTCAATCTTTGTTGGGAGTCACACGTGTGTAGCACCTAAGTAAGGACTACTAGCCAGTCAGAAGCAGAGTATGAGGGCGTGTCCTGACAGTACCTAGGTAAGGACTACTAGCCAGTCAGAAGCAGAGTATGAGGGCGTGTCCTGACAGTACCTAGGTAAGGACTACTAGCCAGTCAGAAGCAGAGTATGAGGGCGTGTCCTGACAGTACCTAGGTAAGGACTACTAGCCAGTCAGAAGCAGAGTATGAGGGCGTGTCCTGACAGTACCTAGGTAAGGACTACTAGCCAGTCAGAAGCAGAGTATGAGGGCGTGCCATGCTAGCAGCTAGGCGAGCATTATAACATGTGTTCCAAAGTGACCACGTGTGTCTCTGAAGTAAAGGCTGGACTACAACAGAGCTGTTTGGAGCAGTTTGTGAACAGTGTTTTCTGTTGGAGATGGTAAGTCCCTTTGGGGGGGACTTTGGGCTTCTTCACTTTGTAAACCTATAACGTGCACAAAAAGATATATAACACAATAAAGGAAAGGGAAATATAATATGAGCACTTTAAGACTTTAAGACCTTTTTAAGTTTTTGTTATTGAAAACCACGACATTTTCTTGAAGAAAGACCCTTAACCCCTCCGCCAAATATGCGCACTTAAATCTTCGATGAACCCAGGGAAAACACTGAAATATGCAACTTCACATCATTTTGGACCGTTATCACCATATCTGTGTCTAAAACGTTGGAAAAGCTAGAAAAGATAATAAATAATTAGCATTCAAAAAGCTTCAAGACAAAACTTAAAGCTAAAGAAGTCCAACTACAATCATTAGAGCTGAGAAAAGTCTTTTAGTTACATTCATTTGGCTTAGGTGCTGCCCAAAACGACTCAGGTGCTGCGCCTAAACTTTATAATGAAAGGGGGAAACCCTGTTTTCCGTAAGATCATCATATGTTTGTAGCATCACTCTCCTGTGAGAACCACACATCTCTAAAAAGTTTTAAAACTTTTCATGTCAGAAAAACAGCCCCGATTATTTGTATTTCATTCCTGTTCATGCACCTGTACATTGTTGTTGGTTATGATACAGGACACTACTGAAAGAAATGGGGATGGAGGGAAAGGTTACTGGCCAACAGGCATCAGACTGTGGTGTGGAATTTCAGAATAGCTGTAGTTGTTTTGTTTGTTTGTGGTCTTGTAGTTTTATACATTTGAGTGCCTTTTTTCTATGTATGTGACATGGAAGTTATGGTTCTAAAAGTTGATAATGGTTATGTAAAACAATATATTTTTATATAATGTTTTTGCCTGTTATGTTTACTTTATTGGGCAATAAAGACAGATTTTAACAAAGAAAGTGTTTCTGAACATCAATGACATTCAAAACAGTGATAACTGAAACAGATATATACACACACACACACAACACACCATGCAGTGTATACAAATATTTATTGCAAACAGACCTAAGTAGTACACAGATAAGAACATCTGCACCACCACCACCAAAGTGAACATAAAAGAACTATAAAATATATACATGCATATGACACTGTTGTCAAAACCCATGCCATCGACATACACACGCTTGCAGACGACATCTTGGAAGTTTGTGATCAATACTTGTCGCCTCTGGTGATGTAGCAGCCAGCCAGTGACGATGTATGATAACGTAACCGTAACCAAGTGGTGTCTCATTTCATAGGGGTATGTTTTCACCCCTAGCCCTTACCACTCTATTTCGAGGGACAAGGGCGTAAGACGAAGGGGTAGGGGAAGGGGTAAGGATTCAGCCTTACACTGGACAGGAAGGGGAGGAAAAACTGTTGTCTGAAAAGTAACTAAAGCTGTCAGACAAATGTAGTGAAGTAAAAAGTACAATATTTACCTCTGAGATGTTGTGAAGTACAAACAGCATCTAAACATACCTGCAAATGTCATGTCTTGTGTCTGGTTGGTTGCTGGTGTGGTAATTTCTTTTTCAGTATCACTAACAACACACTGTCTGCTCATCACATGTCGGCTACAAAACCAGTTTGTTTACTATTTGTCTGTTGGTCCATTGGCTGCCTTGCAGCTGCTGCCAATCAAACCCTGACATTAACAAAAGTTTGACATTATTTGGACTACAACAAGGATGACTCATTGTGTGTGTCCATTGTCAGCGTCATTTCCCCGCTTCCCATTCATTTCTATGGGAGCAGCCGTGCAATGCAGGGACTTTGGAGAAGCGAGGCATCGAGTCACCCTGCTCGTCATTTGCATAAAGTTGAATCCAGACAACTTCTCAACCTCTCAAACGCTGACGAAAATCTTTTAATCTGACCGTTGTCGATCTGAAATGAAGACAACTACAGCAACTACACAGCCTATTTCTCTCTTAAAATGTTTTTTAGAAATACGTTTCAGTTAACTATTTTCATAATGTAAGAGATCGTATTCCGAACGAGCCGCCAGTATGGTCGGTTTTGAAATTTGGGAGCAGCCAGCCCCCACTTTAACGCATTCGTCCAATCACGTCCATCACGGTTGTAGGAGGGAGGACACTGTTTTCTTTGCTTGTCATTGGTCAGTGAAGAGAAACTAGTGGCGAGCTCACTAGCGTGCAATGCTGGGAAGCTGGGCGATCCCATCCGTGAAAACAACGCGTATATGGACACGTACTGTAAATGTGATTTCAGTTGGGCTTAAAAAAACAAACTCCAGTGAATCACCCCGACTGTCTCTCTTTGCTGTGTTAAAGTAACTAAAGCTGTCAAGACAAATGTAGTGGAGTTAAAAGTACAAGATTTACCTCTGAGATATAGAGGAGTACAAGTAGAAAGTAGCAGAACATAGAAATGCTCAAGTAAAGTACAAATACGTTTAATTTGTACTTAAGATAAGTGTAAATGTGTGTACCTCTTTGGGCAGCAGGGATATGAAGTCTCTCTGGAACTGCGGCTCGATGACCTGCATCATGTGCTTCACCTGACTCGTCTCACACCTGTCGATCAACTCGTCCAGAGCCAACAGCCTCTCAGGGCCGCTCCACGTCTGCAGGGGGGACCATGGAGAACAAGAGTCAGACATTTTTCTCTATTGGAGTGTGTGTCTGAGAATGTTTTTCTTTTTCTGTTTAATGTGATATATCCTGTGTGTGTTTCTGTTTATGTCTGAGTTTTATTTGCTTTGTTTCAAAGAGTTTTTGCATCTCTGAAACTGTTTAAAATTCTTCCCCTGGGCTACAAAAGACAGATTGTCATTTGAGTGTGTGTGTGTGTGTGTGTGTGTGTGTGTGTGTGTGTGTGTGTGTGTGTGTGTGTGTGTGTGTGTGTGTGTATGTATGTGCGTGTGTTTTTGTCTGTGTGTCTGTGTGTGTACTTGTATGTTGTTTTTTTAGTTACATAAGAGAAGCTCGGAGGCAGCACTCTTAACGGTTATGAAGCATGCCGTTTAATGTTGGATTGGATGATTAGTTACAAATATTAGGGGTGTGCAATAAAATCTATTTGTATTTGAATAGCGATTCAAGCTCTAACGATTCAAAATCGATTCATATTTTTTTTTTTAAATTGTATGTCTACTGCAATCACATGATAAATAGATATGTTATTTATCGCCAAGGGGAAATTCAAGGTCCCAGTAGCTTAATAACAAATAAATCCACATTAATAATATGTACAATAAAAGATACTAAATAAACTAAATAAAAAATCCACATGAATGTACTAAGAGATGTATAAGATCTATATATCTATAGATATATACAAGGCAAAAAGTTAGTCTGGAGCCCTGTATACGAAAACTCACAAAAATTGGCGCCAACATAAACACCTGGGAGCTTTGCGAGACTGTACAGCGATTTGGCCCATACCTGTAAGTGGGCTCCATAGCGCCCCCTAATGCGTGGACGGCCTTAACTTGGACATAGTTGCTCCGATCTTCAACAGATTTAATACACATACTGCTGTAATCATTGCGGACATATTTCCCATTTACCTTTATTAGCTCTGCCCAACCGGAAGGCGGCCATATTTAATTTATGCATTTTTCATTTGTTTTACATTCTTTCGAACTCGTCCTAGGCCGTGATTTCAATCTTCTTAAATCTTTGCAGGTAGTATCTGTGGACCCTCATGCCAAAAACGTATCCAAAGAATTTTGATAGTTGAAATAATGCACAAGTTATAGCAACTTCCTGTCTAAACAGGAAGTTGCATTATCTTGGCAACAATTATTCTGATTGCCCCGAAACTTGACAAAGTTGTTTGGCATTTGGCCGGTTTAGCATCTGTGCCAAACTTGGCGGCAATCGGCCATTAGATGGCGCTGTTTTAATTTTTTTAAATGAATCAGCAAAATATCGATATATGGGAAACCTACTTTGGATAACTACTCGGGCGTGAGTCCGATTGGCACGAAAACTTGCGTATAGACTTGGTGGATCCTTGTGACAAAAAAATATCTAAAGAATTTTGATAGCTAAAACAATGTGCAAGTTTTGGAGGACCAACTTCCTGTAGGTGGGTGTCGAAACAGGAACTGTTGTATCTTGCCAGTGGCTATTCCGATGGGCACAAAACTTAACACAGTTGTTCCTCATGTGCCAATCAGGCTGTAAATATGGCATCAATTGGCCTTAAGATGGCACTGTTTAGATTTTTTTTTATCAATTAGCAAATTCACTATATAAGAAATGTACTTTTTGTAACTCCTCCTAAAAAAAATGTGCACGTTGACTCGGAGGACCCTCATGACAAAAAGTTATCAAAAGAATTTTGATAGCTAACACAATGCGCAAGTTACAGAGGACCAACTCCCTGTAGGGGGCTGTCGAAACGGGAAGTTGCGTATCTTGCCAACATTTATTCCGATTGCCACGAAACATGTCATATTTGTTCCACATAGGGGCTTGGGCATCCCTGCCAAATTTTGAGTGAATCGGCCATTAGATGGCGCTGTTTAGAATTTGTTTTATTTATTACCCACATCGTGATATATGGGAAACCTATTTTGTCTAACTCCTCCTGGGCCGTGAGTCCAATCTGCACGAAAACTTGGACATAGACTTGGTGGACCCTCGTGACTAAAAGTTATCAAAAGAATTTTGATAGCTAACACAATGCACAAGTTATAGAGTATAAACTTCCTGTAGGTGGCTGTTGAAACAGGAATGGTTGTGTCTTGGCAAAAGTTATTCCGATTTAGATGAAACTTAGAATGTGTGGTCTACATGTGATATTGAGCCGCCCCCTATACTCTAGCCACACCCATGTACACTGACCACGCCCCCTTTCAGAACTTGTGAACCATTTAAGGTAGACTCTTGTGAGAGGTATCATTGAACTCAGCAAAGAGTTCCTTTTTTTAATTGTGATGTTTGCCCCGCCCCATATGATTAAGCCACGCCCCTTTCATACCTAATGACCCGTTTCTGGTACACTATTGTGTGAGGTATCATTCAACTCAGCAGAGACTTCCCTTTTCATTGGTGACAATTTGCAGTGTCTGAGTGGCGCACAAATGCACGGCCGCAAAGAGTGGCGTGTTCCAGCACCCCCAACCTGCAAGAGGCGAAGGCCCGTTCATCGCTGCTTTCAGCTTTAATTATTATTATTATTATTATTATTATTAAGATGGTGGCGATTTTGAACCCTGACCCTTCAGCTTTTTTTTATTCTTCTGTTCCTGAATTAGTGCGCAGAAAAGCAGTTTCTTTGCAGAGCATAATGATCACAGTGAAGTTAAGCTTTGGAGTATAAAATGTCAAGATGTTTGTGTGAAATGTTGTCACAATTAGTGCAGGAAGGAAGACATAATGACTCCGGCCACAGCTATCGGGGAGGGGATTAGCAAACTGTCAATTATACACAAACTGTGTGTGCTGACCTGGAAGGTGTGAAGCCAGTCCTGTAGGCCGGAGGGGGGTGGGCCCGAGGTGACGCGCCGCCGCTGAGCAGAGTGCCCATTGGCCAGCCGCAGGTCGCCGAACGTGGTTGGCATGGTGGCCTGAACCAGACTGGCGGGACTGGGGAGAGAGCGACAGGGATGTTAGCATCTGCATTCCCAAGCTAGGGTAAAAATCCAAACGGAGAAAACGCATAACTCTTACAAAATGAAAAAAAAAAATTGGGTTAAAGTTTAAATCTAACATTCTAGTTCAGGGGTGTCAAACTCAGCTTCACTAAGGGCCACACTGGAAAAACAGAATCACATCAAGACGTGTCAAGTTTATTGACATGCTTTTGATTCATTGAAAAAGTCAAATATCTTTGACTGTATTACTGCATGTCTCTTTTTTGGACATTTTTGTAACTTTTTTGTTGTTTTTTCAGACGTTTTTGGTGCATTTTTGTCGACAAAGTCCTACAAAAGTCAGAAAGGTAGTTCCTTGGCCATCATGGAATTTAGCGAATCAAACAAAACAATGATTATATTTTTACAACAACCTGTTTCACTGGCTGAATATGAAACCTCTCTGCTTCTTCTGGGGGAATTTCTGAGTCTCAAAGTCAGTAAATCTGCCAAATTCTGCTTTAAATGTCAGATAATTGCAGTTTAAAAAACAGAGTTTGAGTTTGACACATTTTATGTTGGTTGGTTCGCAAAATAAAACGTGCGTTACCTGAGGTATCCGTTGCCTTTGCAGTGCTTCTTCCCTGAAGGGAACGGTCGTCCGTCTGGACCGTGATCCAACTTCCTCTTCATCTGATGGGAAAAAGAAAAGAAGAGTGAGGGACAGTGACGCTCTTCTGTGCCAAAGGTAGAGGAAACTAAACAAACGCTCACATTTCGGCCTCATGTGAGAACGCTAACGATGGCCGTTCAGACTTGTTGTTGGGTTTCTCCAACGACAGTAACGACTGTCGTCTAGGGATGGGCCGATACTGGTTTTTACCGATACAGATTATTAGTAGCTTTAGTGCGTAACTTTTTGATAACAATGAACGTCACATAAAATGCAAGAAAGGTTCCTACAAATATTTGTTGCTTTCTGGGATGTTCCTGCAGTCAGAAAGAGGCTGAGTCCACATGAATGAAGAGATGCGGATAAACTGTGGCCCTCTGTTGTAACTACAGAGACGCTGAAAACACCTACGCTGTCAAGTACCAGCAACCAGCCAGAGGTCTGAATCAGCCTTCTCTTTCCTTTTCTGTGTGTCTTTTCTCTCAGTGAATGAACGCAGGAATGCAGAAAATCGCAGGAATGTCGCCGGTGCAGCACTTGTCTAACATAGAGCAGCACACGCTAACAGGCTGCTACACACACACACACACAGAGAGAGAGAGAGAGAGAGAGAGAGAGAGAGAGAGAGAGAGAGAGAGAGAGAGAGAGAGAGAGAGAGAGAGAGAGAGAGAGAGAGAGAGAGAGAGAGAGAGAGAGAGAGAGACACACAGCTGTGCAATTAATACAATTTTTATTGTGATTTTTGTTCCTAACAAATATTTCTTTTTTCTTTTATTTATCTTTTATTTCAGTTTTATTTATTACTCATTTTCAAAAGATTGTGAAAGTGCACTACAACAGTTGATATTTAATACTACTTAAACATCTGAAAATATTATTTATGTTAAGGGGAATTCGCAAAGTTAAACGTTAAAGTATGAAGGGAAATGCCACAGTTGAAGGTGTTTTCACTGTTGATTTGTTGAACTGTTTCACTGTTTTTGTAATAAATAAATCCAACATCTTTCCAAAAGTCAACGAGTTATCGTGTTAAACAATCATGATTTCAAGTTGACCAAATTAACTGTGATTATGATTTTTTATATATAATAAGATGCTTTTATTTCGCAGTTGATGGATCGTTTGTTTAAATATCACAACACATGTCCATCATAAGAACGGGAACCTGTGGTTAACTGCTTTTTCGGAGTTAAAATCCCAAGTGCGCGCACACACACACACACACACACACACACACACACACACACACACAATTTTCATCACAGATGTTGCATCTGTGTGGATTTCTTTAAGCCAAAGAAATAAAAAAAACTTTACTTTGTGGGATGAAAAACAACTAAAAAAATGTGTTGACTGTTAAAATCAGATGAATTCAGCTTTGTTGTGTTACATCTGTATCTTTACACAATCTGAAGCTAAAGCACCTGTGTAACATTACTCTAATGACTTATAATTGAGTCTATGATAATCAGTAGAGAATATACTGAGACAATTTGTAATTTCCTGTCTAACATCCTTCTATAAATCTGTATTTTCACAACGGAGGGAGGCGAAAAATGACAATTTTCTATGGTTTTAATCTTGTGGCTTGCAGCTATAAAGATGAACAAGCATTTATACTTAATTTCTATCTGATTATAAGTATTTTTTCATTGACTTTTTGCTGTTGTAGACACCACATTTAACCCCAAAACACAGTTTACAGCAGCTGCACAGTTGATTTCTAAGGTTTTAAGCTCTTTATACTATATATCATATTTAAAATGCAGTTTACAGCAGCTGTAGAGTTTAATATCCCTCTTTTACTTTTGTATTCACAGAGTAAGGAAGCAAGAAATGTCGATTTCTTAAGGTTTTAGTCCTGTGGTTTGCAGCTACAAAGATGAGTCTTTTTCATAGATTTTGGCTGTTGTATACACCATATTTGACCCTTAAAAAGCAGCTGTACTTTGTATTATCCCTACTAGGGAAGCAAAACGTTTTATTTTACCATTTAGATTAACAGGTTTTGACAGATTGTATACTTTACATAGATATTTGCAGTTTTATACACCATATTTGACCAAATAAATGCAGTTTACAGCAGCTGTACTGATAGGCTACTATTCCTCTAATGAGAAAGCATTAGAAACGCAGGTTTTTGCTTGATTATTACTCATTAACGTTATAGCTTTAATTCATAGATATTACAAATCATTGATTGCTTGTTTAACTGATGAGGCTCAAAGTACAGACATAAAATGAGTATCTTTCTCTCTGTCGGTTCCGCAGTGACACACATGCGCGCACGCACGCGCGCGCTACCAGGCATTCCGCTGTCAGAGAGAAACGCCTTGTCATCCCGGTGTTGTAACGGTATGAGCATGACAACCTTGAATTCCGGCACGACAGCTTTCAATAAAACGAAAACAACCGAGAGGAAACCGCAGCCGCTGACGTTAGCTAGCTAATCGATGAATCCTAGGGTCGATACTCACTTTGTAGAAGATGAGCTTCAAGGTGCCGTAGAAACCCATGGCTGCCCCCGGCAGGTACAACGCTCCCCTAGAGCGAGAGGGATACTAAAAAATATTACAACTAAAAAATAAATTTAAAGCGATTAAATCCCGAAATCTTCAATAAAATAAGAGTATCCGAAATTAGTGTGTCGTCAATAATCCATCCGTTGAGAAGTGTTTTAAATTGAGCCGTTGGAGCGGAATCAGTCCGTGTTGAGCTCGTGCTACTTCTGATTTAACCACTGAAGAGGACTGACTCTCTCTCTCTCTTTCTGTTCAGGTTCTATGTCGCTCGACCTCCACAGGAACAAGCAAAGACGGTATATAAGGGAACAAGCAGGGACATGCCTCTCACTGCCTCGTGTGAAAGAGACAAGGGTGGAGCCACGCGGTGTGTGTGTGTGTGTGTGTGTGTGTGTGTGTGTGTGTGTGTGTGTGTGTGTGTGTGTGTGTGTGTGTGTGTGTGTGTGTGTGTGTGTGTGTGTGTGTGTGTGTGTGTGTGTGCGTGCGTGCGTGCGTGCGTGTGTGTGTTGCCAACCGAAGCAGTTTCGACGGTTTGGAGATCTAGAGTGGACAAACGTCACCAAAGTTGCCTAGAAACAGCTGAACACATTTCTAGGTTGGTTTCTTGATTATATGATAGAGAAAGAGTGGCGACACTACCAATGGACTCCATTGTACGCATTTTGCCGCCTACTTCCGGAGTATGCAGTCTCGCATAGTTCCAAACATCGGGTGTTTCTCAATCTGTGTTCTTCTATTGAGAATGAGGAGATGTCGTCACGACACAGCGCCCCGCCCCCTTCCGCCATTTTTAGGTGCTCATGTTCATTGTTTGTGTTGGTAGCAGAGGAGGTTCTTCTGTTTTTCTATAGGCTAGATTCAAGATAATTAACTATTTTAGAATGTCTGGAACACACTGCTGTGTAAAAAACTGATTCAGCTCCTCACACGATTTTCGTGGAAGTCGTAGGAACCACGTGTCAGTTTTTTCGTATAGTGCAAATTTTGACGTGAAATTAGTTTACGTGACTAACATGTCCTTCATCTAACACATTTACATGACGGGGTTACACAGTTTAAAATATATAAGATGCCATACATCTTTAAGGTGCTTTAGAATGAACAGTGCATTAATGTAACTATCAGCACAAATATCTTCTGTGTTTTGGAGCTTGTAGATGACCAAGTCTTGCACCCAGCCGCAGCAGAAAGTCTCGTAGCTTTCCAAGGATTTCATGCTTTTGAATTCTTGCATAGTGTAATAACTGATGCCAAAAACCAAGTAATTAATAATCTCCACATAGGTTTTTCTGTCCGAACCCAGACCCCGTTAAAATCTCATTTCTTTCTCATACTAATGACACATGTAGCTACGTTTGTTTGTGTGGAAAGCCCGCTTTTATTAAACAAATGTAGGAAGGCATTCGGAAATGTCAACAGATGAGGTCATCAGTGCACACGAGGCAATACGCGCACGTAAATAAGCTGTTCAAATGTTCAACGTGTTAACAACAAGCTCATGTTAATAAGCTGTTCAAATGTTCAACGTGTTAACCTTTCCTGCTTGCTTCGTTTGTGGTAAAGGTGGTAAAGAGTCCAGTCTCTGTTCCATTGTGCTGCCGGCAGCTCGTATGTGTCGACGTGGTTGATATCAGCAGCTTCTCTAAATACCTCTGCTTGGCGCTGGTAGTAAGTTTCTCCCTGTAAGGTCTCTTTTCTTTTACTGCCTTTTTCTCCAATTCCTCTTAATTTTCTTAAGTTTAAACACTGTGATAATAATTTTCAGGTCCGTCTCTGTGTCGCTCGCTCGTACAATGTTGCCCCTGGCAACCGATAGTGTAGGCACCCAAAAATGGCCGACGGGCTCAGACCCCTCCCAAATCGTGACGTATGTCCTCATTCTCAATAGGGCTTGGGCGTCATGACGTCATTACTTGGCGTGGCCGCCATGTTGATTGCCTCCTTTACCGCTACTCGGACTACTGCGCACTGTTTATAGACGTAACGTCCCTCTCAGTCGTGTGTCTTATTTACTATTTCAACCATGGTAAACCGTTGCTGTATTGTGGGGTGTAACAGCAACATTCAACATTCATGTAATTCTTTCTGTTGCTATCCCTCTGCTGAGGGATTTTTCATACTGCAAAACTGCTGCATTAACTAAGCGAGTTGTGTGAAGCTAGATCTAACGTGACTTTGCTTACAGATTGGCGTGAAATCGTTCTCTCACAACAACCACGCTGTTATCAAAGCCTGTCTACGGAAAGCCGTTCCACTCCCCATTCAGCCCCATTGTACCTACTTTGGTTGCAGTTCCACCAGAGTTTCACTGGGGGTGATCACGGTCCAGTGCAAAATGAATGGGACCCTATGGAGCTAGACGACTAAATTTGTCTCTTTCGCCTGATTGTCGTTGAGAAATCTCAGATTTGATTGTAGTTTTTGCAAGTTCAACATGGATTATAGGTCAAAAGTTGAATGAACGAGTACTTATGCCCTTTCGATTTCTTACAGGTTGAGTCGTTGTTGCCCATACCACACTAGCATTCTGCTAATGAATGCTGATTGGTCAGTGAAGGACTGATTACGATCGGAGATCCCGCTTGACGGCATCCGAAGCGGAGCCAGAATGTCAGAGTGAATATTTCGGCGTGGTCGTTAAAACATTAGCAAACCTCTTTCTAGCATGTGTGTTGACAAGGAGAGCCTAACCTGTCAGCTGTGTTGTCGATGCCTCGAGAGAAAAAAGGAAGTGACTCAGAGCTCGCCGTAAAGCAGTATCTCTGGCCGTATATGTGTATGACGTCACTGACATTTTAAAAGGCTTTTTAGAACAAAAAAGCGACTTTAAAAAAATCTAACACCCAGCAGTATGTATTTTGTTTGCCTCCCCTTTCGAATGCAACATTCAAATTACTAGACAAAAAATCATATCCTGAGAAAAGTGATTTTTTAGGGGTACAGCTCCATAGAGTCCCATTCATTCTGCACTCGCCTGTGAGCGCCATCTAGTGGAACTCAGAACCCGGAAGTAACGAGGGAGTGGAACTTCTTCCTATATTAGAAATTCTTTGCTGTTATCTTAAAAAGGCCAACATCACGCTAAGGTTGCTTTCAAGTAAGCAAAACGATGCTGTGAAAACATCTGTTTCGCTGGAATTGCAAGGGGTAGCAACAGGACAACAGTACAGAGACTGGCAGGTCCGATGGAAGGGCTAACGTTAATGTTATCAGAGTATTCAAATACGGGATATTTTACAGGAAAATACTAAAACGGGAAGACAGCGGGAAAAGAGCTCAAATACGTGAGAAATCCAGAAAAAAACGGGAGGGTTGACAGCTACTAACTACACTTTTGAAACACATAGTTAAAAGTATGGTTGTCGGTGCTCCAATCTTTGTTGGGGAGTTCATAGGGATCCAAACCTTTAATAGTGCCGATTTTGTCCACATACCGGTCCCTGGCTTCCCTATTTAAAGTATCCCGGTAAATTCCACATCCTTTTCTGGATTTTAACATCTTTTTTTTCCTTTTCTTTCTCCCAACTCTGCTTTCTTCTCCTCGTTCGACTTGCTATATGTTTACATTCGCGAGGCCATCAACATGGCCGCCACGTCCCAGATTGCAACGCGGCGCCCAAGCCCTATTGACTTGTGTTCTTGTGTCCCTGTGAAACGTCATCTTGTGTTGCCAAAGTACTGTCCCAATACACAAATTCGCATTTCACCAAGAACAATTAAAATTCCCGGATGTTCTTGACACTCCCATTTTACCTAGGATGCATTGGTTGGTAACTTGCATGGATGTATTAAGAGAACTGGATACAGTGTTTTCGGTGGGAAGCCTCATTCATTCCAATGAGAGTGCTCAAAAGCGCATAAAGCAATCATGGAGCTTGGATCTTCCGCATTGTTGGCCCATGATGTCACGATGGACGCGCACTAGCAACAATTTGTTTTTGTTGTCTTAGCAACCAGTAGCAACATGCTCGTTCATGAGCTTCTCTCTCGTGTCTCTTACAAGTGGCGAACTCATGTACTCGCCGTTTTCATTGTCTAAAATATTCACTAACATTAAACATTGTGTTTTCATTTACAGCATACAGCCCTCGGATGTATCATAATTATATTATATATACTATATTATACCAGAGGCCCTTACTGGTGCATATACTATATATTTATTTGTATGTGTACAGCGTAATTATTAGGGCCCTATTGAAACTGAAGGAATTATTATTATTAGGGCCCGAGCGCTGACAGCGGCGAAGGCCCTATTGAAACTGAAGGAATTATTATTAGGGCCCGAGCGTCAACGGCGGCCCTATTGAAACTGAAGGAATTATTATTATTAGGGACCGAGCACCGACAGCGGCGAAGGCCCTTCCAGCCACCACTGCTGTATGCCACTATGGTAGCTACATGCTAACGGCAGTAAACATGTCATCTTGTCAGACATTGTTGTTAAATTCTCCCCAATTCTGGGTCTCATTCCTGCTGAAACATGTCCGATTGGGTAGTGTTTGGTTTAGAAGCATTTATTGGTGATTGTTCGCGGTAGCAGCGGAGTATATAGCAGGACTTTACCGTGAAAAATCACCATCATTGGCCAAGATTACAGCTATGTTGCGTTAGCATGCAGCTACATAATAGTTAGCTATAGGAGCATGCTAGGCTCTCACAGAGATCTCATTAGTAGCCCTCTTTTAACTTACACTTTCATAAAAGTACAAACACATGAAGTGAGAGGTGTATACACATGATTCAACTTTATTTAAAGCATGATTAACCTGAAGCAGGACGGAGCAAGGCTTCTAGCTCAGGCTAGCTAGCGTTAGCAAATTACCTTCAAAGTTGCAAAGAAATGAAGCAACGTAAGCCTTTGTTTAATTTGCTACGTGGTGTCGTACTGGATGCCCGGACAACCCTCCGTATATCATTAACAGATACTTTAGGCAACTCCAGCAAACAACTTGTACTGTCAATGTCTAATGTTTTCTTCCAGCAACCGGCGGAATGTCCAAAACATAACTACCGGCAATCGCGCAAGCGTAGAACCGATCAGGTAGTGTCGTAAAACACGTTGAGCTTCTGCGTATGCACAGATTTATGCACATGCGCAGAACGGATCGGGCAGGCGGAACGGATCGGGTACTGAAACCAGCCCTGAGGACATATAAAGGCCGATATTTACTCAAAGTCATAGCGCCCCCCTAGTGGCAACAGGAAGTAGGCCTAAAAGTCAAGGTGCTATACTTTAATGAACTCCTCGTAGAGATTTCATCCGATGGACTTCAAATTTGGCCTGTACCATCTCAACACCTTACCGATGAAAAGTTATTAAAAGAATTTTTTTTCGTCAGATTGTGTGGGCGTGGCGTGGCAGCCATTTTGACCATTCATCGATGAACAAAGAAGTTGTTGTAACTTTAGTATACATTGTCATGTCCGCCCGAAACTTCTCACGTTTGACAAGGGTCCAGGCCTGAGGACACATACAGTCCAAAATTTACATTTGGTCATAGCGCCCCCCTCTGGCAGCACGAAATCTGCCTTATATGACAAACAACATCATCCGATTTACATGAAACTTATGTGTGGTCTACATGTGATACTGAGCCGCCTCATATACTTTAACCACGCCCACTTACTCAGACCACGCCCCATTTTATACTATTTGAACTGTTTAAGGTAGACCCTTGTGTGAGGTATCATTGAACTCAGCAGTTTCCTTTTGATTGATGTTTGACCCGCCCCTATGCTTAAGCCACACCCCTTTCATAACTGGTGACCCGTTTAAGGTAGAGTCTTATATGACGTATCAATGAACTCAGCAGAAACCTCCTTTTTCATTGGTAAAGGTTTGCCCCAACCCCTATGCTTTGGCCACGCCCCCTTTCACAACTAATGAACTGTACGACGTTGAGTGTTGTGTGAGGTATCGTTGAACTTGGCAGGGAGTTCCCTTTTCATTGGTGACGATTTGCAGTGTCTGAGTGCCGTGCAGATGCACGGTCGCAAGGAGCCGCGTCCGCCAGTAACCCCAGTACTTGGGAGGAGTAATATGCTTACAGTTCTGCTGAGCGCTACTTGGGCGGAGTGATATGCTTGCAGCTCTGCTGAGCGCTACTTGGGCAGAGTGATATGCTTGCAGCTCTGCTCAGAGGTGCAGCATATCACTCCGCCCAAGTAGCAGTGCTTCCCTTTCTGAGAATATAGTTCCCAGTTTATATACGGTTAGAAGATGGCTGTGTCTCATGTGACGTTATTTGTACACGCTGTGACAATACAAATCACAACATGTAAATAGGAACATGTTGCCGTTATTTTGTCACTTATTCGGAGTAGTAGGCTAGTTGGAGCCGATTACCTCCAGGATCCTCCTGGCCGTCAGACAGAGTTACGACACGCACGGAGATGAGAAGGGTATGTATCGACTTGTCTAACTGTCGGGGTTACGGTGAATAAGCTAATGTCCCAATAAGTCGGCGTGTTCCTTTAACAAACTCCTCCTAGAGATTTCATCCAATCAACTTCAAGTTTGGTCTGTGCCATCTTAAGACCTTACAGATGAAAAGTTGTTAAAAGAAAAACTTTTCGTCACAGGGAATGGCCGTGGCAGGGCGGCCATTTCGTGCGTTTCGCCATCGAAACAGGAAGTGGGTGTAACTCAAGTTTACATTGTCCAATTGTCTCGAAACTTGTCAGGATTCATAAGAGTTCAACCCTGAGGACATATAAGGGCCGATATTTACTCAAATCATAACGCATATCTTGGTAGACGACCGATTTTCAGTCATCGCTTGCTAGTTACTTAGCTAGCTCGATTTTGCCAGCTGTGAAGATATCGCTAAACCAACAATTACGAAGTTCAGTAGTGAATCTCTTACAACTTGTATTAGTTATTGATGTTGGATTACTAGGATCATTAAGGACAGTTTTATTTAGGTTTAATCTGCTGAACCTGACGGAGTATTGTGTGTCTGATAATGCTAGTAGAAATAAGGTTGCGTTTGTTTAATTATACCCTTGAAAGGGCTGTTGGATTACATTTATAATATATATAGAAATTATTCCACACAAAAATATCAGTAAGTTTAAATATTTAAAGTATTAAGGCACATTTCACAGTTGTGTTTTTTTTACTGTTGATTTATTTAACTTTTTCCAGTCTTTTAAGTTCAATAATTGCAACATCTTTCCAGAAGTCAACGAGTAATCGTGTTAAATCATCGTGATTTCAATATTGACCGAAATAATCATGATCATATTTTTTTCCATAATCGAGCAGCTAGTGATGGTTGCTGCTGGTGCTGGTGGCGGCTGCTGGTGCTGCTGGTGGTGGCGGCTGCTGAAATAAGAGACTGGAGGCTGCAGATGGTGTGCCGGGAATGGAGAGGCCAAATACATCCATGGCAACCAGTAAGGCCTAGATGTTATGACCTTAGGTGAGGAAGTCTGCTTTGTTAAAATTGCCTTCTTAGTCTAACTCTTGCTGCCAAGGTATCCCTTATCACGGTTGTTTACCTTCCTCTCAGCCCTGATGCACTTTGATTGAATCCTTAACCTCAGCCTGATATATGTCGACAGGATTTTTTTTCTTCAGCTCATGGCATGAGGGAAGGTGCTGTCTAGACTCATGGCCTCTCTTTCCAGCTGTGCCACTACATTGGAGGATTCCATGAAAGAATCACTCATCTGCGAACGGAACAGCTGCGCCACGTCCTGCAGGAGAGTGAACACCTCATCAGGTGGCTGGTATAATGTACCCCTTTTAAATTCTTTTAACTCAAGTAAAACAGCTCTCTTTTCTAGACAGTCCTGAGTGAACCGGCTTGTAAGAACAAATTTGTGCCCTTGTCTCAACAGATCTTGCTGGACCTCCAGTATTGTTGTTGTGGCCATCACCAGTCCTGTCTGGACTGGTTTCCAGCTGACCTGGGGACCGATCTTCAGGTCCCAAAAAAGATGGATTGAGTTGCGGAGGAAGCTGATGGCCTTTTCATACTCTTCCATCTTGAAATGACTGAGGGCAGTAACATTGCGGGACAACATGAGGTCCAACCAGTGGTCCATCTTGACATTGTAAGGTAGGACTCTGGTCTGCGCTCCTCCTCCACCATGCACCTCAGGGCAGCACTTGTTGACTTGCTGAATATGTGCATTGCTGAACTCACCTTCATCTTCTCAAAATGGCTAGGCTGCAGGACACCTCTGGACAGTAGAGCTGGGCAATTTTTTTCACTAAACAAATCTGCGATTTCTTCATAAAAAACTTCCATTTAAAACAAAATGACTGCGAAATGTAAATATATTTTAAAAATATATATTTATTGTATTTAATTAAAGTGCATCAACATATACAAAATTGCAAAGGCAACCCCTTTATCTAACTGAAAAGTCACTGTGCAGTGTGCAACAAAGATTGGTAAACATCCAAATTATTTATACTGTATTTGGATTGAGCTAATAAAACAACAGGGAGCCGCAGGGAGCGTGCTACGGAAACCCTGAAGGAAGATTTGGTGAATGCAAAATGTATGTACGCTATACAGAAGAGGGGGAGAAAAAAAAAATAAGAATCTAGACTAGACTAGACTTTCTAGACTAGAAAATATGAATCGATTTGACCTACCAACTCGATTTTTAAATCAAATCGATTTTTTTTCCCAGCCCTACTGGACAGATGCCAGCTTAAGTGCCATGCCCTCTTGGAAGGACACCAGATCCTTTAAGGGGGCAACAGAGACCTCACTGGACGCCAGCTGCTCCTTTTCCACCACATCTTGTGGTATGGTGATGACGTGACCACGGATAATGGCACTCTTCAAGTTCTTGACAAGATGAGGAACGTCAGGCATGAAATAGAGGCGCTGGTTTGGCTCAACAGGATGCTGGATCCATGGCTTGTCATTAGGGCTGAAACGATTCCTCAAATAACTTGAATAATTTGATTACAAAAAATCCACGAAGCAAAATTCTTTGCCTTGAAACTTCGTTAAATCAATGTAACTTACGGTGTACGGCTCACTGTGTTTCCGCACGGAGGATTATTACTAGCGCACAACAGGCGGACGCTTCTGTGGACACAAGACCAAGGGGGCAGGCTTCTCTCCTCAGAGCGAAGCCGCAATGGCGCCATTTTGCTAGCCCTGTTCCCATCACCCCCGTTAGCATCCCATTGACTGCCATTCATTTTGGCGTCACTTTGACAGACAATAACTTTACATCTGAAGCGTTTAAAGACTTGATTTGTCCGTTGTTTATTTCTTAAGAAACACGACAATGTACACAAGGCTACATTACCTTGTACCTCACGTTATGGCTCCGTAGCAGACGTTTTTATGAAAATAGGCTAACGATTGCGTCATAACCACGCGACTTACTGTCGCATTGTAGAGGAATTACCGTATAGTACAGGAGAAGCTTGCAGGCAGTTTCGACTTACATTAGCTGTTTAGTTTAATTACTAATGTTAACTAGCATTTTAGTTAGCAATAATTAGCCTGTGCCTATGTTATCTCCTTACATATACCTACGCTCTCCGTCTCAAGATTGGGAATGATTGAGATTTCTCTTGGCACAGCTACCAGAAGACTTACAACGTTCGGAGACGTTGTTCACGTCACATCGGCGGCGGGAAGCTAAGTTTGCAGCTGTGCAGTAACGCTCAGTAACACTTTCCAATCACCGGAAAAGTGCTGGTAAGAGGCTTCACTTGTCTCCGTCAAAAACAGCGGGATCGCTGTGTCCATTTTATATACTGTCTATGCACAACACTGATGGCGCAGATTACAAATGAAGGAAGACGAAAATAGTGAGGGTCTAACAGAAGAAACAGGCGAGAGAAAACGACAGAAAGTTTGGGATCATTTTAAGCTGCAAACATGCTGCTACATCGTCTAAGTAGAAAACATCCAGTCTAGTCATCCATTCCACGGAGCCAACCCCACAAGGCAACATGAACAGTGCCGATCCTGACCTCCCTGGGGCCCTAAGCAAAATTCTGCTAAGGGGCCCTCTACCTGACCCGTGATGCCGTGAGCTATGTAAACCATTTGCCATTGCCACACAGTTACACCTGACACTTCAGTGCTCCCAATACAATCCTCCCTCCTTTAAACAAAACAGTCAAAGAATAAGTACAACAATATAGAACAGAATGAGGTTCAAACCACCAATATTTATTGAATAGAGTATTTTCTATAATATTAAGATAACAAGTGAATATTATTAAATAAGTGAATATTAACGTAAACATAAATAAGAAGAAAATAATAAATTATAACCCTGAACTTTGGCTTTTGGGATTAACTTTGGTTCTCTCTACAGTCTGGGCATTTTCGGCATCAGTATGGGCACCACCAGACTATTTGGACTGTCTAGAATAAACTGAGAAGAATATCACATAGTTAGTTAAGCAGTCATTTACACTACTCGTTACATGTTACAAATGTGTAAACATTTGAATGTTTGAATTAAAATCTTACCATCAAAATATTCCTTTTCTGCACTTTCTTGTAATATTTAAATAGTGAACTAGTGATGCAGATATCAATAATCCCTGTGAGTGATATCAAGAATTAATTTTTGTACAAGTGAACATGTAATTCCTGATATCAAAAATAGACATTGGTAGGTAAAAATTAACTAAGGGGCCCTACTAGTAAAAATAATCAAGAATTCACTTTGCAAATAGTAAAAAAATCGAATTCTTGATATCAGAAATGCATAAACTGTGAATGAATGAAAGCTAAAATGGCTTGCCATAGCATGTTAAAGTTTGTATTATGCATGTTGATGCAATTCTTGATTTATGGTTATTATTTACTGAGGAATGTGCATCCATATTGACCAGTATGTCCAGCTAATCAACATTTTAAATTCAATATAGCCTATAAATCAATATCAAATTGTCAAAACATTGCTTTCTATCTTGCATAATTAGTGCAGTTGTTTAGAGTGTATAATGTGTACTTTGATGAGGAGTGCCATCATTCACGCCCATATATTGTAGCCTACAGTCTGTCTGGTCTTCACATATATTTCTGCTTGAAAAATGCGCGTTTCAATTCATGCACGCGCCTAACGCATGATAACACACCCGACGCGGTTATCTTTTCCGAGCCGCAGTAAACAAACACCGTTGCACTTAGTCGTTTATCAAACGTAATAAATAATTCTATTTTACTCTCACTTTTGTCAGGCACAAAGTCACAAAACACAGCCCTGGAAGTGACTGGCGTTAGCAGCTAGACAAGAGATGCACTGCCTGCCTGCCCAGCTAGGTTAGCAAGACCGGAAAAAAAACACAATAGAAATGCACATAAACATAACTTTACTTTGCTGACATCAAACCTGGAGAGGAGAGAACACAAGTTTACCTGATTGTTGTTCCTGCAATTCACTCTCATGGTGTTTTTTTTCCTCTTTCTGTGACCAGAATGATAGTTTCGCTTAGTTTTGTCATGGATGTTGTAAACATTAATTGACGCGCTATGACATGAGGGGGAGGCGGGGCCTCGAGTAATTTGCGAGGCCCTACGCAGCTTGCGTAGTGAGCGTATAGGGCGGATCGGCTCTGAGTTCAGCTACTGGCAATGGTTAATTAGGTAGAGGTCAGAGTTCATGACCAAACGAGGATCCTCTCTCTCTCTCTCTCTCTCTCTCTCACTTTTTTAGAAATAAACGATGGACAAATGAAGTCTTTAAACGCTTCAGATGTAAAGTTATTGGCTGTCAAAGTGACGCCAAAATAAATGGCAGTCAATGGAATGCTAACGGGGGGTGATGGATAGGGTTAGCATAAAATGGCGCCATCGCGGCTTTGCTCTGAGAAGAGAAGCCTGCCCCCTTGACTATTCCTAGTCTTGTGTCCGTGTCCACAGAAGTGTCCGCCTGTTGTGCGCTAGTAATAATCCTCCGTGCAGAAACACAGTGAGCCGTACACCGTTAGTTACATTGATTTAACGAAGCTTCGAGGCAAAGAATTTTGCTTCGAGGATTTTTTGTAATCAAATTATTTGAGTTATTCGAGGAATCGTTTCAGCCCTAAATGTTCTACTGCGAGACAGAGATAAGAGTGAAGTTCTTGCATAGACCCCTATTAGTTGACTCCTCACCCACTGTGGCCTCGCTGTGCGATCCCCTGGTCTAATGTCATTAGATGTCATTAGACCAGCACCAATCACGGCCGGTCAGGTCATCTTCCTCCGGCTGATTTTCTTCATCCTGGTTGGTGACAGTCTCATTTATAGGTGTTTTGATAAAGTCTCCACACGTTGATGTTTAAGTAGCAAAAAAAAACGATCCATTGTTACACTCATTTCGCTAATCGCTTCTTCTTCAGTGTGAATATGTTACTGCGGAACAAAGGTCAAAAGTTGAATGTGTGCTGGGTGGGTGCTATGGCTATTATAGAGGGAGCTACAGCACCACCTAGCTCCTCCCTGGCGCCGCCAATGCGTCCACACCAAGAACGATAACTATAACAATAACTATAATTAAAGCTGCAAGCAGCGATGAACGGGCCTTCGCCTCTTGCAGGTTGGGGGTGCTGGAACACGCCACTCTTTGCGGCTGTGCATTTGCGCGCCACACAGACACTGCAAATTGTCACCAATGAAAAGGGAAGTCTCTGCTGAGTTGAATGATACCTCACACAATAGTGTACCAGAAACGGGTCATTAGGTATGAAAGGGGCGTGGCTTAAGCATATGGGGCGGGGCAAACCATCACCAATTAAAAAAAGGAACTCTTTGCTGAGTTCAATGATACCTCTCACAAGAGTCTACCTTAAATGGTTCACAAGTTCTGAAAGGGGGCGTGGTCAGTGTACATGGGTGTGGCTAGAGTATAGGGGGCGGCTCAATATCACATGTAGACCACACATTCTAAGTTTCATCTAAATCGGAATAACTTTTGCCAAGATACAACCATTCCTGTTTCAACAGCCACCTACAGGAAGTTTATACTCTATAACTTGCGCATTGTGTTAGCTACTCACGGCCCAGGAGGAGTTAGACAAAATAGGTTTCCCATATATTGCGATGTGGCTAATAAATAAAACAAATTCTAACAGCGCCATCTAATGACCGATTCACTCAAAATTTGGCAGGGATGCCCAAGCCCCTATGTGGAACAAATATGACATGTTTCGTGGCAATCGGAATAAATGTTGGCAAGATACGCAACGTCCTGTTTCGACAGCCCCCTACAGGGAGTTGGTCCTCTGTAACTTGCGCATTGTGTTGGCTATCAAAATTCTTTTGATAACTTTTTGTCATGAGGGTCCTCCAAGTCAACGTGCACATTTTTGTACAGATGGGACTCGTGCTCTAGGAGGAGTTACAAAAAGTATGTTTCGTATATAGTGAATTTGCTAATTAATTAAAAAAATCAAAACAGCGCCATCTTAAGTTTGATTAACGCCATATTTAGCAGACAGCCTGATTGGTACATGAGGAACAACTGTGTTAAGTTTTGTGCCCATCGGAAAAGCCACTGGCAAGATACAACAGTTTCTGTTTCGACACCCACCTACAGGAAGTTGGTCCTCCATAACTTGCACATTGTTTTAGCTATCAAAATTATTTTGATAACTTTTTGTCACGAGGGTCCTCCGAGTCTATATGCAAGTTTTCATGCCAATCGGACTCACGCCCGAGTAGTTATCCAAAGTAGGTTTTCCATATATCGCTATTTTGCTGATTTATTAAAAAACTAAAACAGTGCCATCTAATGGCTGATTGCCGCCAAAACATGCAACTTCCTGTTTAGACAGGAAGTTATCCCAATTCTTTGGATAACATTTCGTCATGAGGGTCCACAGATACTACCTGCAAAGATTCAGGAGGAGGTGCTATGGAGCCCCCTGGCAACGCCTGAGCCAAATCAGTACAGAACTTTGTAGTTTTAAATAGGTCTGACGTGTGCCAATTTTTGTGTGTTTTCCAGCATGCTAAACCCCTCAAAAATGCGAGCAACACGCAGAATAATAATAATCTTTACAAAAACAATAAGTCCTTGCAGTTTCACTGCTCGGGCCCTAAATATATAGTTATAAAAATCGTTCTAACTAAAGTGGATGGCGGAGTCCACACCACAACTATAATGACAACAGCGGAGAACGATATCGTTGGGATCACTTTTAGAGCAATTTGACGAACGATAGAAACACTGGTGGCCAATCAGAATCCATCCGAGTTTACAGCATGGCATGGCAGAGAGAGACACTGACAGCCAATCAAAATCCATCTGAGTTTTGTAGGATATATTTTGTCAAGAATATAGTGAGAGGCCTCAGAGATCATGAGCTGACCTCTGGGTTGGGAGAGGTCACCTGGTCCTTTAAGTGATAAGACATTATGAAGGGAGTGCAGGATATGGCGCTGCCCGGGGAAATGATTAGAACTAAGGGAGGCCTCCTCTGATCAGGGGGAAGCAGAGACGACAATGAAGCTGTGTGTGAGATGAGTTTCACGATAAGATACAAGCCATAGAGTGACCTCGGCTCTCACCGCTCGGTGTCTGCAGAAAGATAAGGCTTGCACATTATGAACACACCGTAAAACATTGTTGAAACAAAGTATGAAATTTGAGACACCTTGTCTGGTTAACAGTCTTCTTGTGCGTCATTCTTTAACAATCTTCATGAGAAAGCTGGACCTGGACTACATCCAACTGATAAGTGAAGACACACACCATGAAGAAGGCAGAGCCTGAGATGGATAAAAGCTAGGGTTTTTTAGCAAGTTGGGACCAGTTCCTGGAGAGACTCTGTCTGTTGGTAGGGCGAGGGAGATGTCTTGAAGGAGAACTGCATCCATATGCATATGTATTTTACTTGGCAATATCATTCACTAAAAGCTTTGATATAACTTATCTGAGCGTATCCTGCATATTGATGTTCTGATCTACCAGATAACGGACACTTAAAAGTTATAGGTGCGAGGTGAAGTGACCAAAATTGGAGTCAGATAGGATCTGGCCATTGGGTCAGACCAGAACCAGGTCAACGGCCATTTTATAAACCTTCAGTTTACAGCATGGCACAGTGGAGAGAGACACTGACAGCCAATCAGAATCCATCTGAGTTTACAAAGTGACGGAGAGACACTGACAACCGATCAGAATCCGTCTGAGTTTACAACATGACATGGCGGAGAGAGACACTGACAGCCAATCAGAATCCATCTGAGTTTACAGCATGGCACGGTGGAGAGTCACTGACAGCCAATCAGAATCCATCTGAGTTTACAATGTGACAGAGACAGACACTGAGAGCCAATCAGAATCCATCTGAGTTTACAGCATGGCACGACTGAGAGAGACACTGACAGCCAATCAGAATCCATCTGAGTTTACAGCATGGCGGAGAGACACACTGAAACGTGCGGTATACTCGCTGCAGCCGCGCACCAATGTGACGTCATGGGAGCGCCGTAACTATTTATACTCGCAACACTAGTTGCAGTCTTCTCCTGAACAGAGGTGTCGCAACTGAGGAAAGGCTACCGACTTTAATTATTTATATTTATTTATTTATATTTATTTCTACGGACTAGAAGAAGAAGAAAAAGGTAAACAATGGCAGAACTGGCAGCAGCATTGACGTCTTAATCGCACCTTGCCTAGTCGCTCTCCTCTAATTCTTGTGATGCTGAGGTCATTAGGACTGATACTTGTGCTGCTGCATTTTTCCATAGGTCTATAGTCGATTACTTGGCTTTGTTAATCCTTGCTGTAGAGAGCTCAAGCATAACTATGTCTAGAAAATACGCCAACCATTGCTTTATACAAAGCGAGTGTGGTGTTTTGTAAAGGTATTTTAAGTACGAGAGACATGTATGCATCATAGACAGTATATAAAAATGGACCCAGCGACCCCGCTGTTTTTGACGGAGACAAGTGAAGCCTCTTACCAGCACTTTTCCGGTGATGGTTAAGTGTTACTGAGCGTTACTGCGCAGCTGTAAACTTAGCTTCCCGCCGCCGATGTGACGTGAACAACGTCTCTGAACGTTGTAAGTCTTCTGGTAGCTGTGCCAAGAGAAATCTCAATCATTCCTAATCTATCAGAGACGGAGAGCGTAGGTAAATGTAAGGAGATAACATAGGCACAGGCTAATTATTGCTAACTAAAATGCTAGTTAACATTAGTAATTAAACTAAACAGCTAATGTAAGTCGAAACTGCCTGCGAGCTTCTCCTGTACTATACGGTAATTCCTCTACTATGAGACAGTAAGTCTCGTGGTTATGACCCAATCGTTAGCCTATTTTTATAAAAACGTCTGCTACGGAGCCATAACGTGAGGTACAAGGTAATGGAGCCTTTCATACATTGTCGTGTTTCTTTAGAAATAAACGATGGACAAATCAAGTCTTTAAACGCTTCAGATGTAAAGTTATTGGCTGTCAAAGTGACGCCAAAATGAATGGCAGTCAATGGGATGCTAACGGGGTGTGATGGATAGGGGTTAGCAAAATGGCGCCATCGCGGCTTTGCTCTGAGGAGAGAAGCCTGCCCCCTTGGTATGCATGCTATCCTTCAACTTTATTATTATTCTTCTACGTATATAACATTTAGTTGTATCACGTCCTGCGCACTCTAGCTCCCCTAGTGTTCTGCATAAAGACTCCATGAAAACAGTAGCTACTATGTCTGGTTCCACTTCAGCTTCACCTGTGTTAGGCAGTGGAATTCTTCAGTTTTTGTTGTATTGGCACAGCCTCTGGTTTGAGTTGAATGTTGTGCACAAATCTCTTTGCACAGCCAATCTCCTGTATCTGGATCTCAGATCCATTCTGTGGTATTGTAGGTGTCCTCGGTGCAGTAGGATCATCAGAGCTGTCGGCTGTAACAACTGTTGAGCCCTCAATACACATGTGCAATGCTGCAACTAGATTTAGTCCTAATAGAGCAGTACCTGACTTTACCACTACAAATGAGCCTGTAGTAGAATGCCCATCATGAGTAATTGTGGCATGCCTACACCCTTTAATGGGTATTTTCTCTCTTGAGTATGTAAACAGGTTCACTGCAGGCTCAGAAAGTTCACATGTAGGAAAGAGCGTCTGGTAAGTACTCTCTGGAATGACAGAAACTGATGAACCGGTGTCTACTATTAGTTCAATGTCATGACAGTGTCCATTTGCATTCACTTGCACAGTACAAAGAATTTTATCTTGCACAGTACCAGTCATTAAAAGTACAGTCAGTTCGTTTATCACTATTTCACGCACCTCCTTTTGTCCAGATCGACACATTTTGGAAAAATGTCCCACTTTTCCACATGAATTGCACGTCACTTTAGCAGCAGGGCGTGACGGTTTATTTGCAAGGTATGTGGTGGATCCACAACGGTAATAGGAGCGGCGGCTATTTGGAAGCACCATTGTTGAAGCAAGTGTCCTTTTTTCTTTCTGGCAGGCCTTCCTTTGCTGCGTATATATATGGCTCCCACTGATGCAGCAGCAGCAGTAGTAGTAGTAGTAGTAGTAGTAGTAGTAGTAGCAGTACTGTCGGTGAGAACGTCAGCATTCCGTAGTCCAGCCTCTATCTGCAGGGCCAGTGAAGTAGCTTTAGCCAGGGTCAGATCCGCTTCTAACAAAAGTCTGTCTCGTACGCGTGTATCGGCAACATGCTCTATCAGTTGATCTCGAATCATTTGTTCCTCCAGTTCACGTAATGAAGCTAGATACTGGTTTATCGACTCATCCGGTCGCTGTGCTCTCTGGCGAAATTTGTAATGTTCCACAATCACATTTACTGTAGGAACAAAGTGTTTTTTAAGTCCATCCACTGCAGTAGCATATGTAGTACCTGTATCCGGTTCGCCTGGGCAAGGCATGAACGGTGTAGGTAAAGGCACGTTAATAGCCATCCTCGTCGCCAAAATGTGGTGTTTTGTAAAGGTATTTTAAGTACGAGCCGAGAGACATGTATATTGCTATCCTTCAACTTTATTCTTCTTTTTCTTCTTCTACGTACATAACATTTTGTTGTATCACGTCCTGCGCACTCTAGCGCCCCTAGTGTTCACCTACAGCATTAACAGGACACAACAGAGCCAGCGCTGAGCTATTATTTTCTTGGTCGCGGTTGAGCCGGCTAGCCAAATTTTCTTCTGTCTCCCAAGCAGGTGTAATTTAGAGTCGTCATTAAGTAACAAAACAATCGGGTCAGTAGGAATTCAACATCAGATATTATTGATGTTGTTTTATTCTAAAACTCATGCACCTGTTCACATTCTCAGACCATGTGCAGGAAAGTTCCAAGTTTGTTCAGGTTGGCAGAGCGTGATCTACGTCATCTTGACGTCACATTGGCGTGTGACAGGTCGGCTGCGGTGACTGTAAAAATGCCTTGACAGCCAATCAAAATCCATCTGAGTTTATAGCATGGTGGAGTCAGGTGATGGGCTATGAAAAGAAAACCTTGTTCCATAATTTCCAGCCCCCTCTTCTTTTTTTTCCCCCAACGTTTTTGACAGTACCGAAGAGTTACTGGAAAGGGTTGGAAGAAAACAACAACTGCAACATAAAAATGATCTGGATGCCATAAGGAAAAATGAAGACCCAACGCTGTGTATTATGTATTATTATCAGCTGGAGCTGCAGCGCGTGCTGTTTGCAGAACGTTATTGTTCAGCAGTGTGGATGCTCACATCATTATAGTTATGGTTATAGTTATCGTGCTTGGTGTGGCAAAGGGAAGCAGGCCTACAAATAACAAGTTACTGCAGGTAAAAACAAAAAGGTAAACAGGAAAAAAACCTCTGGCTCCATCAGCCTCAGCACCCAGATCCCTGGGCCTGTTAATCTGTAAACCTCATATCAGTTTCTACCACCGATAATGCCCCGGACTCCTTTAACCATTCCTCTTCTCTTTCCATCCTAACTTACCTTAAAACCTTTCCGTCCCTCCTTTACCTCCCTTCTGTCTCTTCTCTGTTTCTAATTTCCTCCCTCTCCCCATCCTTCATTACTTTCCTTTACACCTGTTACTGATTCCTTCCTCTTTCTTTCTCCTCCATATTGTCATAAATCACTACATGCGTACATTCAGGAAGTGAAGTAACGTCTGAATTTACCCCAAAACCACAATATATTTTTTAACTTAACTAAGTAGTTGTTGTGCCTGAACATAACCAAACTGTGACCGCTTCACAACGTTAACCATGTGTTTCAAAACCGCGACCTTTACGTTATCTGGTTTAGATGTGAGGACATACCGCTAGACGTTAATTTATGAAACGCTCGTGTGTGTCGGATTAGAGGGTAGAAACTAAAATGGTTTGGAGGACTTGTATCGTAGTAGGTAAGGTTTATTCAATAAGAAACATTCAATAATAATGTTGAGTATTTATAAAAGTATGAGAATGTCCACAGATCAAAAAAGCATCTCTACTTTGTGTTTTTCATTGCTGCCCTTTTGTCTTTTAAAACTCTCTCTCTGGTCTTGTGTGGTATGCAGCCCTGCTGAGTCGCTTCCTCTGATGGCTCTGTAAAACCTGAAACTGGTGTGTGTTTGGCATTAAAACAGCTGACTCGTTCCCACACTGGAGGACACTGCATGCATGTGTGGGAGTCCTATCGGAGAGAACAATGTCTAAAAGTGTGTGTGTGTGTGTGTGTGTGTGTGTGTGTGTGTGTGTGTGTGTGTGTGTGTGTGTGTGTGTGTGTGTGTGTTTTATGCTTGGAGCTAACTAGCGTCAGACGGGAAACAGAGGAAACCACTTCAAAGACTGAGAGGCAGATGTGTTCCCTGCTTGTAGTCAGTGTGTGTGTGTGTGTGTGTGTGTGTGTGTGTGTGTGTGTGTGTGTGTGTGTGTGTGTGTGTGTGTGTGTGTGTGTGTGTGTGTGTGTGTGTGTGTGTGTGTGTGTGTGCGTGTGTGTGTGTGTGCGTGTGTGTGTAGCATGAGCTAGCTGGATTAGCCTGCAAGTGTGTGAAGAATCAATAAAGAGTAAAATAGAGAAATAGAGAGAATCTGGAATCTGAGAATCACGGAATCTGCTATTGAAGTGCTCTGTCCATCCACTCTAATAGATCCACAAAATATCATAATTCATACTGGAACAAACAACCTAAGATCCAAAAGGGAGGCCGTAGCGGAATCAATACAAATGGTGGCAAAGAAGGCCCATGAAGAATTCCCTATCGCAAACATCATTTCATCACTCCTCCTCAGAAAAGACTTTCCTAACGATCTGATCAAAGGGATAAACCAAAAACTATCTTCATATTGCTCAGAAATCCCAAACACCCACATTGCCCACCACCCATCTCTGTCAGAGGAGCATCTCTATGACCGTGTGCTGATGCAGTTAGACAACTAGCAAAGGACATAAAAGATACAACTCTGGGCAGAGTCCCCTCTACCCTCCAATCCAGTCAGGCTGACCAGCCCCACAATAGACAACAGACACCCCAACTCAACAAAGTTAATACACAACGAGCCCACACCGGTTGGTTGGTCTGCCCTCTCATCGGCAGACCAACCAATCCCGTCACAGTGGAGCCCAACCCAGCAGAACACCGACCAGGCCAGCCCAACTAACCAGAGCCCAGCACAGTGGAGCTCGACCCAGCAGAACCATGACCAGGCCAGCCCAACCAACCAGAGCCCAGCACAGTGGAGCCCGACCCAGTAGAACCATGACCAGGCCAGCCCAACCAACCAGAGCCCAGCACAGCGAGGCCCAGTCTAGCAGTATTCAGCTCAAGAGAGCTCAAACCAGCAGACCCCAGCTCAATAATACCGAACCCGGCCAAGCTGAACCATGGCCTCATATAAGGAACTCCAACACCACAAGTACACATGAGGAGAGCACTCTGCTGGAGAACTGTCACTGCTGTGGAGCTTTACATCACCACACAACCTACTCCGACATAAACACCCGGTCAGTCGGAGAAGTGAGGCAACTGCTCCACCTCATCTTCCAGAAATTAGGCTAAAAAAAAGAAATAAAATGAAAATGGAAGAATACCCATATGTATTCATTTGTGACTATTTCTTTCTTTTTAATTTCTCTTTCAATGACTCAATAACCAAGAATATACATAATATACATGACGAGATCATTCTCCATAACTTCCTGGAATATCCAGGGGCTTCATTCATCCACGTTCGCAGCCAAAAGTCTTAACTGACTTCCTACTCAGTATCAAACACCATGACATTGTTGTTCTATTGGAAACTTGGTGTAGAACAGATTTAAGTACTCACTGTCTCTCAGGCTATAAAGAAATTGTTTTACCATCTTTAAAATACAAAAACATAAAGCGTGGCAGAGACTCAGGGGGTGTTATAATTTGGTTTAAAGACTTTCTGACACCATATCTATCTGTCAAAAAGACAGAACTCACTCGAGTGTGGTTAAAGCTGAATAAAGGAGTTATAAGTCATGAAAATGACCTCTACATCTGTGCAGTGTACACCCCACCTGCAGAATCACAGTACTTTAAAGAAGAGTTCTTCAACAACCTTAACGCAGAATGCAGCCATTTCCAGGCTCAGGGCAACGTGCTGATATGTGGGGATTTTAATGCTAGAACAGGTTTGGAAAATGAAATAGTCAAAATAAGTGAGAAGGATAACAAATGCATTACATCATCCAACTTGGAAAATCAGATGAAATCCAGACACAACCCTGACTGTCATTAATAGAAATGGTAAGGAGCTAGTGCATCTGTGTCGAGGCCTAGGCCTGTACTTTCTTAATGGTAGGATGACAGGGGACTCATTAGGCCGGTTCACATACTGCTCAGCTCTTGGGTCTAGTGTAGTTGACTACGCAATTACTGACATGGACCCCTCCTCCATCAACGCATTCACTGTAAGACCACAGTTACCACTTTCAGACCACTGCCAGATAAATGTTTATCTGAAAAGAACACAGGAAATTAAAATGATAGACACTAAAACACTTGTAAAACTCAATCTGTCCTATAAATGGACATCTGACAGTGTGTCTGAATTCACCAATGCAGCTAACTCAGCTGAAATTACTAATCTTATTAACAACTTTTTAGTAGCAACATTCACACCAAATCATACAGATGTAACTATGGCAGTAAATCAAATAAATTAACTTTATCACATGATTGCCCTCAAAGCTAATCTCTTGAGAGGTAATCATAAACCCAAAAACAAAACCCACAAAGAACAATGGTTTGACAAGGAGTGTGAACTAATGAGGAAAAACTTCCGAAACATTTCCAACCAAACACACCGCCAACCAAACAACCCAGAAATTAGAGAAAACTACTGCAGCAAACTCAAAGAATATAAAGATATGATTCAGAAGAAAAAACAAACACACTATAATGAAACCATAGAAGAAATAGAAACCTCAATAAACCAAAATCACTTTTGGGAAAAATGGAATAACCTAAACCCAAAACAACACCAACACACACCTCTGAAAGATGGAGAAACATGGAGGAGCTACTTTGAAAACCTGTACAACACCATCAAATGACCTTACAACTGGCCAACAAGTCATTACACAAAAGTTACACTCCCTTGAAAACATCATAAAAGACAGTAAAAACCCACTTGACTATGAAATCACCCGAGAGGAATTAACACACACCCTCCATAAACTACAACCAAAGAAAGCATGTGGACCTGACAGCATCAGGACTGAAATGCTGAAACACAGCCCCCCTGATCTGGAGAAGGCGCTTTTAAAGCTGTTCAATCTGGTTCTTCAAGCTGGCTGCTTCCCTGAGGTCTGCAACAGGGGGCTCATATCCCCCATCTTTAATAGTGGAGACAAATTCGACCCCAATAACTACCGAGGCATCTGTGTGAACAGTAACCTGGGGAAGGTTTTCTGCTGTATTCTAAATGCCGGTCTACAGGCCTTCCTTACCGAACACAATGTCCTCAGTAAAGGTCAGATTGGCTTGTTACCAAAACATCGTACCACTGACCACATCTACACCCTACACACCCTAATCAACAAACATGTTACTCAAGCAAACAAAAGCAAAATCTTTCCTTGTTTTGTTGATTTTAGGAAAGCATTTGACTCAATTTGGCATGATGGATTATTTTATAAAACTTTACAAAGTGGTGTAGGCGGTAAAATATATGATATAATCAAATCCATGTATATGGACAACAAATGTGCTGTGAAAATTGATAACAGCAGAACAGAATTCTTCCCTCAGGGGCGTGGGATGAGACAGGGCTGTAGCTTGAGTCCTACCCTGTTCAATATCTATATCTATATCTATGTATCTATATCAACAAGTTAGCGGTGTTACTGGAACAATCTACAGCTCCTCGACTCCCCCTAAACAATACAGAAGTTAAATTCCTGCTCTTTGCAGATGACCTGGTGCTGCTCTTGCCCTCCAAGCAAGGGCTGCAGCAGCACCTGGATCTGCTAGAGCACTTCTGCCAGAACTGGGCCCTGACAGTTAATTTGGCAAAACCAAGATTGTAATCTTCCAAAAGAAAGCCAGATCCCAGGCAACCAGACACCATTTCACTCTAGGAAACACGGTTCTAGATCATTCTCAATGTTACGACTACCTCGGCCTGAGACTCAGCGCCTCAGGAGGCTTTGACCTTGCAGTGAACGCGCTAAAAGAGAAAGCTCGCAGAGCTCTCTATGCCATCAAAAGGAACTTTAGTAAAATACAAATTCCAATTAACATCTGGTGCAAGATCTTTGTCATCATGCCAATTGCACTGTATGGATGTGAGGTATGGGGTCCACTCAGTAAGCTCGACTACACTAGATGGGATAAACATCCCATAGAATCCCTGCATGCAGAATTTATCAGAAATATTCTCAGGGTCCAAAGGAAAATACCCACAAATGCATGCAGGGCAGAATTAGGCAGATTCCCATTGGCTTTAAATGTACAAAAAAGATCATTAAAATTCTGGATATATCTGAAATCCAGTGCAGAAAATACAGTTTCAAGCAGTCAGAACCCAAGAGGTCAGCCCTGAAACCAGTGCCCTCTGTCAGCTGGTTCTGAAGTTAACTAATACACTAACCCATCCATCTCAGACCAGCACTGCTCTCCAAAATCACATCAAAGTCCAACAAATTATGAATCAAAGTAAGAAGAAATATCTGGAACATTGGGATGATCAAACAAAATCACAATCCAAATTAGAATGCTACTTGTTACTAAAAAGAGATTATGAATTGGCAGAGTGCCTCTCCGCCGTCAGAGATACCAAGCAGAGACAGATTCTTACCAAGTACAGGCTCAGTGACCACAGCCTCGCCGTAGAGAAAGACCGCTACAAACAAGCATGGCTTCCAAAAGAGCAGCGGATCTGTGGTCACTGTACGACTGGTGACGTTGAGACAGAGATGCACTTTCTCCTATACTGCCCAAAGTTTGAACAGATAAGAAAAGGATATTTTTTACAATTCTCAAACAAAATTCCAAATTTTAGCTCCCTTGAAGACTCTGATAAACTGGCCCACCTGCTAGGAGAAGGACCGACTGCTCCGCTGGCTGCCAAATACGTTGCAGCTTGCCATGACATGAAGGGCAGTGAGGCGGACACCTCGCCACAATGCCCGACCTAATGACTGTACTTAATCCAATGTATTGTAATGCATAGACTGTGTGTGCATGTGTGTACATGCGTATGTGTGTGTGTGTGTGTGTGTGTGTGTGTGTGTGTGTGTGTGTGTGTGTGTGTGTGTGTGAAAGAGAGTGTGTATACACAATTTTTCATGTTACATGTTACTGTTTTCCTTAATGCTGTCAATGTTCTAATTGTTACTGTAAAAAAAATGTATGCTGTTTTGCTTATGCTTTGGCAACACTGTACCTTCAATCATGCTAATAAAGCTACCTTGAATTGAGAGAGAGAGAGAGAGAGAGAGAGAGAGAGAGAGAGAGAGAGAGAGAGAGAGAGAGAGAGAGAGAGAGAGAGAGAGAGAGAGAGAGAGAGAGAGAGAGGATCAGAGGAATGTGTCAAAGATTGATTTTCAGCAGCTGATGTTTCATCTCTCTCTCTCTGTAAAAACGAAGTGGAGGTGTGCAAAAAAAAAATCAATTCGTACATCAAAAGAATACGTCCCCTTCTAACGCAGAATGCGGCTCAGGTTCTGGTTCAGGCTCTAGTCATCTCACGTCTAGACTACTGCAACTCCCTCCTGATTGGCTTGCCTGCATGTGCCATCTGACCCCTGCAGCTCATTCAGAACGCAGCATCTTGGCTTGTCTTCAACCTCCCCCAGTACTCTCACACTACACCACTCCGCTCTCTTCACTGGTTACCAGTTGCTGCCCGCATCCTCTTCAAGACACTAGTACTTACATACAGGGCCATGACTGGATCAGCCCCAGCTTACATCCAGGACATGGTCAAACCCTATACCCCAACCCGCCCACTCCGCTCTGCATCAGCCAAACTGCTTGCTGCTCCCTCACAGCGAGGGACAAAATCCAGACTGTTTGCTGTCCTGGCTCCTAAATGGTGGAATGAGCTCCCTATTGACATCAGGACGGCCAAAAGCCTACACATCTTCCGCCGAAGGCTAAAAACACATCTAAAAAAAAAAAAGCTGCACTTTCATATGGCTCTTTGTAGTTTTGCTTATTTATTACTACTTATTGTCTAAAGTTTGCACCTTCACCCCCAATTTCCACCGGTTGCGGAACGGCTCCGGAACGTCTGCGGAGTCAATCGGTTTCCATTAAAGTCATTGTGTGTATTTCCACCGGTTGCGTAGCGGCTGCGTCCCGACTCTGGCACAGCTGCGGCGGTCCGCAGCCCTCCGGATCAGATACGCAGAACTTCTATTTCTGCCGGACGCCGGAGAGCTCCGCAGCAATTCAGCACACGGCAGATAGTGCGGGACAGGAAGTGGAGCACAGAAACAAAATAAAATACACCGTGCTCACGGCGAGTCATATTTCCCTTCACTACACCTTGAAAACACGGCACGGAGTTGTTTCCTCTCTACTCCTCTGAATAGAAACTAACTGTTGTTGGTTTTGTGGTTCTATTCTACGTGAATTCGCAAGATCTTGTGGGTCCTCGTGACTACAGCTGTCAGTCCTGACCGCAGCCGTTCCGCAACAAATCTGGATCCGGTTGGTATTGACGGGCGGCGGAGCACGGAGACGACACGCAGCGGAGCCGATCCGCAGTTGGTGGAAATCAGCGGTCAGGGTTGAAAGCACTTAATTGGAAGTCGCTTTGGATAAAAGCGTCAGCTAAATGACATTGAATCGTGATTCAAGCTCTACCGATTCAAAATCGATTCATAGAATTCCAAAAAAATTGTATGTCTACTGCAATCACATGATAGATAGATAGATAGATACTTTATTTATCCCCAAGGGGAAATTCAAGGTCCCAGCAGCTTACAGACATCACACACAACATACACATATATCATAACAGGATGTTAAGATAACAAATAACAACCAAATCCACATGAATAATATGGACAAAATATGGATAAAAGATACTAAATAAAAAATCCACATGAATGTACTAAGGGATGTATAAGATATATATATATATGTGTATATATATATATATATATATATATATATATATATATATATATATATATATTTATACACATAGGAAAAGTAACTACTTTTACATACTGGGAATCATTTATTTTAAATCGAGAATTGTTTTTGAATCGTAAATCGTTTTGGAATCAAACCGTGAGCCTAAAAATAGATATTGAATCGAATCGTGACATTTTCTGAATCGTACACCCCTACTGACAAGCCCGACCCACATCCAGATGTTGGGTCTGGGAACTCACCATTGGCAGGGCTTAATCCAAGGGGCGGGATAAACGGTTGTCTTTCAAATTCCCCCCACACGCAATAGGATAGTGCTAAAACCAACCAGAGCCATGCTAGTTGATAGATTAAACTTTTGCCGTATCCGGTCGGCAAAACTCTGAACACATCTTCCTTTTTTAAGAATGACTTCAGTGCCGTTCTTCGTTCTTTTCTCAAAGAAAAGCTGAACTCCAAGTCTTCCAGAGTTGCGGCCAAAAAGCCGATTCGAAAGACCGCTGTTCGCCAGCAGCAGCAGCCATAAGCCTGCCCACCGACTCTATACACAATGTGATTGGTCCGGCCAGAGTTACATTTGCTGCCGCTAGGGTGTGTCCAGATTTCTAGGCTACACTCATACATATTTAGTTTAAAAACAAATATCTTTTGCTACCTTTGCACCTCGAGGCCACACTCTTCCGGCGTTTCCGAGCCCCTAAAACAGAGACATTTGGAAACTCTGGGGTTGCTTTGTAGTCTGGACGGGCACAAACGGGAGACCTTTTTGGAATGTGGATTTGGATGTGATGTGAAGAACAGCATGTAAAACAGACTTTTCTTTCTTTCATTCCTTTTTCCTTCCATCCTTCCTTTCTCCTCTCCTGACTCCTACAACACTGTTGAATCTTGATTTCTCCCCTGAGAACGATTGCAGCTCAGACACACAGCTACTCATTAAAATATACATGAGCACACACACACGCACGCACGCACACAACACACACACACACACACACACACACACACACACACACACACACACACACACACACACACACACACACAGCAGCCATAGTGTTTGTTTTGCTTTATAAAGCACCTGTTTGCTGCATTGCACCACTGTAAAGTGTCCCACTGTAAACACAGCAGCTTCTGTGTTTACATTATGTCGGCTTTAACTCAATGTCATACCTTAATATAACAGAGGACCTTTATGTTAACTTCAGTCCCTCCCAAATTGATAATTTTGTAGACAGTGCTACGGCCTGCCTACGGACGACTTTAGACTCTGTTGCTCCTCTCAAAAAGAAGACGAGGAAGCAAAGGAAACTAGCACCTTGGTATAACTCCCAAACTCGCAAACTAAAACAAATCTCGCAAAAACTGGAAAGTAAATGGCGTTCCACCAAACTGGAAGAATCTCGTTTAGATTGGCAAGACAGTCTGAAAACCTATAGGAAGGCCCTCAGAAATGCCAGATCAGACTATTACTCATCACTAATAGAAGAAAATAAGAACAACCCAAGGTTTCTTTTCAGCACTGTAGCCAGGCTGACAGACAGTCACAGCTCTACTGAGCCATCTATTCCTATAGCTCTGAGTAGTGACGACTTCATGAGCTTCTTTAATGATAAAATTATAACAATTAGAGATAAAATTAATCATCTTTTGCCCTCAACTTCTAACGGTTTACCTTTAAACACAGGACTGCTAGAAAGAACGACAAGACCTGACATATACTTAGACTGCTTTTACCCTATAAACCTTCAACAATTAATGTTAAAGGTCTCTTCAGCTAAACCATCTACCTGTCTCTTAGACCCCATCCCAACGAAGCTACTTAAAGAAGTGCTACCAATGGTTAATACTTCATTACTAGATATGATTAATAAATCTTTACTAACAGGTTATGTACTGCAGTCATTTAAAGTAGCTGTGATAAAACTTCTTCTGAAAAAACCCACTCTCGATCCTGAGGTCTTAGCCAACTATAGACCTATATCTAATCTTCCCTTCCTCTCCAAAATCCTTGAGAAGGTAGTTGCCAATCAGTTATGTGATTTTCTACATAGCAATAGTTTATTTGAGGACTTTCAGTCAGGATTTAGAATGCATCATAGCACAGAGATGGCACTGGTGAAAATTACTAACGACCTTCTAACTGCTTCAGACAAAGGACTTGTCTCCATACTTGTCTTACTAGATCTTTGTGCTGCGACACTATTGACCATACCATCCTGTTACAGACACTGGGACACTTAGTTGGCATTAGAGGAATCACACTAAACTGGTTTAAGTCCTATTTATCTGATCGATCTCAATTTATTAATGTTAATGACAAATCCTCCAGGTACGCTAAAGTTAACCATGGCGTTCCCCAAGGCTCAGTGCTTGGACCAATTCTATTTACCTTATATATGCTTCCCCTAGGCAATATTATTAGGAAACATTCAATTAACTTGCATTGCTATGCGGATGACACCCAACTATACCTATCAATTAAGCCAGACGAAACCAGTCAGTTAACTAAACTCCAAGCATGCATCAAAGATATAAAAGCATGGATGACCTACAATTTTCTGATGTTAAACTCAGACAAAACTGAGGTGATTGTGCTGGGCCCTAAACACCTCTGAACTTCATTATCCAAATATATAGTTACTCTGGATGGTATTGCCCTGGCCTCCAGCACTACTGTCAGAAATCTAGGAGTTATTTTTGATCAGGATCCATCCTTTAAAGGAACATGCTGACTTATTGAGACATTAGCTTATTCACCGTAACCCTGACAGTTAGACAAGTCGATACATACCCTTCTCATCTCCGTGCGTGTCATAACTCTGTCTGATGGCTCCACCATTAGCTTAGCCTAGCACAGATCCTGAAGGTAACCGGTTCCAACTAGCCTACTGCTCCGAATAAGTGACAAAATAACGCCAACATGTTCGTATTTACATGTTGTGATTTGTATAGTCACAGCGTGTACAAATAACAACGTCACATGAGACACAGCCATCTTCTAACTGTATATAAACTGGGAACTATATTCTCAGAAAGGCGAAGTGGAGTGATATGCTTGCAGCTCTGCTCCAGAGCTGCAAGCATATCACTCCGCCCTGCTCTCTGAGAGCAGAGCTGCAAGCATATCACTCCGCCCAAGTAGCACTGCTTTGCCTTTCTGAGAATATAGTTCCCAGTTTATATACGGTATTCATCTATCATATAGTCAATGAGATAATCAAAGTAGAGGGAGGCAGGCAGATACAACCCGATCCGGGTGGGGAGAGTTCAAAGCCTGACCGGGCACCTCTCTTTAGCCTGTCTCTCTTAGTTATGCTGTTTTAGTTTTAGACTGCCGGGGGACTTCCTTTGACACACTGAGTTTCTCTCTCCTCTATGTTCCCATTTCTGTGCATCCATGTCCAAGAAATGCTTGTTACTAACCTAGCTCTGGGAGCTTGCTCCCCGGAGTCTTTGTTTCTTTTCATTCAGGATGATGTCCCGGGGATTAGGGTGGCATCAAAATCATGGTTCCAGCTGTGGCTGGGATTCTGCCGCAATTCCCTGCTATGCCATGCTGCACCCTGCTACGCTCCTACAACCACAATATCACAATTCATTATCTGTTCTGTGACTGTTATTGACTCCTCTGAATAGAGCCATACCGCCAAATGTAATCCATAATTTATTAAATAATTTCTTAAAGTATTTTTATTGTCTGCGCTGTTCTCGACTTAAATAGACCTGACGCAATTGCAAGTCCATCCTCTCGTTTTTATTTTTATCATGAGAGGATGGCCAGGTATGGTTTGTTTGGGGGGAATAGTTTAGCTCTCCCAGTCTTAAACTGTGTGAGCATCCTCTAATGCTGCTGCTGCTGCTGTCTCCTGATTCACTGCTCTTTCATGGTGCTCATGAAAGGTCAGGAAACTCCTCTGAACAGAGTCATACCGCCAAAATTTAATTCATAATTTATGCTATAAAATTTCTTAAAGCATTTTATTGTCTGCATTGTTCTTGACGTAATGGACATGACAGAAATTGAGCGTCAGTGTCAGTTCTGGCAGGCCAGGTAGTCAAAACGCTGCTAACCGCTATTGGCCAACACCACCGTCGCTCCAGCTGATCTGCATCAGCTGATCTGCAGCAGCTGGTCACTACCCTCGCTGCTAAATGGCTACACTCAACAGGCGCCCTACTTAAAGCTGATTCAGTTTGTTCGTTCTGCTTGCTGCTTTTAATTTGCTCCTAAAGGCTCGCTGCTAGTTTGCTCCTAACTGCTGCTTTAGTTTGCTCCAAATGCTTGCTGCTCGCATTTTTGCTACCCACCTCCTCCCCTGCTCCACCTTGCCGTGTACAACGTGGCATTTGCTTCTATGTCATCGTTGCTGCTCTGTTCATATGGGGGAATAGTTTAGCTCTCCTCCTTAAACTGTGTGAGCGTCCCCCAATACTGCTGCTGCTGTCTCCTGATTCACTGCTCTTTCATGATGATCATGAAAGGTCAGGAGATTCCTCTGAACAGAGCCATACTGCCAAAATTTCTTAAAGCATTTTATTGTCTGCATTGTTCTTGACTTAATGGACCTGACAGAAATTAATTTTAAACCAAAATGTATTAGTGTGAATGTAGCCTTAGCCTAGCGGGTGGGTTTGGGGTTTGTTTCTTCCAGCACACGTCAACTGATAAGACGCTTTACACTTTTAAGTTTCGTTCTTTGACAAAACATTTGTGAATTGTCCTGTATTCACCGTTGGGGAAAAAGATGAATGAAGCCAGAACATGAGAGATCACTTGAATTGCCTGTTGAAGCCAGCAATGTTTAGTCCTGAAGGTGAGGATGAAAACGGGTACTCAAGAGAAAGAAAAACGGAGTGGGGGGAGCGTGAGAACGAGTGAAGTCTGAAGGTTTTACTGCCATTCTTCAAGTGTCGCCTTACAACGCTGTAAAACACTGTCAGGACGGATACAATGAGGAACAGGTGGTCTACTGTCCTGTCTTTACACACATGCAGGTCTACAGGTCAGTGGAACACCCACCATTGGGGATGCAGCGCTGTACAGTTGCCATAGTGATGATGCAGACGGAGAAGAAGACTGGTCTGAGCTGCTTCCTGTTTCAGTGTCTTTAAAGTGTATTTTATTTTATAAAGACTGAGTGGAAAGAAATAACTTTTTATCCGACACCAAAAACTACAGAGCCCCTAAAGGGATATGGGGATTTTTTTGGTCTCATGGGCCGAGAAAGTATGTTGTGCTCAAGAAAAACCAATATGAGTAGCAGTCAGAATGGCTGCTGAGGTTTTCATCTTCCTCAAAACGCAACAAAATGTTCCTGATAGTGTCATCAAAAAATTTACAAAAAGGTAACTGTTAACCGATTTCATGGTTTGAATGTGAAACATTAACTTGACGTTAGCAGTTAGATTGGTATAAAGTATCCATGTCCCTTGAGGGGCTCCGTAAAAAAACACACTGGCAACGGAAACACCGGGAAGCGAAGCCATTTTCATTTCAAAGTCCATCTTATCCGATCTGGCTGCGATCAAGAGCGGAGCAGCCGTTCGGCATCTCCTCTATTTCCTACGCAGACTAGACATTTTACAAAATAAAGCAAATTTCAAAATAAAACTCCCAGGTTTATGGTAATTTTGGCTGTCTTGACTTCACAGCGAGACAGGCGATCAGACACACAGACGGACAGAGAGACACGCAGGTGGGAGTGGCCTGGCTGGAGGTGTTGGGGGTTGTTGTTGGATGACTACCAAACACACGCGGGGAAGAGAGAGAGAGAGAGAGAGAGAGAGAGAGAGAGAGAGAGAGAGAGAGAGAGAGAGAGAGAGAGAGAATTCTGATTCTTGATTTTAAAGTGCTCATATTATGCTCATTTTCAGGTTCATGTTTTAGCTACAGAGTGAGGCATCGCACTTCTGTTGCATCTTTGTTGGGAGTCGCACATGTGCAGTAACTATTTAAGGACTACTAGCCAGTCAGAAGCAGAGTATGAGGGCGTGCCCTGACAGTACCTAGGTAAGGACTACTAGCCAGTCAGAAGCAGAGTGTGAGGGCGTGTCCTGACAGTACCTAGGTAAGGACTACTAGCCAGTCAGAAGCAGAGTATGAGGGCGTGTCCTGACAGTAGCTAGGTAAGGACTACTAGCCAGTCAGAAGCAGAGTATGAGGGCGTGTCCTGACAGTACCTAGGTAAGGACTACTAGCCAGTCAGAAGCAGAGTATGAGGGCGTGTCCTGACAGTACCTAGGTAAGGACTACTAGCCAGTCAGAAGCAGAGTATGAGGGCGTGTCCTGACAGTACCTAGGTAAGGACTACTAGCCAGTCAGAAGCAGAGTATGAGGGCGTGCCATGCTAGCAGCTAGGCGAGCATTATAACATGTGTTCCAAAGTGACCACGTGTGTCTCTGAAGTAAAGGCTGGACTACAACAGAGCTGTTTGGAGCAGTTTGTGAACAGTGTTTTCTGTTGGAGATGGTAAGTCCCTTTGGGGGGGACTTTGGGCTTCTTCACTTTGTAAACCTATTACATGCACAAAAAAATATATAACACAATATAGGTAAGGGAAAAAAACAAAAAGCATAATATGAGCACCTTAAAAATGTATCGCCAGGCTCACTTGCAAACGTATCGATCGCTATGAAGCAGATTCAACAAAAACTGAAGGCTGAGTTATTCTTCCCTGTCAAAGTGTTGAATTTAAACCGGATGTGAGAGAATTTAATTAATCTTCAGGCCGCAAAAGAGACTTCACTGTAACCGGAAGGTCGCAGGTTCAAACCTTTGTCCTGCTGACAAGCACAAGACTCAGGGAATGCTGCCGCAGCTCGAGGAATGTGAGTGTGAGTGTGTGTGTGTTTGTGTGTGTCTAGTGCGCTGACTCAGCGGGATCGGTGTGGCGGACCTAACCATCTGGAAAGCTGCCCGGAGCTGGAATGTGACCTCGTGCACACCCACACAGTATGAAAGTGTGTTTGAGTCAGAGAAATACTTGTGATAAAATCTGACATGAAACAATCAGAGATGTTATATAAGGAAATCAATCTTTGTTTAAGTTGGCAGGGAGATGTCAACATGTCAATGCAATCTGATCAGCTGTTTCACTTTTCATACTGAAGGAAACATCTGATGTAGAGTAATAATAATAATAATAATCTTTTCTGGTTTTCTTCGGGTTTATTCACACCTGGCTTGTTAAGGACCAGTTGGTTAAATAGTGAACTATATAGGGAACGACCAAACCAGATTTCAGACACTCACTGAAAACACATCGTTTTGTGAATCGCATCTGTAGATGAGCCTGTTGTTTGTGTGACGGAGGCGGGCGTGCACAGCATCGTGTAAACAAACCGAAACTAAAATACTTCTAATATGTCCCTGAAACAAACCGAGCACCCAGGAGAATAATAAAGGTTGTATATTATATATACTATGTTGCATTACATTTCCACTGTTTAGAAACAAAATCCCGCTCCATTTTTCCTTTTCAGTTTTCTTGGTGACTTCTGCTTCTTCTTAAAAGCATGTTTTGGGTGTATTTATATCAGTATGGGGATAATACTGATGTGTCCACTAAATAAAGATAAATTATGTGAAAATGTACCCCAGCACATAAATAATGCTATGCGACATCCCAAACGGGACACATCTGAGAGTAACTTTTTTCATGTAAAATGTGAATATTGTAATGGATATTCGAAATATATTTAAGACTTAGCCTATGTGTGAAGCTAATTCTCTGCTTTGGTAGGACACACACACACACACAAACCTGTGTCCTGATTAGACACACAGACACGCGCGCACACGCGCGCACACGCACACACACACACACACACACACACACACACACACACACACACACACCTGTGCCCCTGCCTGCCTGTGCTCGCATCCCGTGCATGCGCCCACGGGCATGCGCGTCTCTCCTTCTTGTGAATCCTAAATAGCGCGCCGAGCCGCAGAGCTGGATGGCATCACAGGGTGTCCGGTGCGCGATATTACAAATCCCACTATGGCCACGCCAAGACCAGCCCTTCAATAGCATTTATTGGCCAGGCGTCCATGAGAACACAAGGTAACGTAATCCCATTTGTACAGTGCCAGACTGGAGCAAAGACCACCATAGCAGCAGTTAGCGCTGATACAACTGCCCATCGGCCTGGGAGTGCACCATCTCTTTATCACTACTGAATCACCGTTCTGTATTATTAGGGCTGGAAAAAAAATCAATTTGATTTAAAAATTGAGTTGGTAGGTCAAATCGATTCACATTTTCAAAAAAACGATTATTTTTTTTAGGTTTATTAGCTCAATCCAAATACAGTATAAATAATTTGGATGTTTACCAATCTTTGTTGCACACTGCACAGTGACTTTTCAGTTAGAGAAAGGGTTTGCCTTTGCAATTTTGTTTACGTTGATGCACTTTAATTAAATACAATAAATATATATTTTTAAAATATATTTACAGTTCGCAGTTATTTTGTTTTAAATGGAAGGGGGGGGGGGGGGGGGAATCGAATCGTAAATCGAGTTTTTATGAAAAAATAGCAGATTTTTTTAGGGAAAAAAAATCGCCCAGCTCTATGTATTATCAACGTTTCATTCCCTTGAAGACATTTGGCAGAGCAGCATTATCTTTTTTTTAACCAAGTTGGATTGCTTTCAAGAACTTCGACTATCTAGCCTACTTTTAGTTCTCAACACAGAGTCTGTTTCATCCCTCCTCCCCTTTCCCCTGCTCACGCAGCTTCGGTGCACAGCACCTTCTCAGCAAGCAGGGGCGCCTGCAGCTGCAGGGGGCACCAGTGAAATGATAGGTATTAGAAAACCGCTTTGCAGCACAGAGGATTTTTTTTTAAAGTGCTCCCCAGTGACCCTATGTGTCATGAAAAAATGCCGCCCCAGGCGGCTGCCCGCTTTGCCCATGCCAAAAAACGCTACTGACAGTGAATTAAATGAACCACGGACAATTCGAACACCACTACAAAATGGCGAACACACTAGGCTACATAGGGAACTATTTCCGTGATAGGGTTCAGACAGATATTTAGAAATGATGTTCGGGTTCGGGTTGGGCTCGGTCACATCAGCGCGATAAGGCACTGAACATTTTAAATTTAAAAACAGCTTATTATGTAGGGTAGCTAACTGCGCGCCTGTGTTAAAGTGAGCTTGTTGCCCCGTGTGCGCTGATGCGATCTGTTGACATTTCCGAATGCCTTCCTACAGTTGCTTAATAAAAGCTTTCCACACAAACAAACGTACATGTGTCATTAGTATGAGAAAAAAAATAGATTTTAACTGTCTGGCTCGGGTCAGGCTCGGACATAAATATCTGCCTGTCAGGCTCGGGTTGGCCTGATCCACACTCTATTTGCTACATTGAACGCGTAACGTATGTGACCATTAGCCGAGCGTATGTGCCACAGTATGAATCTTTTAACTGGCTACACCTGCAGCGCCACACGGTGTAGGATTGTGTGAGTCACAGGCGAGATGGAGAGCTTTTGCTTTGGGATTGTTGTTGTTTCTTAAGGTTTTTGGAGCTCAGAGCTGTGAAACATCAATCTACTGTCAGCTGTTATCAGAGGACGCAGGTGAGGGAAACAAGAAATAAAAACAGAAATTCTCAAAATGAAACTGTCAATATGTTCACTGACAGTCATGAAGTGGTGTCCTGTATATCGGTAGTTTAATTTAAAAGAAATAATGACACTTTATGATCCATTTCTGTGTAAAAGGGCCACACACACCTCGCGCAAAACATAAATAGAAGAGTGTCCTATTTTTAGGCTAGTAGAGCGGATCTCCACGGAGCATACACACCACTACGCGCTGCTCTCCTGCCCGTTGTATGGAACACCAAATTGGTCACATTACGCCACTTTCCTAGCCCATTCTGAACGGCCAGGACGCCGTTTTTTTACGTCGTCTAATGGCAAAACGCCGTAAAAAGCGCTGTGGAATGCTCATTTAACCTGTCACAAGACGCGTTATGTTATATGAAAATGAGCTCCATCCTGTCTTTTCCAAAGCCAATACATTTGGACTCTTATCACCCAATCAGTAAAGAACAAGAACAGACCACATTAATCCAACCCAGCACAAGTATGAGCATAGCTCGGTGGATTTGGGAGAGGTTTTTCTCTTTTTGTACAGTTTATTTTTCTATTAGTATTGCAATCGGTAAACTGAAATTGTAGGCAGATAAACTGTATTGTGTTTTCATTGAATAGGTTATCATCTGTGGAAGGTTTGCTGCAGATATAATTAACTAAAGGCCACTGATATTGTCCTAACTCGCTCTTGGTAAAATAAGTGCACCAACCTCCAAAAATTAAAACCACAGACTTTCATCTCATAAAATGAATGAGCTGGTTTTGATTGAGATCGCTGTATTGTAGCTACATATTAAGTAAATAACGTCTGTGTTTCCCCCTACTTTTATTAACATAATTGAGAATGAGAGGTTGTCACGACACAGCGGCCCGCCCCCAGAGATCCCCCTTCCACCATTTTGAGCTGCTCATGTTCATTGTTTATGTTGGTTGCGGAAGTCTTTGTTGCAATTCTGTTTTTCACTATTCTAGATTATTCACTATTTTAGAATGCCTGGAAGACACTGCTGTGTAAAAAAAACTGCTCCAGTGTCTCACATGATTGTCGTGGAAACCGTAGGAACCACCGTTTTTTCGTATCCCTACATTGAAGAAGCATGGAGGAAAGCATTTCTCCGATGTGACAAGAGACGTCGGATTTATTGGGTGGCTGCAATTAGAAGAAAGGACTTTACTTTCAACCGCATCTCCCAGTCGATGAGAGTGTGTTCTCTGCATTTTCATTCGGGTAAGTTCTCTTAAAATGTCTTTAAATGTGTTTATGTTGTCGGCTCTTAAAGCCACGAAGTGCCTAACGTTGTTGCCTAGCCTGCTAGCATAACAGTGCTAAGCATAAGTGAATACACCCATGCTAATCATTTAACATTAGGCTGTTAGCTGGGTCGCTGTCTTTTTTGCCATTTGTGTTTGTAAAGTTTAGTGGGTGGCATTTTCATCTCTTTTTATAAGCCGTTACTGTAGCTATATGCGTAACGTTAGCAGAGATTTAGAAATGTGTGTTTATCAGTTGTAGCTGCAGGATGGGAGGTAACGCTGCACCTTGTTAACTTCACTAGCAACGTTAAATGAAAGCTAAAATGTATGAGTAGTTTTTACCCATGTAAAAGTAGAACGTTACGTTATAGCATTCATAACTGTGAACATATTTTTCTTGTCTTTGCTGTCTTTTAACAGGTGCTAAGGAACAAACAGAGGCTCCACTAGCATCAGAGGGAAAGCAAAAGACCAGCAGGCCCAACAAGATGTTGAATAGATTATTTGGTATATTAGAGATTGCCATTCAAAAATACATTCATTAAATTAACTGGTTTGTCTGTCTTAAAGTTTTTGGGTGTGTATATAAACAGTTTTTCAATGTCTATTTTTCCATCAAATTAGACCTGGACACAGGAAACTTCTAACTGAATTATTATATTCAGATGCTAGCCTACCTGTTCTAATATCTCCTTAAGTATACAAGCTCTAAAAAGATATTAATGAAAGGTGTATCTTTATTATAACATTTATTCAAACATTACTATATACTGTACACAAGTATATTCAACATGAAGCGGCGATCAGACTCAGCTGCTGATGATGGTGTTGCTTCAAGACTGCAGACAGAAGGAGAAAGCTTTAGATTAGTCCAGTAGTTATCTAACCTGTCCTGGTAACATCAGAAAGCTTTAGGTTAGTCCAGTAGTTATCTAACCTGTCCTGGTAACATCAGAAAGCTTTAGGTTAGTCCAGTAGTTATCTAACCTGTCCTGGTAACATCAGAAAGCTTTAGATTAGTCCAGTAGTTATCTAACCTGTCCTGGTAACATCAGAAAGATTTAGGTTAGTTCAGTAGTTATCTAACCTGTCCTGGTAACATCAGAAAGCTTTAGATTAGTCCAGTAGTTATCTAACCTGTCCTGGTAACATCAGAAAGCTTTTGGTTAGTCCAGTAGTTATCTAACCTGTCCTGGTAACATCAGAAAGCTTTAGGTTAGTCCAGTAGTTATCTAACCTGTCCTGGTAACATCAGAAAGCTTTAGATTAGTCCAGTAGTTATCTAACCTGTTCTGGTAACATCAGAAAGCTTTTGGTTAGTTCAGTAGTTATCTAACCTGTCCTGGTAACATCAGAAAGCTTTAGGTTTGTCCAGTAGTTATCTAACCTGTTCTGGTAACATCAGAAAGCTTTAGGTTAGTTCAGTAGTTATCTAACCTGTCCTGGTAACATCAGAAAGCTTTAGTTAGTCCAGTAGTTATCTAACCTGTCCTGGTAACATCAGAAAGCTTTAGGTTAGTCCAGTAGTTATCTAACCTGTCCTGGTAACATCAGAAAGCTTTAGATTAGTCCAGTAGTTATCTAACCTGTCCTGGTAACATCAGAAAGCTTTTGGTTAGTTCAGTAGTTATCTAACCTGTCCTGGTAACATTAGAAAGATTTAGGTTAGTTCAGTAGTTATCTAACCTGTCCTGGTAACATCAGAAAGATTTAGGTTAGTTCAGTAGTTATCTAACCTGTCCTGGTAACATCAGAAAGATTTAGGTTAGTCCAGTAGTTATCTAACCTGTCCTGGTAACATCAGAAAGATTTAGGTTAGTCCAGTAGTTATCTAATCTGTCCTGGTAACATCAGAAAGCTTTAGGTTAGTCCAGTAGTTATCTAACCTGTCCTGGTAACATCAGAAAGATTTAGGTTAGTCCAGTAGTTATCTAACCTGTCCTGGTAACATCAGAAAGCTTTAGTTAGTCCAGCAGTTATCTAACCTGTCCTGGTAACATCAGAAAGATTTAGGTTAGTTCAGTAGTTATCTAACCTGTCCTGGTAACATCAGAAAGATTTAGGTTAGTTCAGTAGTTATCTAACCTGTCCTGGTAACATCAGAAAGCTTTTGGTTAGTTCAGTAGTTATCTAACCTGTCCTGGTAACATCAGAAAGCTTTAGGTTTGTCCAGTAGTTATCTAACCTGTTCTGGTAACATCAGAAAGCTTTAGGTTAGTTCAGTAGTTATCTAACCTGTCCTGGTAACATCAGAAAGCTTTAGTTAGTCCAGTAGTTATCTAACCTGTCCTGGTAACATCAGAAAGCTTTAGGTTAGTCCAGTAGTTATCTAATCTGTCCTGGTAACATCAGAAAGCTTTTGGTTAGTTCAGTAGTTATCTAACCTGTCCTGGTAACATTAGAAAGATTTAGGTTAGTTCAGTAGTTATCTAACCTGTCCTGGTAACATCAGAAAGATTTAGGTTAGTTCAGTAGTTATCTAACCTGTCCTGGTAACATCAGAAAGATTTAGGTTAGTCCAGTAGTTATCTAACCTGTCCTGGTAACATCAGAAAGATTTAGGTTAGTCCAGTAGTTATCTAATCTGTCCTGGTAACATCAGAAAGCTTTAGGTTAGTCCAGTAGTTATCTAACCTGTCCTGGTAACATCAGAAAGATTTAGGTTAGTCCAGTAGTTATCTAACCTGTCCTGGTAACATCAGAAAGCTTTAGTTAGTCCAGCAGTTATCTAACCTGTCCTGGTAACATCAGAAAGATTTAGGTTAGTTCAGTAGTTATCTAACCTGTCCTGGTAACATCAGAAAGATTTAGGTTAGTTCAGTAGTTATCTAACCTGTCCTGGTAACATCAGAAAGATTTAGGTTAGTTCAGTAGTTATCTAATCTGTCCTGGTAACATCAGAAAGCTTTAGGTTAGTCCAGTAGTTATCTAACCTGTCCTGGTAACATCAGAAAGCTTTTGGTTAGTTCAGTAGTTATCTAACCTGTCCTGGTAACATCAGAAAGCTTTTGGTTAGTTCAGTAGTTATCTAATCTGTCCTGGTAACATTAGAATGCTTTTGGTTAGTCCAGCAGTTATCTAACCTGTCCTGGTAACATCAGAAAGCTTTTGGTTAGTTCAGTAGTTATCTAATCTGTCCTGGTAACATTAGAATGCTTTTGGTTAGTTCAGTAGTTATCTAACCTGTCCTGGTAACATCAGAAAGCTTTTGGTTAGTTCAGTAGTTATCTAACCTGTCCTGGTAACATTAGAATGCTTTTGGTTAGTTCAGTAGTTATCTAACCTGTCCTGGTAACATTAGAATGCTTTAGGTTAGTGCAGTAGTCATCCAACCTGTCCTGGTAACATTAGAATGGTATCACAAGTATATTTAAGTATACTGTAACATGAAGGTACTTCATGTAACTGTAGTGGTGTAGTTTCTTCATCATGGTCTTAACTGACAACTGCTGACCCTTTAACACACTTACACCTACCTACCTTTACTGTGTTAGTGGGTGTTTATCAATGGTGTTATGACTTTTCATATGTTGGTTGTAGCCTTGTAGCTTGTGTGTTTACAGTACTATTTCTCACTTGCAGTTTACTGCATATCATACTGCCCTTGGTAGCTCATTAGCTGGTAGCGTTTACCTTGTTGTAGTTGCTGATCATATTTTGCGCTGCATTTGTTAGAAAGCTAGAAGCTACTGGACAATGAGCTAGCTAATGTTAAATGTATGCTGTAAACTACAAGCTAATGTAAACTGTTAGCTACTGTAAGCTTCATGTAATTAACATTAATTAATGCAATTCTCTTTACCGGTAAGTGTTATGACAACTACAAAGTACAAACATGAACTCCGAGTTTTTAATTCATTGACATGGGATAAATAAGAAAAAAACAACTAGCCTACATTATAGCCTATCAGTATCGGTAACCTTACATACCTTCGCACGTTGCGGGCAAAGTTGCCGACAGAATATTCTCCTCCTGCAAGCAGACTGACGCTGATTCACCTTATTCATCTCATCTAAACAAATTAACAGCACAGTTCACAGTTCCACATTTCGTCCAGTGTTGGTCTGTTCTTGTTCTTTACTGATTGGGTGGTAACAGTCCAAATGTACTGGCTTTGGAAAAGACAGGGTGGAGCTTATTTTCATATAACATAACGCATCTTGTGACGCGTACTGAGCCACGTAAAAAGCAGCGTTAAATGAGCATTCCACGCTGCTTTTTACGGCGTTTTGCCATTAGACGACGCAAAAAACGCCATCCTGGCCGTTCAGAATGGGCTAGGAAAGTGGCATAATGTGACCAATTTGGCGTTCCATACCCGTTGTCACCAGTTTCATTGATTGTAGTGAAAGCGTAGCATTGGAGCATCCGCTCAGCATACGTTACACGTGCAATGTAGCCCATAACATTCATTAAAATGAATTGAACTTTTAAGGCGAGGAACGAGAAGCGAATTGCCTGTATGTGTGAAAACAGCGCATCCAGGTTTTTTGTGTGTGGAATATATAACATAATATTAATATTATCATTCCTTCAGGGGGAACGGGGGTTGTTTTATTTTTCAATGGTATGGGAAACATTGGAGTCTGGGATGGTGAGATTTCAAGTGATGTTTTTTTTCTTCTAAAACTGTGCCGTGTTTTTTTGAGGTTGGTGCTAATTTTCTTCTATTAGAGGAACCCTGATAGCCTGGAAATTGAGTAATGAAAATGGCCCAACTTGAGGGGTGGCACCAAGCATGCATTTCGAAAATCTGACTGCAGGTAATTGGATAACACTACGACCAATCACAACAATACACGGGGTGACGTATCTAGAGCCCCATACGCTTAGCTCGCAAGAACTCTGGATTTCCAGGGTAGAACCCTGACACTTTCTTTACACTTTTTGGAATGGACTGCAGATTTAAAAATGGTTTCTGTTATTGTGTGACTTTGGTGTTTTTAAAAACGGTTAGAGACTAATGAAACTAGCAAACTAACTAACCTACAGAGGCAGCGGTAGAGCAGCAACTCCCATGTTCTGCGAAGTAAAATGAGTCAAAGGAGTCTGGTGGCTTTGAAGAGAGCAGAGATAACGGTTTCAGTTCCCCGCCTTTAAGAGCTGTCTGATCCGAACTATCCCTTTAATCGTTCAATCTATTAAATGTCAGAAAATCGTGGAAAAAAGCTGATCAAGAGCTCCAAAAGTCCAAAGTTTTAAGCTTCATAAAAGAAAAAGTATTGGAAGTTCACATTTAGACTAGATTATGGCACTAGATGGAAAGTTAACACTGAAGACATGATGATTTATCCTCTGGGAACCAAGAATGTTTGAGCCAAATTTCATGGCAATCCATCAAATATTTGCTGATGTTTTTTAGTCTGAACCAAAGTGATTAAACGGCCGACCATTGATCTTAAAAACAGATATTTCTGTTTGTTTTCGGGGTCCATAAGCAGTTTCTCAAATGATTTCAGGCTCATGAACGATGCATTTTTTTCACGAATGGAGATCACGAATGACACGGAAAGTTGCGGATTACGCTCAGTAAATGTTTTCACGGTATCAAAGGACCAGCAACTCTGACTGCGGCCGCAATTTGAAAAATATACTTCCTGCCACTGTCCACTAAACGTTAAACATGAAGCGTGAAACTCATCGTTCATTCAGGACGCTGAATGAGGAGAGAGTGAAATGAAATGTGTGTCCGCATACCAGACATTCCTCTACAGCTTCTGTTCACACCAGTCATCTGATGCTCTATGTGTGTAATCTAGAAAAAAATGTTCTTAGATTACAGAGCATGTCTCACCAGATTAGTGCCCTACTTTTTCCAATCTTTCTGCCCGACACACAGACAGACAGACAGTCACACACACAGTCACACTTCAAAAACTCAGCTTTGAATTTAATAACAGCGTTGCCTCTAGAGGTCACTGAGGGAACTACATAAACACAGACAAAATAATGACACAAACTAACCATTAAGCTTTCCATCATCATCCATATATGTGTGTGTGTGTGTGTGTGTGTGTGTGTGTGTGTGTGTGTTAAGCTAACAGTTCCCACGGGAGGAGACTTCATATCACATGATCCCGATGGAGGAATCTGAGGAATGTTGGCTGCTGCAAATTCCTGCACACACACTTTCTCTCTGTGTGTGTGTGTGTGTGTGTGTGTGTGTGTGTGTGTGTGTGTGTGTGTGTGTGTGTGTGTGTGTGTGTGTGTGTGTGTGTGTGTGTGTGTGTGTGTGTGTGGCTAAAGTATGAAACGTCGCCACCTGCTGGTTGCTTCCACACAGCCCAAACATCAGTCAGTCTGTCAGGATGAATAAAGAACTTTGAGCTCTTTAAAGTTCTCTTCCACTCAAAACAGAAACTTTGCTTATTGTTGCTTGAGTACCTCAAATTTGTACATGAGTATAGGCTTGATTAATGGATTAGTTGCTTGGTCTCTAAAATGTCAGAAAATGGTGAGAAATGTGGCTTAGTATTTCCCAAAGCCCAAGACGACGTCCTCAAATGTCTTGTTTTGCCAACAACTCAAAGATATTCAGTTTACTGTCACAGAGGAGAGAAGAAACTAGAAGATATTCACATTTAACAATCTGACATCAGAGAAGTTTTACTTTTTTTTCCATAAAAAATGACTCAAACCGATTATTCGATTCTCAAAACAGCTGGTGATTGATTTGATAGTTGACAACTAATCGATTAATCTTTGCAGCTCTAAACGTGAGAACATGTACTCCTCTGTAACAGTTGTTGTCGTGTTGAAACAATCCTGAGCCGTCTTACCTGCAGGTGAAGGGACGGTGACGTCATGTCTGCGCTCTCCTCCTCTTCCTCCTCTCTTTCACCACTTTTTACTTCCTCTACCTCCACTCCTTTAGTATGTCCTTGCTCCTCCGTGTCTCCTCCGCCCTCCGTCCGCGTGATCCGATTGGCCGTCTCCAGGTGGGCGGTGCCAAACGGTTCGGATGGACAGGACTCGTCCTCGATGGAAACTATGACGACCTGGACCTCGTCCTCCTCCTCGCCTCCTCTTCCTCGGCACGGAGAGGCGGAGATAAAAGGAAAAGAGGGGGAGGAGGAGGAGGCGGAGAGTGGAGTGTGTCGGCCGAGGACTTTGTCTTTGGCGGCTGCCTTCATCATCTCCATCTCCTCCTCCTCCTCCTCTTCTTCTGTCATCCTGGATGGAGTTTGTAGCGTTCGGCCCTTCTCCTCCTCTTCTTCCTCCTCTTCTTCTGTTGTCCTGGATGGAGTTTGTAGCGTTCGGTCCTTCTCCTCCTCTTCCTCTTCCTTCTCTTCTTCTGTTGTCCTGAATGGAGTTTGTAGCGTTCGGTCCTTCTCCTCCTCTTCCTCCTCTCTCCTTTCGTGACGCTCTCCGTCCATCTTTCGTTCGTCACACGGCAGCAGAACAAAGAAGCATCCTTAAAAAGACACAAACATCAACACATTAAATAAGAAGAAGAAATCTCAGGAAAGTTGTTTTAGGGGTCAGTCACAGTAATCCTGTTAAATAATAAGGATTTCAATATGGATCAAAAGATTTTTTTTTCTATAACTGTCTGGCCGTCAGACATTCAGCTAAATTTCAGGTATTTTTCGAATTGCGGTTGGTTCTAAGGTCTGATTTCCCAACATGGCTGCTGTCAAAAGATCCGTTATGAACTGTACCAAGGTCCTTTTAAACGCGACTCAGGCTTTCCCCCAGAAACATTGTTTAGCCCGGTGGCAAGTGTCTTTTTCCGACGAGAGACGGACTGGTGACAGTCACAGACTGATGGCAGCATTAAAGGTGCTGTAGGTAGGATTGCAAAGATCCAGGACTTAGCCAAAAAATTTGAACATCGCCAACTTCTCAGTCCCTCCCCCTTTTCCGCTAAAGCCCAAAAACGGTCTCCTAAGCCCCTCCCCCCACAAGGGAGAATTAATGCGTGTGGATGAGCAGTTATTGACACGCAGTTAGACACCCCCCCCTGGCCCTGATTGGTAAATCTGAACAGGGAGCTGTGGATTTTTGCAAATTGCACTACAGGCTGTAGGTGGTGCCAGAGGAACCAGATTTTTTTTTTAATTACCTGCTTCATGTAGTTCTACTGGAACATAGGATCAGTTTCAGCAGATATGACAGAAATTTAGTTTTATAAGGCTTACCTACTGCACCTTTAGAGCCCAATAGTTTCTGTAATAATAGAATCATGGACGGAATCACCAAATTGAGAATTTAAAAAAAGCTAAACACAGATTCTATAGGGCCCTATGTTAAAGTGGCCATATTATGCTCATTTTCGGGTTCATAATTGTATTTAGAGGTTGTACCAGAATAGGTTTACATGGTTTAATTTTCAAAAAACACCATATTTTTGTTGTACTGCACATTGCTGCAGCTCCTCTTTTCACCCTGTGTGTTGAGCTCTCCGTTTAAGCTACCGAGTGAGGCATCGCACTTCTGTGATACAAAACAAACCCACTTCAGCCGGTAACCATGGCTACGTCTCAGTTGTACATGTTGGAACCCGAATCTGATCCCGAAACACAGGCAGAACAACCAGAACCAGCTTCGCAACCTAGACCGGAGCAAGACGTTTCAGAGTGGGAAGTTAAAAAAATAAATCTTTCATACGTAACATTTTAATTCTGCACTGTCTCCTGGACATGGGAATACAACTACCTGAACTCTTCGGGCCTCTGCTCTAACTAGTTTGGTTTGAGGGCGTGCCACGCTAGCAGCTAGGCGAGCATTATAACGTTACAAAGTGACACATGTTTGTCACGGAAGTAAAGGCTGAACTACAATAGAGCTGTTTGGAGCAGTTTGTGAACTGTTTTCTGTATTCAAAAAATGATTCCCAGTGGCTTAGGCCCAGTGGGCCACCAGGCTTTCAAAACACTGAATAAGTTACTACAACTAAGTTACAATACTACTGGACGTTAATATCACAATAAGAAACAGAACCGTCAGCAGACGCTTCAAAATAAAGTTAAATCATGAAGTTAAGAAGCTTAAGAAAGAAAATAAGACATTTTGAGATACCAAGATAAAGGTAGTTTTTTTTTAATTAAACAAAACCATTCTTACATCACCTTTTCACTCATCAATATTGATATATAAAATGGGTCATATCCCTCTCTACAAAGCAAATAAATAAATAAAGCTGTGAAATCCAGACCTCTCAGGTCGTCTGGGTCAGGTCTGCTTTTCTGGAGCATTTAGCAGCTAAAGAAACAGATATTTCACTCAAAAGTTGGTAGAGACCTGGCTAAAAGAGAGAGAATATTGGACTGACATTTATCAGGTGGACACAAACTCAAAGAATCCAAAAGCCAGAAAAACTGCTAGCCTGGCTAGGTCCAGAGTTTTAAAAACAATAAGCCTGAATAATTAACATGCTTTTCTGCTTTTTTGTTTCATTTTGTATCTATAAAAAAATTAAAAGGTAACGTTTTTCAACCTGGACCCTATGTTCCTATGTTTTTGTGTCTAAGTGACTGATGGGAACAACAATCTTTGACAATGGTCCAGTATTAAGCGAGATCGCTGCAGTAGGCAGTGGAGAAACAAGCTAAAATGTAAGTTAATAGGGCAATTGTGCAGTGTATTTACCTTCACAAAAGTGCTCGTTTTGCACACTGCCAAGCTCAGATTAATATTCTAAGTGTCTGACAACATTGTGGAAATGATTTCTAAGGAGGTCGACCTTCCTGTTAAAGAGTAAGATCCTTCAGTGAAGTGGTACGCCCGCCCAAGATGGCTGCTTAGGGAGAAACAGAGCTCGCCTTTCCCCCAAATCCCCCTAAAAACTTCAATTTAAGTCATTGTTCGGATTGCACTTGGTTTTCGGACATTCTTTGAAGTCAGAAAAGTCATTATTTTACTCACAATCAGCCTCTTAATTCCAGAGGAAAGTCAGCGCCGGACCCCCAGGTAACGCTGCGGCCTACAATGACGGAGACACCTGTTACGTTGAATAGTTCTCCTAAAGAGAATGTGGCGGCTGAGTTGACCAGCATCCGATCTATCCTCGAGATCCTGGCTAAAGACATGAACGAGGTGAAAAACGGAGTAGAGTCTTTGAACGAAACTGTTAACAACCTCAGCGGTAGGATCACGGAGGCTGAAGAGAGAATCTCCCGGTTAGAGGACGAAGAAGCTAAGGCAAGGCAGCTTTATTTGTACAGCACATTTTAGCAACAGGGCAATTCAAAATGCTTTACATGAAAACGATTAAAATACGAGAATAAAAGTTACAGTGCAGTATAAGAAATTAAACATTAAAGAGCAGTTAAAAACAGTTAAAAATATAAAAGCAGATAAAATACGAGATTTTATGGTGCTAGTATGGGACAATGTATAAGCCGTTGCTCTATACACGTAATCCACCCGCAATCATTGCCGTTCCCAGAGCGGGCCGGTCCCACCGGTCTTACTTTTTAATTTCTCTTCATATGCTTATATAGATTTTCATATAGTTTCAACGATGCAACTTAAGTATAAGAAATGAACAATTATTTAGCAAAAGGCAACATCAAAAAGAAAGGTCTTCAGCTTTGATTTAAAAGAACTGAGAGTTGCAGCGGACCTGCAGTTATCTGGAAGTTTGTTCCAGATGTGTGGAGCATAGAAACTAAATGCTGCTTCTCCCTGTTTAGTTCTGACTCTGGGGACAGAAAGCAGACCTGTCCTAGATGACCTGAGAGGTCTGGGTGCGTCATAATTTATTAGCAGATCAGAAATGTACTTTGGACCTAAACCGTTTAGTGACTAATAAACTAGCAAAAGTATTTTGAAATCAATTATTTGAGGCACCTGAAGCCAGTGTAAAGACTTCAGAACTGGAGTGATGTGATCCACTTTCATGGTCTTAGTGAGGACTCGAGCAGCAGCGTTCTGAATCAGCTGCAACTGTCTGATTGATTTTTTAGGGAGACCTGTAAAGACACCGTTACAGTAGTCCAGTCTACTGAAGATAAAAGCATGGACAAGTTTTTCCAAAACCTGCTGAGACATTAGTCCTTTAACCCTTGATATATTCTTAAGTTGATAATAGGCTGACTTTGTAATTGTTTTAATGTGGGTGTTGAAATTCAGGTCTGAGTCCATAATTATACCAAGATTTCTGGCTTTGTCTGTTGTTTTTAACATTGTCGTTTGAAGCTGAGCGCTGACTTTTAATCGTTCCTCTTTTGCTCCAAAAGCAACCATCTCAGTTTTTTCTTCATTTAATTTAAGAAAGTTCTGGCACATACAGTTGTTAATTTGTTCAATGCACTTAGTGTTTGTATTGGACTATAGTCTCCTGGCGATAAGGTTATGTAAATTTGTGTGTCGTCCACATAGCTATGGTAACTTATTTAGTTGTTTTCCATAATCTGAGCCAGTGGAAGCATGTAGATGTTAAACAGAAGAGGCCCCAGAACGGAGCCTTGGGGAACTCTGCACGTCATATTTGTATGCTCAGATGTATAATTACCTATAGATACAAAGTAGTCCCTATTCTTTAAATAGGATTTAAACCAGTTTAGGACTGAGCCAGAAGGGCCAACCCAGTTTTCCAATCGGTCTAGTAATATGTCATGGTCGACCGTGTCAAATACAGCACTGAGATCAAGTAATACTAAGACTGCAGTTTTGCCACTATCTGTGTTTAAGTGGATATCATTAAATACTTTAACAAGAGCCGTCTCAGTGCTGTGGTGTGGTCGAAAACCCGACTGGAAGGCATCAAAACCATTGTTTAGTGACAAGAAAAGGTTGAGTTGTTGAAAAAACGTTTTTTCAATGATTTTACTTAAGAATGGAAGGTTTGATATCGGCCTATAGTTGCTCAGTAGTGCCGTGATCTAGAAAGCTTGCACACTGCTAATGGGGCTCATTTATGCCCTCAACCTTGCTTACCCCCCGACACTGCGCTACACTTTTGAGGTGTTTCAGAAACTGTTCCTGGAACTGGATGGGATTAAGCTGTCCCCAAAAGTACAAGCCTTAAAGTTAAAGCTGCTGTCTTAAATGCTGTACAGTTCAGCTTGTCCCTGGTCAACTATTTGTGGGAAGTTGACAGTCTTGAATGTTTTCCATTTTGACAATGGCACCTGGTCACTGATGTTTCTTACAGATGAAGGGTAATACAAAAGTTCTTGTTTTTATTTGAAACATTTATCATCTTAAACTGTTGATCAAAATGATTTAATGCATTGTTTTAATGGCATACTTGCACTAGTTTAGAGTGCTGACTGAATTTAATGTTGCAATTGCACTGTTGTAAGGTTTTAACTGAATGTTTAAAATAGCACCTTCTTTTTGTCATGTGATATGGCCTTTTATTTTATTTTTGTATGTATCCTGGGGAGAAAAGAAAATTAAAATGCAGTGTATACTGTAATTTCTTTTCTCACATTTTTTTAAAACAGCAAGAGCATATCAATGCGAATATGCATGCTTTTCATTAATGCCAATCATGCCATGTTATATTTTTGGCTGCTGCTTCACTTTGAATGCATGTTACACAGTTAAATTGTACATGTTAGTGATTCTCTGGTGTTAACAAAAATAAAACATTTATTATATATTGTATTTCAATTGCGTGCTTTGTGGTAAAAGTATATGCATAGAGAAAATTATTTTTTTATTGGTAAAATTTATCAAAACAAAATGAATAACATTTACATAATTGTAGTGAATAATATAAATGCATACACATAAGTAATTTAAAATGTCAAACAGAATTTTTTTTATAAAATTTACTTATTTACTTCATAACAGTAAATATCACTGAAATGTAAGATTTACTTAATATTTTGATGACAGCAATGTCTTGTATATGAAAATATTTAATTGACTCAGTTAAAATAAATATAACTTGTAATGTAGATATAATTAAATAACATTTACTTAATATTTTTACAAAAGTTTAGTTCAGTGGTAAGTAATTTTTACTTGATACTGGCAAGTGGGTTGTACTTGATATTTCAGCAGTAATATTTACTTAAAAAAGGTTCGTGCAAATTGTTACAGAGATTTTATTAAGTAAATCTTACAAGTTGTTTTTTTCAGTGTAGGATTAACTTGGTCAAGATGATCATCTCCCCTAAAATCCAATATATTCTGTACATGCTTCCATTAAGTTTTCCCCCTAGCCTCTTGAAACTATACAATACCGTCGTGGAGAGTTATATATGGGCAGGCCAAAAACCAAGCTTTAACCGATGAAAATGATATGCGGCCAAAGAAAGTGGAGGCTTATCATTGTCTAAAATAGAGTGGTATCATTATGCCTTTTCACTCTCCCAGTTAGCTAAGATAAACAATTTGCGGGAGCAGGTGCCTTCCTGGGTTAAAATAGAAGAGGAACTGGTGGCTCCAACCTCCCTTGAGGCGTTTCTTACTCAGATGGGAAGATCGGTACCCTTTAAGGATCCAGTTTTGACCTTTGTACAGGAAACCTGGATGAGTGCTCATCAACATATAAAATGTAGCCCGCATCTTACCCCTAAGTCTTCTATTTGGTATAACAAAACAATATTGATTGGCAAAAAATCTATTATGTGGGAGAAATGGGCAAAAGCTGGAATAAACTTGCTTTGTGACTTGCTTAGCGAAAATGGATTGAGGTTATTTGATGAAATTAAGCGAGAATATAACCTTACACAAGAGGACTTTTGGAAATTCCTACAAATTATAATTAATAAAATTAATTATGTACTTATTCAGTACAAATTACTTAACAGAAACCACTGGACCCCCAGTAAAATGGCCAAACTAAAACTTAAGGACAGTAACACATGTTGAAGGTGTGAGAAGGAAGTGTGTACTCTGGTACACATGTTGTATTCTTGTGAAAAAAATGCACATTTGTGGGATAGGGTTGTTACTCTCTTGAATGATCTATTTGGATTACAACTCGCCAAGACCCCAGCTCTGTGTATTCTGGGTCTGCTGCCAGACAATAACACTCTGACCGGAAGACAAAGACTATGGATACGTCTGGCTACTACAACAGGATGTAGAATAATTCTGAGGCACTGGAAGTCATCTACTCTGTAGGGAATGGACTGAACAAATGACAAGAATGGCTACGTATGAGCGAGTCACTTACAGAGTAATGGGGAGAGAGGATATCTTTAATCAAGTCTGGGGCTTCTTCCTGATGGCAATAGAGGGGTTGTCTGTCTGAATATAAGGCACCGGTTCTGATCCAATCCAATATAGTGTTTGACTGGTAGAATAAAGTAATGTAATGTAAGGCAGATGATGATGTTGTTTTTTCTTTTTTCTTTTCTTCTTTCTGTATTCGTAAAACGGGACAGTGGATGATATAGATGTCTTGTTGGTTGTGATGGTGACATAGATTGTACTGTCTGTCAAAAATATTAATAATAAAAAAAAAGAGTAAGATCCTTTTTTTAAACATAAAATCATCTGCGAAATTGCGTTCGTTGAAGACACCAGACTCCATGTAAATAAACAGTTATTTTAGCATTGTAAAATACACTTCATTCAAAGTCGACAGAAACAAAATAAAACTATGAAAAGCCGTTTTGGGTCGTCTTTACACTTTTCCAACAATCACAACTCTTTGGTTGTAATAAACACATAGTTTACCGATTTACATGTGAAAACAGGGCTGGACTGGGACAAAAAAAAAATCGGCCCGGGTATTTTTGGCCCAGGCGGCCCACACCCACCGTGATTGGTCAGACACATTCCCTGCAGACAGTCCTCTTAAAATATGCGTCCATTCTATGATATGAGTTGCCTAGTGTTCTGTGTTCATGTGATAGTTTTGGATCCTTCAAGAAGTCTCAAGACTTATCTGTTGATCTTACACTTAAATAATTAATGAATTCGTAGAGTTATGATTTGTATATTTATGGTATTTTTTTATTATTGATATTTGATATTGTATTGCCATTATTATTAGTATTACTATTTTCCTTAATATTGGCTTAGCAACTTTTAAAAACTGTTTACTGTTCATTTTAAATATTGTAAGATTCACATTTTGTCGCATTGGACAAAAGTGTCTGCTAACTACAATAACCATAACCATAACCCTTCCCAAAAGCTACATTAAAGCTGAGAGTATATATGCCCTGGAAAAGAGAAGCAGTGTAAGATTACTCCACTGATCAACAGTCACGTGAAACAAGGACAGAATAGGCTAGCTAGCACCCTGAGAGTCCCTGTTAATTTGCCTACTCCTTACCGCTGTCAACTACTCTCTCTTCCATCTTTTCCTCCCTCGCTCCCATGGTCACTCTCCTCCTCCTCCTTCTTCCCTGCCATGATGTTGTTTCTGCTTCTCTGTATAGCCAGCCACCTCTCCTCCTTCCTCTACTTCAGATAATGCTGATGTTGAAGCAGTTACTACAGCCCCAAACATGTCAGAAAATTTGGCACATTTTGAGGCATCCGCCCTCTAGATTCTTAATCTTTTTCTCCCATAATTTCTCTGCACCTCCCTTTCGTGGTCGTTGTCCATTTTAATGTGGATGCTAAACTTCCAGCATATTATAACTATTACAGCTCGTGTCTCAGGGCCGGGAGTGGGGAAGGGGGTTCCTGGATGTGGTTGGGTCAGGCCAGTGGCAATAAAGAAAATTAACCAATGGGCCGCTGTCAGTTCTCGGCCAAGAAATTTTTTTAATAAAAAATAAGAAAAAGGGCCTATATATTATATCAGCGATTCGGCCCAAAAGTGCGTCGGCCCACCGGGAATGCCAGATGGCCAGTCCAGCCCTGTGTGAAAATATGTTGGCTCTATACACGCTAAAAGTATTGTTTTTTTAAATGGAGTCTGGTGGGTTCAGCGCTAGCGACATCAGAGCTGTTTCTGGGTCTCAAAGGTCTCAAAGATGTTTTAAAATGTTACAATGTTGTCAGACACTTAGAATAATAATCTGAGCCTTTCAGTGGCAAAAAAGCGGACCTTTAGTGGACCAAATTGACGATGTACTTTTGTCCCATAGGGTTACATTTTCTCAACACACAAGGAAGACTTCATCCTTCAGCTTATCACAAATATTCAACATCAACACATCTGAAGATACAAGGTTTTCACTGGACAGGAAGGGAGGAAAAAGTATCTAAAGCTGTCAGACAAATGTAGTGGAAAGTTCAACATTTACCTCTGAGATGTTGTGGAGTACTAGCAGAAAGTACCAGAACATGGAAATACTACTTACTTATTACTCTGAATATCTCAGTGTTATGTATAAGATATACGTCTAAAAGTATCCCTGTAGTCAGCATTTGGCGGTAAAACCTTTCTAAGATAACGATAATAACATACTTAAATAGTCTTAAAGGCTGTCTAATAAATCACTTACCTTTAAAAAACACGGATTTTCTCCGCCGGACTTTAAATTTTAAACGCCGGGATTTCTTCTCTTTTCTTTCTTCGTGCTATAGTTTAGCTCAGAATCCAACTCAGTTACTTGACGTTAAACTTCACCTTTTCAGATTTGTGTTGCTTTTTACAATCACATCACAAACTACACAGACACTAACTAAACTTTTCTTTTCTTTTCTCTCTCTCTCTCTCTGTCTCTCTCTCTCTCTCGCTCTCTCTCTCTCCGCTACTTCGCTCCACTGCTTCGCTCTTGCACATGGAGCTTTGTTTGGCGCTCTTAGATGACGTCACATACCTTGTTTACGTTGCCCGCGTAACGAAAAAATTAAATATGCCCCTTCCTGATTTTTTTGACTTTTATTGACAGGATAGCAACTTATTAATATGTTATTATTTATTATTATTTTATGAACTCAAACTAAAATTACACTTTAGTAATAAAGTATGGAGGATTAAAGTTGACAAAATAATCCAATATGTAAATAAATAAATGACTTGTTCAAAATAAATGAATATGCCATTAAATATACCAAACATACGGAGCCTCGGAAGGGTCACAGAGATATTTTTTCAGGGGACTACTTTTGCGTTACCTTGCAATATGTTTTGCGTTCCCTCGCAATACTTTTCTTCCTCCATTCCTTCTGAGCCATGTCCACTCAGCTGCCCAGCGCAATGAATCACCTCGTTGCACCAGGGCTGGACTGGGACAAAAAATCGGCCCGGGCATTTTTGGCCCAGGCGGCCCACACCCACCGTGATTGGTCAGAGACATTCCCTGCAGACAGTCCTCTTAAAATATGAGTCCATTCTATGATATGAGTTGCCTAGTGTTCTGCGTTCATGTGATGGTTTTGGATCCTTCAAGAGGTCTCAAGACTTATCTGTTGATCTTACACTTACATAATTAATTCATTCTTAGAGTTATGATTTGTATATTTATGGTATTTTTTATTATTATTGATATTTGATATTGTATTGCCATTATTGTTATTATTACTATTTTGCTTAATATTGGCTTAGCAACTTTTAAAAACTGTTTACTGTTAATTTTAACCATTGTAAGATTCATATTTTGTCGCTTTGGACAAAAGTGTCTGCTAACTACAATAACAATAACCATAACCATAACCATAACCCTTCCCAAAAGCTACAATAAAGCTGGGAGTAGTACATGCCCTGGAAAAGAGAAGCAGTGTACTCACTCACTTTTGATTGGCGACCTGGAGGCCATAGGGTAGCCTACACAATGTCCATACTCAAGTGCAAGTCATTGCCAAAGATAAAGTTTAAAGTATAATTTCAAATTATTTAACAACATTTAAGTATACAAGTGTATTGTCAGTAAAGTCAATCAAAATGTTGCCTTGGCCCACACCAATGAACAAGAAAGATTTACTCTAACAAGGTAACCTTTAAAAGAGTGAGAAACAGAGAGAAATGTCAGCTAAGTTAAGGTATAATTCATTTAGCTTAAATCTCTGGGCAATGTAGAGAGACAGCTGTATACATAGTATACATGAGCCTAGTATAACAGGCTGTATACATAGTATACTTGAGCCTAGTAGAACAGGCTGTATACATAGTATACATGAGCCTAATGCTGATGTTGAAGCAGCTACTACAGCCCCAAACATGTCAGACATGTTGGCACATTTTGAGGCATTCGCCTTTTTCTCCCATAATTTCTGTACACACCGCTTGCATATGGGGTTCCGTGGTCGTTTGTCCATTTTAACGTGGATGCTAAACTTCCAGCATATTATAACGTTTACAGCTCGTGTCTCAGGGCCGGGAGTGGGGAAGGGTGTTCCTGGATTTGATTGGGTTAGGTCTAGCTTAGGACTGTAGTTGAGCTGATTCCGGTTTCCAACTTCGCCCCATGATGTCAGTTAAAACACGGACGGAGACAATTATCGCTCTTGACGCTTTATTACATAAGGCAACAGTACAAAATGGGCGTGTGTAGCTCTGCTATGGCTGTGTATTTGTGTGTGGTTCTGCAAAGAAACAAATAACATTGTGAAGGCTACCATACACAATGCATATGAAGTATACATATAGGCTAGCAAACAACAACAAACCCACTATTAATTACACTATATCAATGTAATGTAACTACTGCAGCATAATACAATACAATAATAATACAATAATGTAGCTAAATACAAACGTGAGCAGAGCTTCCAACAATCTGCATTATAAATCAACAGCCACGTGCAAATTAGCTAACAGGTGATTAACACAAACATCATTACCAGCTAACTTACTTCAATGTACAAGAACTACAGACCAATACAACAACAGGCCCAAATCAACTGACAACGTAAGCTATGGGACTTACACTTCTCAAAGACGCACACACGCGAGCTCAACTGATTATCCTCTGGACGCACACAGTCTCTTTTCTCTTTCTCCCACTTTTCTCCCCGTGTGGCGCGTGCGCCCGCTCAGCGCGTGTCCGCGTGTCCGCGTTACCCCCCGGCATGCAGCCACAATCAGTCCTGACAGACGGACTTTTGTACAATTACCGAATGGGCCGCTGTCAGTTATCTATGGGCCGGCGCGGCCCAAGAAAATAAAAAAATTAAAACAAAGTCCTATAAATTATATCGGCGATTCGGCCCAAAAGTGCGTCGGCCCACCGGGAAAATGCCCGGTATGCCCGATGGCCAGTCCAGCCGTGCGTTGCACACAATGCTGTGTGGAGAAGCCAGACCCTCCTCTGCTCCGCAGCGTGTGGATGGTCTGGCAAAGCGAGACTAAAGGCGTTTTCCCACTGGATAGTACTTCTAAGCAGTTCTAAGAACCATTTGCATTCCCACCGGCCAAGTGGCCACAGGGACTGGTAGGAGGGGTAAGGGAGTGATGCAAGCACCGCAACGGTCTTCATAGCATCGTCACTAGACCTTAGCACCACATACTAGTGATGTGACAACCGGCTCTTTTACGCGAGTTGGTTCAACCAGACGGTTGTTGGTTGGCGAACCGAGTCTATAGATTCGGTCACCGGTTCATGTGCCTGCGGCGGCGGGGGATTTATAACTACCAACATAACATGGCGTGTATTTGTTAAGATGCACAAGAAATAAAGGTTTCTGGGATCAAACTTGCAGAGAACCGTTAGACAACCGTTTGATTACATAGACTCGTGCAGTTGTTAACGGTTACATTCGGTCTCGGCAGTAGCCTGGCGTCCGCCCGGTCTGCTCGTGACAGCCTGCAACATTCACTTCTCTAACATTTAACTTAACATAACTAAGATAACATGATGTGTATTTGTATGTGATGCACTTCCCAATCAATAATGTGTGAATTTCCGAACACAATCACCTAAGATGCACCAGAAACAAGGCTTGGTTAATAACTCAAACTTGCCGAGAACCGTTAGACATCCGTTTGATTATAGACTCGAGCGGTTGTTAACGGTTACGTTCGGTCTCGACTCTCGGCAGTAGCCTGGTGCACGCCCGGTCTGCTCGTGACAGCCTGTAACATTCACTTCTCTAACATTTAACTTAACATAACTAAGATAACATGATGTGTATTTGTATGTGATGCACTTCTCAATCAATAATGTGTGAATTGCCAAACACAATCACCTAAGATGCACCAGAAACAAGGCTTGGTTAATAACTCAAAGTTGCCGAGAACTGTTAGACAACCGTTTGATTATAGACTCGAGCGGTTGTTAACGGTTACGTTCGGTCTCGGTCAGTAGCCTGGTGCACGGTCTCTACAACTCACTTAACAACTCTTTCAGTCCAATGAATCGTGCTGGTCGAGGTAGCCTTGAGGTAGTTCCTGATTGATTCTACCACCACTCCGGTGGAGGCTCTAATGAGGTAAAAAACAGGAGTGAGTCGGTTCATTGACGTATGGCACTCGATTCTCCTGGCTCAGTGACACGAATCGGGTTAATAACCGGCTCTTCGGTCAGTTCGTCATCACTACCACATACAACAACAAAGCAGCATGATGGAGGAGAACATCAGAATGTTCCTGTTGTGTCTTGCTCCTCATAACGGAGTTTGAACAGCAGTGTTTAAAGACTAGGCTGGAGTACATAACAGAGAAACACAGACAAGTAAAAATAAAACACAGGCAATAAACAAAAATAAATCTTTTTTTTTTCATTTGCATTTGCACTGGCCATGTGACCACAGGGACTGGTAGGAAGGGTAAGGGAGTGATGCAAGCACAGCAACGGTCTTAATTAAAATCAGAAGAGAAATACGCCAAACTATATAAATCTAATGTCTAAATCTGTCATAATTTAAACAAGTCTCCCGAAGAGAAACAGGTCTCTCTCTATCTCTCTCTCTCTCCCTCTCCCTCTCTGCCTGTGGCCGTGTGTGTGTGCGTGCACGGCGGACCAGGCGCTTGTGGAGTTTAACGGCAAAAAGGCAGTTAACCACACGTTCCCGTTAATCTTATGATGGACATGTGTTGTGATATAAAACAACGGCGACATAAAAGCCTCTTACGAGACCGCGGTCTGAGAGTCCGCTAGTTTACAGCGGGGCGTCCCAGGATGACGACCAGCAAACAAGCGATCCGGCCTCCACCAGCTGGCAGTCCCTTCACTTTATGGAGCTTCTCAACTCCGAAAACTTTGAAGCAAATTGTCAATTTGGCAACGATTTTCGGAAGACTGCCTATATTCGAAATCTAAACAGTTCATTTCTTGCCTAAAACGTTGTAAGAAGTGACTTTAATGATGAGTAAGATGGTGAAAATTGCTAAAAATGTCCCGCTGTTGTTCTGTCTGCAAGTACAGACAGTGCACTGCAAGATCTGGGTTGGCAGTGGGCGGGACTTACAAGTTCGACCAATCAAGTAAAACTAGGAAAAGGGAAAAGACCATGCTCTGAAGTAGGAGCTAAAAAAGTCCCGTAATACGGCCAGAGGAACTAAAAAATCCCCAAATTTGTCTGGTGGGAACACGACGAAAAAAGTGTTCTAGGAACGTTTTAGTTCTAAGAACTGCAAAAGTCCCTCCGGTGGGAAAACACCTTAATGATTAAAGGCAGAAATGCCCCAATAATAATCTTTGGAAAAAATAAAAAATAAACAAAAAAATGTACCAGAAAGAATAAAGTTGCCGGACAAAAGAAGACGGAGTCGTTTCTTCTGAAGCATGCAGCAAGGAGCTTTGGGGAACAGAAACAAAGTATGATGGAGGAATAATGTTTTATTTAGTTATGTATATATATATATATATATATATATATATATATATATATATATATATATATATATATATCTCAAATATGAACTTCAGACTTACATAGAGACACATAAACATACAAATACCCTGAAATGAACAAACTTGGCATTCAGACACTGTTGCTTTGAATCGGAGACACTTTAAATATCTCCTCGTCTAAACTAATCAAACTTCATCTTTCCGTGATTTGTTTTGTTTTTTAAGTCAAACTTTAGTTTAAAAGCATATTTAGGACGGAAGTGCCACTTTTAAGATTTACCGTATTCTCGTTTTTCGGTCAAATGGCCTTTTGAATGGGAGAGCTAGGGGCACTTTTATGCTAGCTTCAAAACAGCTATTTTTAACACACTAAGAAGACTCGACACAACATGAAACTTTGCTCCAAGTATCTCCAGGAGCTCTACACATTAACTCAGCATTGAGAACATTGTTTGTGGACCCAGAGTTTACTAAAAAGAAAGGTTTTAACAACTCACCGTAGCTCTTGTTGTTTCCGGTCGCTGCCATCTCGGCAGTCAAAACGAGTCAATATCAAAACAAGTAGCAAGAGATTTAGTATATCCTTGTGCACCGGTGTAGTTAATGTGTAGAGCTCCTGGAGATACTTCAAGCACTAAGAGTGGTTGTCTGTTATTGGACTTCTGTGCTAGTCATGGATTGTCTATAACAAACACCATGTTCGAACACAGGGATGCTCATAAGTGTACTTGGTACCAGAGCACCCTAGGCCGAAGGTCAATGATCGATTTTATAATCGTTTCATCTGATCTGAGGCCGTATGTTTTGGGCACTCGGGTGAAGAGAGGGGCGGAGCTGTCAACTGATCACCATCTGGTGGTGAGTTGGGTCAGGGGGTGGGGGAAGACTCTGGACAGACCTGGTAAGCCCAAACAAGTGGTGCGGGTAAATTGGGAACGTCTGAAGGAAGCCCCTGTCCGACAAACCTTCAACTCACACCTCCGGCGGAGCTTTTCGTGCATCCCTGTGGAGGTTGGGGGCATTGAACCTGAGTGGACAATGTTCAAAGTTTCCATTGCTGAAGCTGCGGCAGGGTGCTGTGGTCTTAGGGTCTTAGGTGCCTCAAGGGGTGGTAACCCACGAACACTGTGGTGGACACCGGTGGTCAGGGAAGCCGTCCGACTGAAGAAGGAGTCCTTCCGGGATATGTTATCCCAGAGGACTCCGGAGGCAGTTGCAAGGTACCGAGGGGCCCGAAGGGCTGCAGCCTCAGCCGTGAAAGAGGCAAAGCAGCGGGTGTGGGAGAAGTTCGGAGAAGACATGGAGAAGGACTTTCAGTCGGCACCACTGTGCTTCTGGAAAACCGTTCGCCACCTCAGGAGGGGGAAGCGGGGAACCATCCAAGCTGTGTACAGTAAGGATGGGACGTTGCTGACCATCATCAACTGAGGAGGTAATAGGGCGGTGGAAGGAGCACTTTGAGGAACTCCTAAATCCAGCTGAAGCACCCTCTTTGTTAGAGGCAGAGCTGGAGAATGACGGGGGATTGTCGTCCATTTCCCTGGTGGAGGTCACTGAGGTAGTCAAACAACTCCACAGTGGCAAAGCCCCAGGGATTGATGAGATCCGTCCAGAAATGCTGAAAGCTCTGGGTGTGGAGGGGCTGTCTTGGTTGACACGCCTACTCAACATTGCGTGGAAGTCTGGGACAGTGCCAAAGGAGTGGCAGACCGGGGTGGTGGTTCCCCTGTTCAAAAAGGGGGACCAGAGTGCGTGTACCAATTACAGGGGTATCACACTTCTCAGCCTCCCTGGTTAAGTATACTCCAAGGTGCTGGAAAGGAGGGTTCGGCCGATAGTTGAACCTCGGGTTGAAGAGGAACAATGCGGATTCCGTCGTGGTCGTGGAACAACGGATCAGATCTTTCCTCTCGCAAGGATCCTGGAGGGAGCCTGGGAGTATGCCCATCCAGCTTACATGTGTTTTGTGGATCTGGAAAAGGCATATGACCGGGTCCCCCGGGAGACATTGTGGGAGGTGCTGCGGGAGTATGGGGTGAGGGGGTCCCTTTTCAGGGCCATCCAATCTCTGTATGACCAAAGCGAGAGCTGTGTCCGGGTTCTCGGCAGTAAGTCGGACACGTTCCAAGTGAGGGTTGGCCTCTGCCAGGGCTGCGCTTTGTCACCAATCCTGTTCGTAGTATTTATGGACAGGATATCGAGGCGTAGTCGTGGTGGGGAGGGGTTGCAGTTCGGTGGGCTGGGATCTCATCGCTGCTCTTTGCAGATGATGTGGTCCTGATGGCATCATCGGTCTGTGACCTTCAGCACTCACTGGATTGGTTTGCAGCCGAGTGTGAAGCGGCTGGGATGAGGATCAGTACCTCTAAATCTGAGGCCATGGTTCTCAGCAGGAAACCGATGGAGTGCCTTCTCCAGGTAGGGAATGAGTCCTTACCCCAAGTGAAGGAGTTTAAGTACCTTGGGGTCTTGTTCGCGAGTGAGGGAACAATGGAGCGGGAGATTGGTCGGAGAATCGGCGCAGCGGGGGCGGTATTACATTCAGTTTATTGCACCATTGTGACGAAAAGAGAGCTGAGCCTTGGCAAAGCTCTTGATCTACCAGTCAGTTTTCGTTCCAACCCGCACCTATGGTCATGAAGGCTGGGTCATGACCGAAAGAACGAGATCCTGGGTACAAGTGGCCGAAATGGGTTTCCTCAGGAGGGTGGCTGGCGTCTCCCTTAGAGATAGGGTGAGAAGCTCAGTCATCCGTGAGGAGCTCGGAGTACAGCCGCTGCTCCTTCACGTCGAAAGGAGCCAGTTGAGGTGGTTCGGGCATCTGGTAAGGATGCCCCCTGGGCGCCTCCCTAGGGAGGTGTTCCAGGCACGTCCAGCTGGGAGGAGACCTCGGGGGAAGACCCAGGACTAGGTGGAGGGATTACATCTCCAACCTGGCCTGGGAACGCCTCGGGATCCCCCAGTCAGAGCTGGTTTATGTGGCTCAGGAAAGGGAAGTTTGGGGTCCCCTGCTGGAGCTGCTCCCCCCGCAACCCGACCACGGATAAGCGGACGACGATGGATGGATGGCTGGATGGCTGGACATTTCTTTCCTTTCCTATATCTCACCTTAAAAACGTATAAATGTTGAGGCTTACTTTTCATGTTTTATTTCCTTGAAAAGGCAAAATAATCGTCACGAAAAAGGACAATTTATTCCACATTCATGGGTTATACAATAAAGGTTATAATCGTTAACGAAAACTAACAAAATAACAAAAACTAGGTGGGAAAAAACATTGTCGTTAAATGAAATAAAAACGAGGCATTACAAAAAACGATAAACTAAAACTGTAATGTCTGTTTGCAAAACTAAAATAAAATAGAATTATCGAGTAAATAATTCTAAAGGACATTTACTCGATAATTCTATTTTATCAATGTCTTTCACTACGGAAGCGTATTGCATTCACCATAGGAAAAAAAATTAGACATCTTATCTCGTAATTACGAGATAAGATCTTGTAATTTTGAGAAAAGATCTCGTAATTACGAGATAATTTTAAACACCTGGAAGCTGCATATCTAGTTGGGGACATTCTAAAACCTTAACGTGGTTTAATGTACCTAAACAATGATCAATGATTACCACATTTCTCTCTCATATTGCTCATCATAACCACTGAAAACTGTCAAAAAATCAAACCCAAAGTCCAATTATTACGGACGTTATCTGACATTAAGCGTTGCTGCTCCATTAAGGTTATTGTAAGGATAATAATAAGGGTAATATATGACCCTTAATGGAGCAGAAACGCTTAGTGTCAAATAACGTCCATAATATTTGGACTTTGGGTAAGATTTTTTTTTGAAGTGGTTATGATGAGCAATATGAGAATTGTGATGATGATTGATTGTTGTTTAGGTACATTAAACCACGTTAAGCTTTTTCACATTAGACTTATAAAGCCCATGAGAACCGTGGAGAGTCAACCTCCAGCCGCTCTGCCCTGTTGTGAAGCAGATCCATAATAATAGGACTTTCGGTTAGATTATTTGACAGTTTTCCGTGGTTATGATGAGCAATGTGAGAGAGACATTTGGTAATCATTGATCATTGTTTAGGTACATTAAACCATGTTAAGCTTTTAGAATGTCCCCAACTAGATATGCCGCTTCCAGGTGTTTAAAATTATCTCATAATAACGAGATCAGGATCTCGTAATTACGAGATAAGGTGTCTACATTTTTTTTTCTATGGTAAATGCAATACGCTTCTGTACTTTCACAGAGCAAATAACATATATCTTTCAGAGTTGACATTTCCGACCATAGACATAGTTTCTGACTGGGAACCCAGAAATTCCGACATTCCATGTCAAATTGAAAGGAACACGCCAACTTATTGGGACATTAGCTTATTCACCGTAACCCCGACAGAGAAGTCGATACATACCCTTCTCATCTCCGTGCGTGTCGTAACTCTGTCTGACGGCTCCACCGTTAGCTTAGCTTAGCACAGATCCTGGAGGTAACCGGCTCCAACTAGCCTACTGCTCCGAGTAAGTGACAAAATAACGGCAACATGTTCCTATTTACATGTTGTGATTTGTATAGTCACAGCGTGTACAAATAACAACATCACTTGAGACACAGCCATCTTCTAACCGTATATAAACTGGGAACTATATTCTGCAAGCGTATTACTCCGCCCAAGTAGCAGTGCTTCTCTTTCTGAGAATATAGTTCCCAGTTTATATACGGTTAGAAGATGGCTGTGTCTCAAATGACGTTGTTATTTGTACACGCTGTGACTATACAAATCACAACATGTAAATAGGAACATGTTGCCGTTATTTTGTCACTTACTCGGAGCAGTAAGCAGGGGCGGACTGGGACAAGAATTCAGCCCTAGAACTGTAGCCACACCAGCCCACATTACCACGACCATGCAGCCCCACCATGCATTCACTAATTACATTTGTGTACAGATGGTGAAATAATATAAGCAGTACCTTATGTAACAGATTTTTAAATATTTTATGTAAGTAACTGGCAAACAATGCTTACTACTTTTTAAAGAGCACACATTTATAACAAATGTACACATACTGCCTATTTATGCCGTCTGTATGCTGTTACTGTCATTCTCTACAGTATGTTGTTCTGATACATTTTTAGGCACCAATTTATGGTAAAAACGTCTATATTTATGGAAAGGAAATCACAAAATTCTGGTGGCAGGTAACAATTCAAAATACAAAATATAATGGAATATTATTATATTCAGTATAAAGTAGTAACTTTTTTTCCCCAAGGAGCACGTTTTGCTCCCACTGTGAAAAATGTAGGATTGACTGCTAAATTAAACAATAATACAATCATGTTATAGATACAAAACGTTATGAAGTGTAATGTTTTCTATGTTCTATTGATCAGAAATGATCAGTGATATTGAATATAGCCTACAGTGTAATGGACCACCACAGGTCATGCATAACCGCGGATTAATTGCAGAGTTTAACCTTCATAGTGTAAAAGTAAACACTACGTGAATGGGGCGCAGCAGAAAGACGGAGCAGAACGACGCTGCTTGTTCAGGTTGTCATGTGTACTCCTGTAGGCCTACACTTCACATCAGGTGTTAAAACCAACTGGACCAAAACACTGAATTAGACTACTGTTTAACGCGACGTTATTAACCGGTAATGAAATTGTGTCAATTTAATACTGATGCCGTCAGACTGCCGCGCGGACAGACAGCAGTCGGAGCTCCAGCGAAGCTGCGCCGTCAGCAAACGGAGATCCCGTTTGCAGGTGACGTGCTTGATTTTGACTGAACATCCCAATTTGAGTAACCTCTGACATCTGACCGGCCCACATTAAAAAAATGGTCCAGCCCCTCTGGCATTTGCCAGAATTGCCAGATGGCCAATCCGCCCCTGGCAGTAGGCTAGTTGGAGCCGGTTACCTCCAGGATCTGTGCTAGGCTAAGTTAACGGTGGCGCTGTCAGACAGAGTTACAACACGCACTGAGATGAGAAGGGTATGTATCGACTTGTCTAACTGTCGGGGTTACGGTGAATAAGTTAATGTCCCAATAAGTCGCCGTGTTCCTTTAACACAACATGTTGGTGCCCCTTGCCTGGCATCACGCCGGTACTGAAAGTCAGAAGAAAGTGGCAGAGTCCTATTTGATTATGGCTGTGTCAGATAAAAGCAAGTGTCTTGCAGTGGAAGGTGGTAAAATATGTGGACAATTTATTGAAGGGAAAAATCCCACAAATTTGAAAGTACATTTGAGAAGCGCGCACAAGGAGGCTAACCTAGCTTACCTTAACGAGGTAAAGGAGAACGCAAAGCCCCCCTTCCCTGAAACAGAAGCTAACCCCAGTACAGGGCATGGATGTATGGCTACAGGGCATGGATGTATGGGTACAGGGCATGAATGTATGGGTACAGGGCATGAATGTATGGGTACAGGGCATGCATGTATGGGTACAGGGCCAGGCAGCATGACGGAGACAAAAGCAGGACAGAGAACACTACAGGAGGGCTTTCACTGGCGCCTCGATAGCTGCTGGTTAGTAAATACGCAGGAACACCAAAAGCGGGAAGAAGCGTAGGTTAATATGTGTATTGATACTGACTGGCTTCAAAAAGTTCACCACTTTACTCGAACCAAAGTTCAAAACACCTGTTCATGTCTGTCTTCTTTAGTAACACGTCACTTACACATGTTGCACTTACTGTAGACTCTTTACATATTTATGACCATATGTACATTTTATGTACTGGTGTTATTGTTGAATACATTGTGAATACATATTTCTAACATTGTATGATGTTTTTGTTGAGTTATTTTTACACAATACTTTTTCTGACCTTTTTGAATCTTGCCCCTGAGAAATAACCCATATTACAAAAAAGACTAAAACTAACACTAAAACTAATAAAAACTAAACTAAAACTAAGCATTTTTAAAAACTAAACTAGCAAACCCGCTTTAAAAACTAATTAAAACTAAACTGAAGTTGAAAACAAAACAACTAAACAAACAACAACAAAAATAACTAATTGCCAACTACACGGATAATCGATTAATCGTTGAAGCAAAAACTGCTTTTTTCAGCCTCTCAAATGTAGAGATTTCCTGCTTTACTCTGTTTTGTGTCATATCAAACTGAATATCTTTGGGTTTTGGACATTTAAAGACAACCTAATGGGTGTTAATGTGGGAAAAAGGATAAGGAGGCTTAAAGCTGTTTCATGCTTCTTGCGTTCAGCGCGGTCGGGGTGCATGCGGATGGTCGCCGCAAACCGCATGGTCTTTTATACATGATTGCAGTCTAAGAGCAGCTCAAAGAACGGACTTCTCTCCTGTAGCCAATCACTGCTTTCTATGCGTCCGCATTGTTACAAAATCTTGGAATTCGCCGAGGTTTGCATCATATCTCCGTCCGCACGGTGCTGAATGCAAGAAGTATGACACAGCTTTTAGTGACCTTTTAATGTGTGCAAACACCACCACCAACTTTTTTTTTTTCTCTGCAGCTTGGAGTGTCTCTTTAAAGTTGAAAAAAGCTCAACTTTTCTGAAAAAAACACCCTACGTTAAGTGCTTTTTTGACAGCCGACCAATGTCAAGCGGAGAAGCCGGACCTGTCGTCATAACAAGAAAATATGGAGTTGGAGCACAGCGAGTTATATGATATGACCAGGTGCTTCGCTTTGTTTTATTTAACGTTAGCACCGCTCCACATAGCGCTCTAGGATACTGTAGCAGTAAATGTAAATGGACTGTATTTATATAGCGCTTTTCCAGTCTTAACAACTGCTCAAAGTGCTTTAACGTAGTACAGGAACCATCCACCATTCACTCTTTCACACACTGTGGCCGAGGCTGCCGTACAAGGTGCCACCTGCTCATCAGATAAACATTCACACACATTTACACTCTGATGCGCAGCATTGGGGGCAACTCAGGGTTCAGTGTCTTGCCCAAGGACACTTCGACGTGGGACTGCAGGGCCAGGGATCGCCCTAGTAGCTGTTGTTATAGAAACAAAAGAGCTCTCAGCTGCTTTTTGGAACCAAAACACTACCAGCTTCTTCTTTTTTTTACTACAAAAGTGCTGTAGTCAACTTTTTCTTGTAAAAAAAGACACAAACTGTGAACATAGCTAACAACGCTTCCTTTGTAGAAAATATGGAGTTGGAGCACAGCGAGTTATATGATATGACCAGGTGCTTCGCTTTGTTTTATCCAACGTTAGCACCGCTCTCTCTCTCTGCTCTTTCTCTAACTCGCTCCACATGGCGCTCTAGGATACTGTAGCAGTAGCTGTTGTTATAGAAACAAAAGAGCTCTCGGCTGCTTTTTGGAACCAAATCTTTTTTTTTACTACAAAAGCGCTGTAGTCAACTTTTTCTTGTAAAAAAACACAAAATGTGAACATCGCTAACAACGCTTCCTTTGTGTTGCCGTTCTAAACCGGCTGATTTGTGAGGACTCTGGTTAACTGCTCCTCAGATCTCTGCAGGGTAAATCCAGACAGCTAGCTAGACTATCTGTCCAATCTGAGTTTTCTGTTGCACGACTAAAACTACTTTTGAACGTACACATGTTCCACCAAAACAAGTTCCTTCCTGAGACTATTAAGCAGAGGCACCGTGGCTCCGTCCGGCATTTAGCACCGCCCATGACGATTGTGATTGGTTTAAAGAAATGACAATAAACCAGAGCACGTTTTTCTCCCATCCCAGAATGCTGTCTGGACTAGCCAGACCTTCCTTAGCAGCGCTGTGGAGGAAGGTCTTTTAAGTTTTCATAAATGCATGGTAGACAATTTAATATTGGTGGGAAACATTTCGAACTTTGATAGTTTCGGTATTGGAATATAACATCCAGCTAAACTTGAGATTTGTGCTTTTTAGGGTATTTTTATCCTTTTTTATCCTTGATATTATTTCCTGGATGAATTGATTAGTTGTTTGGTCTCTAAAATGTCAGAAAATGGTGAAAAATGTGGATCAGTGTTTCCCAAAGTCCAAGATGACGTCCTCAAATGTCTTGTTTTGTCCACAACTCAAAGATATTCAGTTTACTGTCACAGAGGAGAGAAGAAACTAGAACATATTCACATTTAACAAGATGACATCAGAGAATTTTACCTTCTTTTTTCTTTATAAAAAAATGACTCAAACTGATTTGTCAAAATAGTTGCCGATTAATTTAGTCGTTGAAAACTAATTGATTCATCTTTGCAGCTCTAATAAATATACTTCATATTGAAACGTATCCTCCGGAGATACCGCTTCGACTTCATGTCTAGATGTCTCCTGTTATCTCCAGCTCGGCCTGGCCGACTTGTCGGAGAAGATGCCACTGTCGTCCCGCCCGTGGCCTTTAGGGGGAACCGGCGGGACGCGGCGAGGACTTGCCCTGATGCTCTGAGACCCCATCAGCGAGGAAGAAGAGAAGGACAGGTTGAGGAGGTCTGCGGATCTGGAGGAGGCGGGGACTCTCAGCGAGCCCGTTCGGGTGAGAGGCGAGGAAGTGACACGTGGGGAGGAGGATTTAGAGGAGAAGTCTGAGCCAGGGTGGGGTGAAAGAGGACGAGGAGGAAGGGTGGTGTGTGTTTGTCTGAAAAAAGAAGAGGCAGTGCTTCGGGTGAAACCTTGTAGCGAGGAAGATGAATTGGCTTTGTGTAACGGAGTAGCAAGAGCACTGCCGCTGCCTCTGCTTTGAGAGAGCGCCCGCAATGTGGAGCGACACATCTTCTCCTCCGGCGGCGGTTTGGGTTTCACTAAGGGTTTTCTGATGGACGGTTTCCTCTGCAAGTCCTGCTGGTTCTGCTCTCGGGCAGAAACCTTCTGGTCCGTTGAATCCTTGGCGTCCGGCGTCCTTTGGAAGCTGGAGCGGCGGGATGAAGGAGCAGTCGACGGCCTCTCTCCTTGCCTGAGGAATGCGCTGTTGAGGTTGAAACAAGTTATTGTTGTTATTATTATTATTATTATTATTATTATTATTATTATTATTATTATTATTATAGGAACTAAAACAAAAATAAGCTGAGAAAAATATTATTTTGTGAAAACTAAAAACCTTCACGAAAAGCTAAACTTAAACTGTATTGCCAAGTTAAAAAAACTCATAAAAATGAGCGTGAGTCATTTCAGTTGTAGTTTTTAAGCTATAATTAGACCCAATTGGAATCTGCAGATTTTTTTTTTTTTTATAGTTTTCAGCGGTGATCCAGAATGAAAATCTGTGGAGCAGAAAAACATGACAGACATGACACGGTGCTGTGCCGCAACTGTTTAACATCGTGCCACAAACATTTAACAATTGGACCTAAGAAAAACAAACTTAAACGAAATATCTCAAAACTAAATCTTTCTAAAAAACTGAAACTAAAACTAAAATAAAATAAAAAACTAATTGAAAATCTAAAACTATTATTAACAACCTTGGGTTGAAGACGGCAGCTGCTGCAGCGCTGGAGGAGCCCCGCTGGAGGCCAGGAGGTTTCTCGGGACGTCTGCCCAGAAACGGAGCACCTCGGCTGAGTCTGGAGATGGGCACGACCCGCCTTATGTCCTGGTACTCAGAGTTGGTGAGCGTTCGGATAGACTTGCATTTGTTAGCGTCGGCAGTGGGTTTCATCCCAGCTTGTCGAGTTTTAGAGGTAGGTCTATGATTGGATGTTTTGGACGATGATTCTTCCTTTTCATTGGTGGAAGAAACTACTTCTGTGTTCTCATTGGTCGTGAGACAGGAAGCGGTCTTGTTTCTGCTTCCGTCATCTGCTTCCTCTTGTTGATTGGCTGTCTCTGTGGCATCCTCCGAGGTAGCTGTGGTGAGAGCAGGCGCGTCATTGACTGACGAAGGCTCCGCCGGGCGCCACATGGGGAACGAGGCAGGACGTGAAGGGTCGTCGCAGCCGGACACAGGCACCGGTTGGCTGCTGATGGGCACAGACACTGGCTTCTCATTGGTCGGCTGAGGTTCTGAAGCGGTGCGATTGGCCGGCGCAGAAGACGCTTGCTGATTTCCTGCCTGATTGTCGCTCCTACGCTGATCCTGCTCAGTTTGTGCGTGTGTGTCGCCTGCATGTGTGAGCTCGCCGGCTGTCTCGCACACACCCGTCACGCACCAAACGACCACCTTTTCCTCCGGTCCCTCGTCTTCCTCGCTTTGTGACGAGGAAGAACTTCTCCGCTCAGATTTTTCTGTGTTCGTCTGCACCTTCATGTCCGCTTGCTCTTCTTCCCAATCTGTGATCACTGCGTTGTCCCGGTGAGATCCACGGCGGTGAATGGCGTTGCGGCTGGTCACGGTGGCAACTTCATCGAACACTTTCAGCTCAGGTACCAACGTGTGTTTCTCTAAAACCACAAACATGGTGCCTGTAGTCGTAGAAGTGTTGTGTTCAATCCGTTCGCTCAAATCCTGATCGGCTTGGTTCATTCTCCCTTTCAAACCAGACAGATTTTCCGAAAGAGTTCCCAGTCGACCCTCGCCATTGTTGTTGTGGTCTGACTGCTGGTTCGAATCAGAAGCAGTGTTCACTGTTACTGTATTTGTGGGATTGAAGGCATTCACTCGATTCTGGGTAGCATCGTCGTTGAGGTAAGTGGCGGTTGTACGGTTTGCGTTTTGTTCGCTCAAATGAGTCTTGGGAGGCAAGGAGGAGGTTTGCGACGACATCTGGCCTGCCTGAGGCTGCTTGTTTTGGGGAAAGCTGCATGTTGTGACTGTTTCTGAGAGTCCTAGACTTCTACGTTCGGGTGAGGCTAATAGAAAAGCTGTCTTAGCCTCTTTTGCATCAGGTTTAGCCAGCCCCAGGAACGTGCTCAGGTCGCGGTCAGCAGCGATGAATTCCGAGCTAAATGGAGAGTTTCGGGAGCGTCGCATGCGGCACTTGGGGCTCAGGAGCTCCGCCAGCAGCCCGCCGTCGTCGTGTCGTGACGCAGCGGCCGACATGTCCGTCTCGCTGCTGTGCCGCAGCCCGAATGCTCCGCCGACCTGCGACAGAAACACAATCAGAATCACAATCAGAATTTTAATTTATATATTAATTTATATATATATTAATCAAATATATAACTTTTTACTGGTCAAAACAAATAGTGCTTGTGTGCGTTTCCTCTCTTTGGCTCGCTCATCACTCAATCTATCCCACACTAGTCAAGCAGTTTGTGTGTATCTGCTGGGGGACTTCCTTTGACACACTGATCTCTCTCTTTCCATCTGCATGCATTCACGTCCCAGTAATACTTGTTACTAACTTAGTAACTTACTGGGACATGAATGCAAATAGATGGAAAGAGAGAGGAGATCAGTGTGTGAAAGGAAGTCCCCTGGCAATCTATACCTACAACAGCAGCTGGTCCGAGGCAAACCTGAGTCACCATCATAAGGGTTGGTAGATGAATCTGACAACTATGAAGAGAAGCAGAGAAGCTATACACCTTCCTTGGATCGTGGAGGCACCTGGATCGTGGTTGCAGCTGCTGCCGTGGTCCAGCTCGAAGCCCTCCTGTGCCCTCAACTGCTACTACTCCATGAGGTGTAGTCATAGTTCTATTATCTTTATTATGTCTCTGTGTCCCAACCGGCAACGGCAGATGGCCGCCCACCAAGAGCCTGGGTCCGAGGTTTCTTCCTTTAAAAAGTAAGTTTTTCCTTGCCACCAAATGCTTGCTCCTGGGAAATTGTTTGTAAGTAATAGAGTGTGGTCTAGACCTATTCTATCTGTAAAGTGTCCTGAGATAACTCCTGTTGTGATTTGACACTATAAATAAAATTGAATGGAATTATTTGTGTTTGGTTGTATGTGTGTGTGTTCTCTAACCTCCTCGCTGCCGGCCCACGAGTGTCTCTTCTGCTCCTCCAGCTCCTGCAAGCGCCGGCGTCGGGCCGCCTCCTTCACCTCCCTCTCCATGTTCTCCTTCAGAGAGATAAAGAGTGAGTTTTTTAATTATTATTTCTAATCTCTCTGTTGAAACAGCAGGTGGCAGCAAAGGAGTGTTTTAAAATATGCAACTGCCACATCAGTATCAGAAATAGATTCACTGCCAGGTAAGTGACACTAGGAGTTTGCCTTGGTATATGGTGCATACATAAGAACAATTATATATATATATATATATATATATATATATATATATATATATATATATATATATATATATATATATATATATATATATTATATAGCATTTGTATACACTTCAACTACATTTTCATAATTATACCAGTCAAAAGTTTGAACACACTTTCCCATTCACTTGAATGAGAACGTGTGTACTGTTCATAGTTTACTGAAGAAACATTTTCAACTACATCAACATACTTCATCTGGCAGCTTCTTGTCGTTTATGTGTAATCGTGCGTACCTTGACAGCATGAGTGAACTTGAAGCAGAACATGTTGAAGATGCTGAAGCAGTCGTCCAGTCTGAACGTTTCTCGGTCTTCACAGAAGAAGTCGATCAGCTCGCTGCCTTCCTGCTTCAGCTGCTGCCGGCTGACGCACAGCGCGCTCAGAGATGAGGCAGCCGACTAAGACACAGGCAAACACAAGAAGAGGTGTAAAACACAGAACTACACTGTCTCTTTGGACCTAACTAAGGGCGAGTTCAGACCAGAAAAAGTGATTCGCGATTCGCCGCTGCAGGTTTTTACGTTCCCCCCCTGCGACCCCCACCGCAGCAGCCTAAACGCACTACCGCCTGCGTTTTCGCCGCACCATCTGACTGTATGTGAACGCAGACTTACCTTTTTTGTTGTTGTTTACATGTAGAAACAGATAAGTGCGCCGTTTCAGCAAGGTCTTCCATGCAATCGTAGGCCTTCCAGAAGCTTTTTAATCAAGCTTGGAACTGCAGTGTCTTTGTACAATAAATCCATAATTATGAATCCATAAATCACGTAACGTAATGTTCAATATCTCCGCATCGCTTCAAGATAGTGTTGTTCCGACTGTTTAGCATGAAAGGTAACATTTGGGCCTTTCCAAAGAGCTCTTCTGTGTGATCCCAGCTCTTTCAGAAGCTATAAATGTACTACCTCCGTTCAAAATGAATGGAAAGATCTGCACTTTCGCCGGAGCGTCTGACGGCCGCAGCAGTGAGTGTGAACGCAGTCTTACTTCTGCTTGTGTGTGTGTGTGTGTGTGTGTGTGTGTGTGTGTGTGTGTGTGTGTGTGTGTGTGTGTGTGTGTGTGTGTTACCTGCAGGAAGCTGTCCAGCTGCTGCAGGAGCTCCGTGTCTCTCTGGACCTTCTCCTCTACTGAGCGCGTGCGAGACATCTGACACTGCAGATCAGTGTCCAGCGTCTCCAAGGAGACCCTACGAAAACAAAAAATATATCATGTGTTTTTATGATGTTATTGTCAAAAGGTGCCTCAAAGCTTTATATGCAGTGGTTATGTTTAAATCTTCACCCTTTTCTGGGAAAGGGTGAAGGAACATTAAGTTGAAAGTGGGCCGATGGGAAATGGAGTCTTTATTTGAAGAATGAGTGTTTAAAATGTGAAAAAACCTGACCTCGCTGCAGGCTGGACGTGCTTCAACTTCAGCGGAAACTCCAATAGCTTTGTGTCTTTTTTCTGAGCTTCCTGAAGGAGAAAGAAGAATTAGTACATTATCAGAACTCTTAAAAACTCTCAAAATGTCTAAAATCTCAAATTGGTCCACAAAAAGATAGGACAAGAGCACACACACACACTAGAGCTACAAAGATCAATTGAGTAGTTGTCAACTATTAAATTAATCGCCAACTATTTTGATAATCGGTTTGAGTCATATTTTATGAATAAATAAAAATTCTCTGATGTCATCTTGTTAAATGTGAATATGTTCTAGTTTCTTCTCTCCTCTGTGACAGTAAACTGAATATCTTTGAGTTGTGGACAAAACAAGACATTTGAGGACGTCATCTTGGGCTTTTTGGGAAACAATGATCCACATTTTTCACCATTTTCTGACATTTTAAAGACCAAACAACTAATCTATTAATCAAGAAAATAATCAACAAATGATCCCACAATGAAAATAATCGTTAGTTGCAGCCCTAGCATGCGCACACACACACCTACACCCCCCCCCCCCACACACACACACACACTTACACCCCCCCACACACACACACACCTACACCCCCCCACACACACACACACACTTACACCCCTCCCCACACACACACACTTACACCCCCCCCCCACACACACACACTTACACCCCTCCCCACACACACACACTTACACCCCCCCCCCCCCCCACACACACACTTACACTCCCCCCCCCCACACACAAACCTACACCCCCCCCACCACCACCACCCCACACACACACACACACACACACACACACACACAGGATACTGACCAGAGCGACAAAGTGCAGCAGGTTCATGCCCGGTTTGTTGGCCTTGGTGTCAGCCAGAGTAAGAAGAGATGACAGTTTGAAACCAACTGCATTTCCTGCATAACCTCCCTACAAAACACAAACACTTAAAGACATTAGAGACTGAGTACATTTAACTTACTATTTAATTGAGTGCTTCCATTTTTGATACTTTATACTTCTACTTTGTTTGTTTTTTAACTCTATATAAAGTTACTTAAAACATGAACTGTTAGAAAGTCAATCAAAGACTACCAAAGAGACACAAAACAACCACAAAGAGAAACAAATGATTTAATACAAACACAAATCTATTCTGTAGTATATGTTGGGTCACTATAACATCCGTAGTGAGATACACCTGATGGATTAGCTCCGTTACAAACATACAACATGAAAGAGTGAAGAATATAACAAAAAGTGGCGACATGGATGGGATATCCAGATTGCCACTCCCTGTCACGAAGCCAGAGTTAAACACTGGGGACAATTTCTACTTCAGGGAGACAGAAGAGACCGAGACAAGTCCGAGACTTTCTCCCCCCCTGTTTCTGGTATAATTATTCATGAAAGCAGTTTTTTCCCCCCACTCACAGAGTTGAGGATGTTTCCGGCCTGCAGCACCAGGTGGAGAACAGCGTGGAGCTCCTCACAACACATCAACTCTGGAGGAGAAACAAACACAACTTTATTTGCATCAGGACCCAGAGGACACACAAACAAACAAACAAACAAACAAACAAACAAACAAGCAAGCAAACAAATATATCCTGCTTAAACTCACAATGTGGAAGAAGATTAAAGAAAAGGAAGTGACAGATTGACTTTATTTCTGTGCTCCCTTATCCAGCGGTGGAAGCAGTATTCAGATCCTTTACTTTAGTAAAAGTCCTGCATCAAAGATGTTACTTATGTAAAAGTCTGTAAGTATCATCAGGAAAATGTAGTTAAAGTATTAAAGGTAAATAAAAATCCTCCCATTTTAGAAAGTGTAAAGGATCCAAACAGTTGGTCTGATCATCTCAGCTGGACTTGTAGCCGTTATATTGTTGGCCAGTTTCATTTAGAATAAAACATCAGATTTTATAAACTACATGTGTTTTGTGTGCAGGAATCTTAACGTGTAAAGTAACTAGTAACTAAAGCTGTAACAGATGAATGTAGTGGAGTAAAAAGTACAATATTTCTCTCTGAAATGTAGCGGAGTAGAAGTAGAAAGTGGCATGAAAAGAAAAGACTCAAGTAAAGTACAAGTACCTCAACATTTGTACTTAAGTACAGTACTGGAGTAAATGTACTTAGTTACATTTCACCACTGCCGTTATCTTTACCATCATTTTCTCTCCCTTTGTCTCCCTTTGTCTCCCGTTTTCCTTATCTCCTTTGAATTAATCCATCTTCTTAAAATACTTCCTTTTATCCATCCTCTCTCCTCCATCCTTCCTCCCTGTATTCCCCCACTCTCTCTTTTGTCCTTTACCTGGATCCTTTCCCATCCTTAAGTCACCTTTATTTCCTTCCTTTACCTCCCTCCTTATAAATACACATAAATAAAGTGGAAAACATCCTTAAATCCCTGTGTGCATCAGTGTGTGTGTGTCTTGGCATGACTGTCTGTGTGTGTGTGTGTGTGTGTCTCTGCATGACAGTGTGTGTGTGTGTGCGCATGTGTGTGCGTTCCTGTGTGTGTGTGAGCGTGTCTGTGTGTGAGTGTGTGTCTCTGCTTGACAGTGTGTGTGTGTGTGTGTGTGTGTGTGCGCGCACATCTCTGCGTGACTGTGTGTGTGTGTATGTGCGTGCGTGTGTGTGTATATTTGCATGACTGTGTGTATGTGCGTGTATGTGTGTGTGAAAGTTTAATTAACAATTCAGGCAGTTATCAAGTTCACACACGCTGCTTAAAATAGTTAAGGTGTTAGTTTGAATCGTGTGTGTGAGACTGTTTGATAAAAGGTTTAGGTTTTCTGATGCTGGAGTCTCACTTTGCATGTTTCATTTGTACCAAATATGGAAACATATACTGTATATGTGATATTTTTTAAGAATAAGTCTGGTGTTATTCTTTATTTATCCTATCCTTCTTTCACATATTTTATTTAAAAACCTCAGGAAGAGCAACAGAGGGCGGATCCCTTTCCCTGGACGTGCAATAGATGTCATGTAGGGATGTAACGATGCATCGTGAATTGGTTAAAAATGGACATAAATGTGTAAATATTGCAACCGGGTGGTATAATAAATTAATCGCGATGAGTTTTAAACAGTAAGTAAACAGTAAGTAATCTACTTTAGATTTCACTTTGTTTGACTTCAGATGTCACTACGTCTTCTTAGTATATTAATTTGAAGATATTTCTTTCTATTTATCCATTAATTTTAATGTGGGTTTTATATTAAAAATCAAATCTTTTATTTTATTTTTGTAATTTAAGATAGAACCCAGTTTCAGCGTGACTTTTGATAAGATGACACGTCTGTTGTTTTGCACAGTTTATATAAATATTGTCTGCAGCTCATTCTGTTAAAAAGAAAATTGTACCATCAACTTAAAATCGTGTATCGTGAGTTGAGCGTATTGTTACATCCCTAATGCCGTGTTAACAGAGGAAGATCTATCAGGCTGTCACACATTCAGTTTTGCATCTGAATATGTTGACTAAAAATAAAAAAATAAAGTATATCCAAACACACGTCCTTAAATGTTGGGTTGTTACCTTTGGTGGCGGAGCGAAGGATCTTAATGTTTTGTTTCATGACCTCGCATGCTCCGGGAAACTCTTTCTTTAACAGCATGGACTCGATACGGACTGAGTAACTAAAGACAGAGAGGAAAGTAAATTAGTAATCCAACATTTTATATGAGGAGGTGACAGGGCAGAGGAACAACATACGAGGATAAGGAAGTGGACAAATAAAAGTATAGTTTTACTGCAGATTATTTCTCTTCTGTGTTGTTTTTTATCTCACTCCCTTCCTTCCCTGCTCTGTGTTGGATGTTGCTGTTAGTCAGTTAATGTACTGCCAAATTAAGAGCTCTGTTCAGCCCCCGCAGCTTTGTGCCCCATCAGTGTTTTCCACAATCTGCTATAACCAGAATCTCTGAAAGCTTTAGGCTTCATTTTTTCTGGAAGAAGTCTGTTTTTAAGCCTTTATTCTGTACTTGGATCCCTTTTAGCTTCTTCCAGGGAGCCACAGAAAAACAGCAGTTTGAAAAAATAAATCAAAATAAATCATGTATGAATGAAACTCGAACAAAGAAAAGAAGTGACTGATTTTCCAAACACAATAAAATAATATAATAATGTATAAAGTCCCCCCACCCACATCAAATAATATTAAAGGGGTGATAGAATGCAAAACCATTTTTACCTTGTCATAGTTGAACAACAGTTTGGTGGGTAAATATGACATACATAGGACCTCAAAATACCATAGACACCTCTTTCCTCTGAAAATCTCACTATTTGAAACTGCCTCTGAAAACGGGCAAATCCCAGAGCCGCCTAGTTGACGTCAACTTGCTTCCTGTCCCTTATTTGGCTCAGATCTCTGTCTTTGTCACGGCCCGAAATTTACATACACCACTGACCTGAGATCAGCTAGTCTTCTTAATCTAGGTTGCGCACATCTCAGACATTTTGTACATGGTTCGTCTGTTATTCCGATACTAAAATCAATTCTGAGACTTTTTTATCTGAGAAATCAACTATAGAGCTCAAATATGGGTCAAATTTATGGCTAACTGCAAATTTGGTATGACAATGTCGGACTTCAGAACCTCCACAATCTACCGTCACAGCCAGCTGCTCTCTGCCGGGCATACTGCCGCTGGGCCTGCCTACCTTCACAGACCCGCTATGACCTGGAGCTCTAGGATTGCACACATGAGCTGCGCTTTAGAGAGAAGAACATTTGGAAGTTTTTCAAGGATATTGAAAATTAACCACAGTCGTAAATGCAGTGTTCCAGGCTGTACAACGGAATACTGGCCCGGAGAACAGTCTTTAGAACAGCTAACCTAGCTAGATGTCAGATGATGGAGTGGGACTTACTGGATCTAACACAGGCGCAGGGTTGTCTCTGCTAAATGTCCCCATGCTGACTAAATACAGGGTGAGTTGGGATTCATACAACAACAGTAGTTATGAAAATGTCGAAACTTTGCATTAGTGTGTGTGCGACACACTGTAGGATTAAACTGTAAACTGTGTATTTGGTGCTGTTTACAGTAACATTAGTTGATGAGTTTATGTGTTGGAGCAGAAATTAAGTTTCAAGAAAACTGTGAATATTTTCTCTCAGCTGTTTTATCCTCGCAGCAGCCGCTGCTGCTATAGCGCCTGCGCTTGTCTGAGCACGTCTGTACTTTTGGAAGTCTATTGGTAATGTTAACAGTGTGTGTGTGTGTGTGTGTGTGTGTTTGTGTACGTGTGTTGTGGGGCTGCTCTGTGTGTGTGTGTGTGTGTGTGTGTGTGTGTGTGTGTGTGTGTGTGTGTGACACACTAGAGGATGGCTTAACTGTAACTAAACGTGTCTCTGGTGCTTTGTACAGTAACATTAGTTGATGAGTTTAGCGACTTTTTTCAAAAATACGAGTAGCGACAAATTTGGCGACTTTCTGTAGAAAAGACGCCAGTATTGTGTAGCACGCAAGGTATTTCTCTGCTGTGGCCGCCAATTTTTTTTTTCTGTTCGTTTTTTCATTTGAAATGACACGTTGTATGCTTATGAGTCATGTCGCAGCTGGTTAGCCTAAGGCATGGTCTAAAACTCTTACTATACGGATTCTTCCAGACGTCAATGGGAAAAATGAATGGGAAATTTAATTCCGGAACCCAAGGTCTCTTGGAGTGTGGGTGGGACTGTTGAGCTCTATTTGCAGGTTGTAAACCAACCAATCAGCGCGCAGGTCATCTAAATATTCATGAGCAGACCATATAAGGAATAAAAGCGCTTGTTTCTTCTTAGTTCTATTTCACAGGGTTGCATTAGGGAGCATAGAAAATCACCCGGGCCATTTTCAGTCCAACCAATGTTACATACCCTATTAGGACACCTTAAAGGAACACAGCGACTTATTGGGACATTAGCTTATTCACCGTAACCCCAACAGTTAGACAAGTCGATACATACCCTTCTCATCTCCGTGCGTGTCGTAACTCTGTCTGACGGCTCCACCATTAGAGTCTCCACAACACTAATCGGTCTGCAGTCTGTAGCTATCCACGCAAATTAAAAAGAAGATCTTAAAACAAAAGATTTTGTGTTGATCGGGGGCAGACATAAGTTTTTACTTCTTTCTGCTCCTTTTCATTCATGTTAAATGCTGTTGTTGCATTTATTTATTTTTAAATGAATGAAATAAAAAATAAACTGAAACTGCTATGGCATTGGCATTTGTTAGTTTCTCTTTCCTTTGTTTATCTATACTTCTAATTAAAACTGCGTTAATGCACCATAAAATAATTGTCGGCGTTAATTCATTAATGAGTTAACGCGATAATAACGTGTTAACTTGCCCAGCCCTATTAAAAAGTAGTATTGCCTGTGGTAGGAATGATTGCTTGTAGCGGTCCGTGCGACGATCGAAGCTGTCTGAGCCTCTTAGACAAGGTGCTCCTCTGTTGGACCAGTGTGGGGTGGAGAGGGTGGTCGGTGTTATCCATGATAGATAACAGTTTGTTCAGTGACCTCCTCTTCACCACAGCTTCAAATGTATCAGCAGTCATCAGACAAATTCTGTAGGTGACATGACTCTGAGTTGTACTGGAAGTCTGTGGTGTATAAGGTGAACAGAAAGGAGACAGCACAGACAAACGAGCAGTGGAGTAGTAACGAGAGCCAGCCACTAAATGAGTCAAATTAACTTGCTTCATCCACACAAAGCACATTGCTAGCCGAATACAGAGTGACATCTGTATTCGGCTCGTTTTCTGTGAATGATGTGGCGAGGGGGTAACGTCAAGGTGGAATTAGCAAGCCAGCGTTAGCCAACTAACACCGGCTCGCTGGCTTGCTGGTTCCGCTGTGCTTTTATGCTGCATCAATTACAGAGAATGAGCTGAACAGCGGGCTGGGTCTAACCTTAGCAGTCCGCCAACCTGCTGCCGCTGGGTCTTAATGTTAGCGGTCCGCCAACCCACTGCCGCTGGGTCTAAAGTTAGCGGTCCGCCGACCCACTGCCGCTGGGTCTAAAGTTAGCGGTCCGCCGACCCACTGCCGCTGGGTCTAAAGTTAACGGTCCGCTGACCCACTGCCGCTGGATCGAACGTTAGCGGTCCGCTGACCCACTGCCGCTGGGTCTAACTATCCCTTCCTCACTCCCTGCAACTCCGGAGAACGTCTCCTCCAAGCGAGCTGTGACACAGTTTATGGCCCCACTGACACGTATTGTCTCTATGACAACTAACAACAATCGCCATTTTGTTGTGTACCAATCAAATGACCACGGCAAACAGTTCAATGGATTTTCTATCCATTTTATTTCTATGGTCACATGTCTCTCACCTGGGGAGCTGAATCAGCAGGTAGACGAAGGAATCAGCCAATGAGAGCTTAGAGACATCTCCTTGGTACGCCTTCAGCTTCTCCACCTGCCAGAGAGGAAACAGTTCAATCGGTTCAATCCCAGGCTTCTCCAACCACATGTCAAAGTGTCCTTGAGCAATACGCTGAACCCCAAGTTTCTCCCCGGATGCTGTATAAATAGCTGTCCACTGCTCTTACTACTACTTTTTCGGTGTAGCAGATGCTGTCTCTTTAAATTGTACCCTAACCTTTAAAAAAACGGTACGTATATAAGATAAGATAAGATATACTTTATTGTCCCCAAAGGGAAATTTGTTTTGTCCATTCTGCAGCGTTACAAAGACAACACACAAAATACAGAAAAGACAACAAATACAAATATCTCTCAACACATACTCTCATGTAACACAAACATGTTTCCATATACATATAATAAGCACATTAAACTACTCCTTTCATTGGCACTCCCCCTTAAATGTGTACCTTTTAATACTTGGGAACATATATCTACCATTTCAACCCTCTAAAGGTACATAAGCTGTCTCCCAATTCAGGGGCTGCAGCCTTCGGAGGCTGCATTCGTAGAGCGATTGCGTCACATCGGCGCACCAAAGGCTGTCCCATTTCATTTAATTTCCTTCAAATGCAGTCAACAAATGCGGCCTCCTTTTGGATTCCCAGCATTCATTGCGGCATGCAGCAGAAAGGCAGCTGACAAACGACTATCAACTGTAAGTTCATTTTTCCAATTTCTTATCTTGTCTTATTTCATCATTAAATTCACATCTGAGAATGTATTAGGCGAGAAATTAATTGTGTAGATGATAGTGTTTTCGGATACTGGCGCCGCCGACGATGAAGCATCTCCAGAGCTTCAAACTGATTATAAAATAAAAAAATGAAAAGTGTAACTTCTGGCTCCATTTCAGTGCTGTTTGACCCCGGTGATCAGCTGCAAGGTTGCTAGGCGACAGGAGCAGCGCTTCGTGAAGCAAGGGTAACCATGCAGATCCACCTGGCCGTGCGACATTTGTGTCGCGCCACGCTCCACTTTATTCCTATGGCCCGGGTGATGTCAAGTGACTTTAACGCGCCTGCAAAGCATCCCGGGAAGGCGGCGCTGCATTTGCCGATGCCCATCTTTATGCAAATAAATCCGTTGAACGCGACGCGACTATCCAATAGAAGTAGAGCAGAGGGGAGAATGGGGGAAGTCTCTCGCAGGTCCTTTGTTCTAGACGTCCTACTACAAAAATGCTCAGGAAACTTCAGTCGTGTTGCAAAAGTGGATCCGCAGCGTAAGGCGTAACTGTCTGTTGACATAAACAGGAAATGCTCCGTAGACTAGAACGCTCTGTTCAGCCTTTGTGGCCTCCGAAGACTGCAGCCCCTGAATTGGGACACAGCTATATTCTTACCTTGGGGTCCAATAATTACAGTACAGTGTAGATTGTACCTTGGGGGACAGAAATAGACTCCTGCTGTACCTCTATTTCTGAGAGTATAGGATGGGATAAACTGCAGAATATATGTGACTATTAAGAATAAAGTTTGTTTGTGTGTGTTACCTCTTTTTTCTCCGGCATCATCTTCAGCAGGTCTCTCAGAGGCTCCACCCCATAAGGCTCACCGTTGCCATGGTGAATATCATCTACTATCGTCTGATTGGACCTGAAGGAGGAGGTTTTTGATGATTGTTAATTGATTAAAGATATTTATCAAACAAAAAAGCTTCTGAAAAGTGTGATTTTCTTTGTTTTACATCACAATAAACTGAGTATCTTTGCGAGTTGGACTGTTGGTTGAAACAAAACAAAACATTTAAAGACATCAGTGGACTCTGGGAACTCGTGAAGGGCATTTTATTCTCATTTATTGACACTTTATAGACCTATATATAGAAGTTATTGATTAAGTCCTCCACAAATGGCCAAATGGTCGTTTTGCATCTTTTTGTGGTTGTTTTAGGTCTTTTAGTTAACATTCAGTCTTTTAGTTATATTATAACTAAAAGACCTAATTATTATATTTTTATTATAAATATATATATATATATATATATATATATATATATATTGTGTCTCTTTGTATTCCTTTTGTAAATATATTTCTTTTACTATGACTTTATGAAATATTATATAATATTTAAAATAATATATAGTATTTTATATTATATTTTATATCATTTTTCTTTCTCTCAGTGATATTTTGCTGACCCTGGAGAACGTCCTCTAACGTGACTTGAAACCAGTCGCATGATAATGAGCGTCTGTCTGCATTTCTTCACAACATCCTGGCATCATCACACATCTATTTACCCATCACACCCCGGGATGAGGGTGAGGACATGCACCACACCGTCACACACACACACACTCCACCACACACACGTCATCACACGCACGCATGCACGCACGCACGCACGCACACACACACGTCATCACACCCACGCACGCACACACACACACACACACACACACACACACACACACACACACACACACACACACCCACACCCACACACACACACACACACACGCCACCACACACACGCCAACACACACACACGCCACCACACACACACACACACACACACACACACACACACACACACACACACACACACACACACACACACACACACACACACACATCACACAGAGACACACTCGCTGCATGCATTGCTTTACACAATTAAATGACTATATGGTAATGTTAGTTAGCAATGGTCAGATAATTAACTAAAATAGAAAGAGTGGAGCTTTTTTCTCCTTCCGTCTGCTTTTTATGCATTTGTTAGCCATGGTGCTGAAGATTGTAAACAGTTTATTAAATACTTTTGAGTAAATGTAGGCCCTTATCAGCAGATTTTATTGCTAATCGATACAAAAGTTGTATGATGATGCACCACTGGTTAGTTGTAAGTATGTAGATTCCTTTAAATGTTAAGGGGAAGATTAAAAATGGAACTAGATTTGTGAATTATTACAGAATCACAATTGAATTGAATTCATACTCAGTCAGAATCGTATTAACCTGGAGTCCCAGTCTCTGTCACAATAATCATATATGGGATGTTTTAGGCCTTTTGGCAGACATCCATTTAAAATGTAGACAATGGCATATATACATAAAGAGCCTTTTCTCCATGTCTACTGAAGTTTCTCAGCTTGCACTCTAGTAACATTTGTGGTCCAGGTAGCTTTGCATAAACAATGGTTGTCATTCGCAAGGCTACTTTTACTTTTATACTTTAAGTACATTTCCAAGCCTGTACTTTGTTACTTTTACTTGAGTAAATAAGTTAAATCAGTACTTCTACTTTTACCAGAGTATTTTTTAACACAAGTATCTGTACTTCTACTTAAGTATGAGAAATGAGTACTTTTGCCATCTCTGCTCTAAAGTAGCAGAAAATGTAAAGAACAAGTACCTAAATATTGTATTTAAGTACAGTATTTTAGTAAATCTACTAAATTACATTCCAGTCTAAACACCAAAATCTTTTTCTTTTCTGAGGACATTTTAATACTAAATTAGTTGTTGGAAAACGTTTTGCTTCAGGTGAAACGTGTTCAGTTGTGGTGAAAAAGCAAGATTTACCTCTTGAACTTTCTGAGGAAAATCCCGATGTTCATCCCTCGCTTAGAGTCAAGAATGGTTACCTGAGAGACAGAGAGAGAGAGAGAGAGAGAGAGAGAGACAGACCGAAAGAGAGAGTGACAGAGAGAGAGAGAAAGAGAGAGATGGAGAGAGAGACAGAGAGAGAGAGAGAAAGACAGAGAGAGAGAGAGAGAGAGACAGAGAGAGATGGAGAGAGAGACACAGAGAGAAAGAGAGAGAGAGAGGGAGAGAGAGAAAGAGACAGAGCCAGAGAGACAGAGCCAGAGAGAGAGAGAGAGAGAGTGGGACAGACAGAGAGAAAGAAAGAGAGAGTGATACAGATTTCAGTTTGAGGTTAGAGCCCAGGTGGAAACACACACCTTCAACAAACAGCAGAACACACAAATCACAGACAGTAATTAAAGATAAACGACATGTCTCCACCTCTCCCGCTGTACAAAAGTGAAACCTAAATATCCAGATATGGCTGCCGGCATCTTGTAATTTGGCAAAGGCAAAAGTGTTGTATGTTACAGATCTCCCTATCAGTGGTGGCATTAAGGCCTTTTTATGGTTGTGCGTCGAATCGACAGCGTACCCCCACAGACCCCTCTGCGTCTACGCTGGACCCTACGCTGTAGCCCGACGTGCTTGAAAAAAGGAACTATACGTTGCAGCAACGCACGTCGCTCGACCGTGGCTTGGTAGCGTTGCATTTCCCCTTCTTCTCCTGGTTCTCCTTCCCCATAAACAACATGAAATCTACGAGAGGGTTAACTGTTCCTGCTCCAGGTTTCCCACCGTGGTCAGAAAGAACAGGGGAGACACTTTGTTTCTCTCACTATGACTCTAGAGTCACTACTCGCTCCAAAGCTAATCGCTGTCAATCTCTCACTTCTCCCTTGCTCTATCACCCACTCCCCACACAAACACACACACAGACACACACACACACACACACACACACACACACACACACACACACACACACACACACACACACACACACACACACACACACACCGGCTCGACGCACACACCAGTGCACAAGTATAAACATCAGGCCACTTACGTAGGCTACGGCAAAAGCTCTGCGTGGAGCCTCCGCACAACCATAAAAAGGCCTTTAGACTTTCTCCCTTGACAGAGTCGTAAAACGTCCATCATGTAGCCTAACATTACCCTTCATTTAAATGTTTAATGATATTAAGAAATATTTAAGTTGCATTCATTCATGTTCATTATATTATATTATATTATATATATAGAGAGAGATGGAGAGAGAGACACAGAGAGAAAGAGAGAGAGAGAGGGAGAGAGAGAGAGAAAGAGACAGAGCCAGAGAGACAGAGCCAGAGAGAGAGAGAGAGAGAGTGGGACAGACAGAGAGAAAGAAAGAGAGAGTGATACAGATTTCAGTTTGAGGTTAGAGCCCAGGTGGAAACACACACCTTCAACAAACAGCAGAACACACAAACCACAGACAGTAATTAAAGATAAACGACATGTCTCCACCTCTCCCGCTGTACAAAAGTGAAACCTAAATATCCAGATATGGCTGCCGGCATCTTGTAATTTGGGACCCAGAGTCTGTGCAGTAGTGGTGGAGCTGTGGTACATCCCACCCACACACCCGCCCTACCAATCACAAGTCAATCCCAGGTAGCGTAGCACAATTTTTACCGCAATATCAACTAGCGCAATAGACACATTTTCCTCTTATCGTGCAGCCCTAATCCCAGCTGTCAATCATGACATTTCGCCCAGTTCTTATAGCATCAAATAAAACCCAAAACTTATTAGAAAACTGAACACCTCAACAAACATCAGCGTGATCAGAACTATCTAAAATGACAGAAACCATCTTTGGTAAACATTTATTTATTTACCTCCTCTTTGGGCTCTCCGTACGAGCTCTTGGGCTTCTCTCCGCTGGTGGGTGTGGCCTTGGCGTTAGATTGACGGACGTTTGTACTGAACAGCTCCTCGATGGTCTGAACGTCGATCTGGTACTGCTGCTGCACTTGGCCCTGAGTCCACAGGTTGGCACGCCCCTTCACCTGCAATACACACACACACACACACACACACACACACACACACACACACACACACACACACACACACACACACACACACACACACACACACACACACACACACCTTATGTCATTATAAAACCACAATTAAAACTAACCACATTTAAACGTGAAAATAGAAAGACAACGCTTTGTTAAAAAAAAACGCTTTGGACAAAAATAAAGGTGATGAAACTCAAAATCTTACTCAGCTTTCTGGATCAGATGTGTGCCAAATTTCTCAGCAGACCCAAGAGATTTGAAAATAAGTGCTTAGTCATGTCCGACTAATGTCTTACTAGTGCCCATGAGCAGGGCAGCATACAATTACAACATTTTAAAATGGAGTTTGGTAAAGGATGCAACGTTCTTTCCCCAAATAAATAAATAAATGGACCAGCAACAACCAGGTCAGGACCAACTACTACTGCGGACACACACACACACACACACACACACACACACACACACACACACACACACACACACACACACACACACACACACACACACACACACACACACACACACACACACACACACGATTCTCCAAATCCATGATTCGATTTGATTCATCACAATTAGATAAAATGTTCGATTTAAATATTTTTTACTTTACAACAGTTCAAGTTTGTCAGAGTTTACGAAGCACACTTGAATGCACCATTAGTTTATGAGGTGCATGTGAATGCACCATGAAGTCCCATCGGAGCCCACAGGCTTTACCTTTGTTGTTTGTTACATCACGCTCTCACAGAGAAGACAAAATGTTGCCGGTGACCTCAGGGAAGTAAGAGGATTCCCTGTTGTTTCTCCGTTATCTTCGAATCCGGCAGTGGCCATGGTGTCTGGAAAAGAGCAGCTGCAGGCTAGCGCTAACTTTACCCTGTATCTTTAGCTGCATACTACCAGCCGCTAAGCTACGCTGTGTCGTCTTTTTTTTTTTTCTTCGAACGTGCCCAAGTAGGCGGAGGTGGAGAAAGAAAAACACTGTGGGGAATCGCTGATCTTGCTTATGATTTCAATAGTCGCAAATCGAAATCGTGACACCTATTACATACCCCTAAAACACCTACACACACACATATATACATACATACATACACACACACACACACACACACACACACACACACACACTGACATAATAAAAATGTGACTCCAACATGCCGAGCTGTGACAATACCTTATCCTCTGGTATCGTTTTCCAAAAGAAACTCCTCACACTTTTCTTTCTCGTCAGGCCTCCTACAGGATTTCCTAGCCCTGGAAGCAGGGGGGGTGGCGGAGGAGGAGGGATAGGGGGGGGACGAGGGGGGGGAGAAACTCCTGATGGAGGACGAGGCACGGCCACGCTCTCCACCTCCCTGTCATCGGCCGGGGAGACACTGCCCATCACGTGCATCCCAGCAAACGACTGGACGGGAGGCGGAGGTTTTGGTGGCGGACAGGTCAGTCAAGAAGGTGATGGCTGACCATGGAGACAGGTGTGGTGAGATTGATGAAGATGGGTCATCACTTTAGAATTATCGGTGGGCGTTGAAGGTCTGAAGATGAGAGAGCTGCGGAGAAATTAAGGAAAAACAGAGTGAGAAAAACATTTTTTTCAACCTGGACCCTATTCTCCCATGTTTTCGTGTATAAGTGACAGATGGGAATCTTTGAAATTGCTGCAACCGTCAGCCGCGAAATGGACTGCAATGTAATCATAAAGGGCAAATGGACGTCGCTGATTTCCGTCCACAAAATATACTGTTGTTGCCACTGACAGGCTCAGATTATTATTCTAAAGCCTGATTTTTGATTGGGAAGGGGGGGTCCCATGTGAAGTTCTGGATAAATGGTACACTTCCTGCTGTGATGGATTAAATGTGTGTGTGGGTGTGTATGTATGTGTGTGTGTATGTGTGTGTGACGGTGTGAGTTGATGTGTGTGATGGCGTGTGTGTGTGTTGTCAAGGCCCAAAGCGCTAATTAAAGCGCCTCAATTAATGCTTCTGCAGGCATCAGATTTGAAGCACAAACGCCACAGAACCAGCACTATTTCAGTCACTATTTAGGCAAAAGTGTTGTATGTTACAGATCTCCCTATCAGTGGTGGCATTAAGGCCTTTTTATGGTTGTGCGTCGAATCGACAGCGTACCCCCACAGACCCCTCTGCGTCTACGCTGGACCCTACGCTGTAGCCCGACGTGCTTGAAAAAAGGAACTATACGTTGCAGCAACGCACGTCGCTCGACCGTGGCTTGGTAGCGTTGCATTTCCCCTTCTTCTCCTGGTTCTCCTTCCCCATAAACAACATGAAATCTACGAGAGGGTTAACTGTTCCTGCTCCAGGTTTCCCACCGTGGTCAGAAAGAACAGGGGAGACACTTTGTTTCTCTCACTATGACTCTAGAGTCACTACTCGCTCCAAAGCTAATCGCTGTCAATCTCTCACTTCTCCCTTGCTCTATCACCCACTCCCCACACAAACACACACACAGACACACACACACACACAGACACACACACACACACACACACACACACACACACACACGCCGGCTCGACGCACACACCAGTGCACAAGTATAAACATCAGGCCACTTACGTAGGCTACGGCAAAAGCTCTGCGTGGAGCCTCCGCACAACCATAAAAAGGCCTTTAGACTTTCTCCCTTGACAGAGTCGTAAAACGTCCATCATGTAGCCTAACATTACCCTTCATTTAAATGTTTAATGATATTAAGAAATATTTAAGTTGCATTCATTCATGTTCATTATATTATATTATATTATATTAGAGGACTTAAGGAGACGTGATGTTGAACTGCATGTGCCAATGCCACTTAATCCAAATGCAGCAGCAGCAGCACGGGAGAGGAGAGTGTATCTGACAGAAGAGCTGCATCGTCTATAGTGAGGTAAGCGAAGTAATCTCGGTCTAATGTTAGACTACATTGCAAAAATATCACCATGCATTCAGAACCTGGTGATTCAGTGAGAGTGAGCCCAAAACATCGGAAAGTATGTCTTTGTGACATTTCTTTATTTACATTTTGTCAAAAACTGAACAAAAACAAATACAAATGGAAAATGAAAAGTTGAAAAGATTTAAACAGAAGAACTAATTATTTTTCCCTCCTCTCATCATAGGCATGAGAGGCCACGGCTGGATTCGACATGTGAAACGTGATTTATGTTTGACGCTTTGGAGGTGGCCGTCGTGACGTCAAAATTACGTCATTTCCTGCCGGCGCGTCCGATTTTCAGCGCGTGAGCGGAGGGCGCGCACCAGTCTATTTTTCCAGCGGCGCACGACAAACCGGAAACAGGAAGCATGAACGAGCTCCTGGGAAACCAGATGCCAGAACTCGCCGACTGACTGCAAATTCTCTTGTAAACTGACTGGGTTAAGATGAGTTTGTTTATGGTGAATGAAAGACTTGATCCCACCAAGTAGCTCATTGAATCAAATCGAAGCATTGACGGCACTGATGCTGCCAGTTCTGCCGTTGTTTATCTTTTTCTTCTTCTTCTAGTCCTTAGAAAGAAAAACATCGGTAGCCTTTGCTCCTTAGCGCCACCGCTGTTCAGGAGAAGACTGTAACTAGTGTCACGACCACCACGCACGAGTATAAATACTCACGGCAGTCCCATGACGTCACATTTGGATGCGCCAGCTTGGCTGCGGCTACTGTAAAACGGCCATGAGGGTCCGGGAGTGGAAATGCGTGATGTGCTCCTGGTGGAGCAGGTGTACGGATATGGAGTGGGGAGAGAAAGAAGGGGCACAACCGGAGGAGGTGGTGCGTTTTGAGGCCCACGCTCCATGGCTGCAGCAATCCTCTCCAGGCTTGAAGAGATGCGCCCGAGAGGCCGCAGCAACACTGCCACCCGGTCAAGACGGGCATTTATGCTTTGCCGCATCCCGGACAACTCCCGCTCCAACATGTCAAACCCGGTTTGCTGGAGCTGCAGGAACGAGTGGTCCTCCGGTCTGATGCTGCGGCGTGTAGTGGGTCTGGTTCCTCTGCACCTTGGTGGTTGCGCTGCTCCCTCAGCTGGCCCGTGCGCACTGCTCCCGAGGCCAGGGTCTTCTTCCTGCGAAGCTGCGTTACATTTTTTTGATTTATTGTATGGCTGTGTTACATTTATTTCATGTCAATAATGATTAAAAAGATTTTCATGACAAAGCTCTATGTATGTGAAATAGATTTATAAGTGTACCTTGGGGTTGGACAGCTGTATCGGGTTGGGTGCCGATTTCCAAACCTCCAAATCCCTCAGCGCTTTCAATGGTGAGGGTGGACGCAGCGATGTCCTCTGCTGGCAGGTCAGGTCCTGAGTAGAGGCAGATCCACCTCCAGTTGTACTGCATGTCGGTTTGTTGCCAGCAAGCTTGGACTTCCCCTGTCTTCTGATATCGTTGTAGTGCTTGCGGCACTGGTGCGATGTCCTTGGGATGCCAGCCGTGGAAATAATTGTGGCAATTTCCTCCCACGCCTGTTTAACGGAAGCTAATTTGGGTGGGTTTCTCCCATCCCCATACAATGTCTTCTTCTCTGTCCTTTACGGCCCTGACGAGAACGTCGGTCTCCTCGGCTGTGAAGCACTCCTGGCAAATCCGGCATCATAATAGCAATCCGCCATGGAACAAGCGCGCCTGCTTTTAAAGGGAATGTGAGATGACGCTCTGATTGGTTTATTGCACGTTACGCCCAAACCACACCTAGTTACTTCAGACCAACCCATTTTAGATTTGCGTTGGACGCAAGACTCATTTATCGGTATAATAGCAACAGCGCCCGAGATCTGCCCACAAAGCTACTTGCGTTTCAGATCGTTAAAATAGGGCCCTCTGAGACACAGGTGCAACACATTAGGGTGGGGACAAGTAATCACAAAGGCGGGCAAAGAACAACAATCCTGTTAAACCCACTCCGAGATAATTATCCATTTTTATAACGAAGACACACAGCTGACAGTTCGTCACACTGAACTCTGAGACAAGTCCGTACGCGGACAGTTTGTCAGAGAAATCACTCGAGGACAAAACAGGAGGAGGAGATTTCTGGTGAACTTTTAAGTTGAGGCTATATGGGATACAGCTACGGCAACGACAGTTAAGTTTAGAAAAAAGATCGTGATTTGGATTAATACACTCCCGAGGAACGTGTACGCGTTTCCTGGGTGAAAGTTTGACATTTATATAGAGAGGCGAACCATGGGCCACCATGGGACCTTAACCCGGGAAAAATTTGATCAAATGTTTTGATCCCGTTTGAATTGAGCCATGAGTTACATGCATGATGTTGTTCCGTTTAAAAGATAATTTTGCAAGTCAAGAAAGTCTGTTTATTTGTTGAAGTATAAGACTGTGAAAATACGTAATTAGGAAGACTACCCACTTTGAAGTCGCATTGGATGACACCTTGCTGAAGCTACGATGTCTGTGTGTATCGTAACACATGCGTATATAACGTCACTCACAGGAGCAGCGAAGTCTCGCTCATTCTTTCACTTCTCTGCTGATAATACTTCGCTGGATAAAACACATCAGGGAATATATGTGTGTTGTGGAACAGAGCTAAATTAGCTAGCTAGCAAGCCGAGCATCACGCAAGGTGACGTAAATTGTGGGAGATGAGAGATGTAGTTCCCACCAAGCGGTTTCACACAAAACTAAGTGGTCATACGACAAACCTACAAACAAACTCAGACTTTCTTCAGTTGAAAAAATATCTTTTAAATTTGATGAACATCATATGTGTAATCCATGACTCAATTCATGGACATTGCCTCATCCCGTTCACTACCATGCATATTTTTTCCCGAATTAAGATCCCAAGAGGTCCACCGAACGGGGAGGGACTTAGCGTAATTCTGCATAACTTCTGGTTCCATAGCTGTATCCCTTCTAGCCACAACCGAATTTCCATGCAACAGTTTGTGTAGCACAAGTAGACAGTTAGTGTTTTATGTCAGAACGTTTAGAGATCTTGACAATTCTGACCGCACCTGAGGGCTGCTTCATTTCACAGAAAAAGAGACATGTGCTGCGGGGTTAAGATAGTACGGTCCTCTATAGGGGGGGTCTGAAATCATTGGGAAACATATTTACAGGTACGAAGGATATATACATGTTTTGAGCCCCCTCAATGGTTATTGGGGGAGTGGGTTGTCTTTCCTTTGAGGGGGACAAATCTATGGGGGGATGGACGACATATCTCCCCCACCCCCATCTAAAATCTATGCCTATGGTCCTCAATGTTTGTCAAAATAAGTGAGGAGTCCTTACTTTGAATCCAAGCTGGTTATGTTTATTTCATAAACTTCCAGAAATCCTATTGAACTTACTCAGTCAGAGTAACAGGCTACACATTACAACTTTGCGAGAGGTGTGCACCCGAACCAGAAACCTACTGCACATGTGCACTTCCTCAAGTACGGTGTCCCGTAGTGGCCATACAGAGTGCAAACATAATCATTCACCAGAATGATCTACATCCCCTTTCTTTAGTTTGTGCCTTCTGTAGAAAACAAAATGAAAGGCTAGGTATTAACTAGCAAAATAATAGCATGGCTGTTGTGTTAACCTGGAAACATTGTTATAGAGAATGAAAATTAGTAGCATTTTCAAACAACCATCTTTAAATATACTCAAACGGTAATCAACCAAATTATACTCTCATACTGCAAGACATTCCAACATGCATCGGTGAACTCAGTGCCTGAAATGGTGGCTGTAAGCATTCTCAACAATGAAGGCTTATACACCAAGCACTTCAACTACTACAACTTTGTGTAGTCGTAAACTATTGGTATTTTATTTGTTTAATATTATGTCCTTTTATTTACAGTTCCCTCTGCTTCTTTCTCAATGATCAGTCTTTTGCTCTCTCCATCACATTTGCAGTTTTGCTCCCAGGTTTCGTGTTTGCGCTTCCAAAGTCTTTGTTTGCGATTCTGACACAAACATTTCACGTGGGCGGGTCTTACATGGGTGCGTCCCCATTGGCTAATGAGTTTTTGGTGAGTTTGAGTGACAGCTCAGTGCCTGCCCCCTGACGTTTCAGTGCAGCTAACGTTAGACACAAAAATTCTCCGGCGTATTGGGAACCTGTGAGGGGTTTCTTGTGCAGTGTGCCCTGGTATTCAGGAGGCAGCCAGCAAATTTCCACTCAGATGAGGCTAAGGTGTGTTTCGTCGCCGGTTTACTCCGCGATCGGGCTCTTGCCTGGTTCACCTCGGTGAACGAGGGGCAGCCTCATCTCCTCTCCTCGTACTCCTCATTTGTGGAGGAGATGAGGAGGGTCTTCGATCGCCCTGTACGAGGCGTGGAGACGGCTGCTCGCCTCTTGTCCCTCCGGCAGGAGGATCATTCGTTCTCTTACATTCCTGAATTTCAATAAACCTTTTCCCTGAGCCTTGCATTTGGGTCTGTTCTGTTCCGTTCATAACAGAAGTACCTTACTAGATGATAAAAAGTGTTTGAATTTAGCTCAATAATAAATAATTTTAATAAAGCACTTTTCTAGCTTTCATAATCACTACTGGAACACTGATTTCTGGAATATTATTGATCACACTTTCTAGATCCCTACCTCCACATTGACTACATGTGTAAAGTACAATATGGCTTCATGTTGAATATACTCAAATGATCCATCTATTTTTCCCTTGGGTAATCTGCCAAGGTGGTCCAGGTCAGCCAGCAGGACCCGAGCTTCAACAGCCATGCACATCACATCAAACAATAATGATCACTACGCAAAGTATTTGTCAAGGGCCTGGTGTGTTAGTTAAAGTACATAGTTTGGACAGTAGTAACAATATGCATTAATTCTAAATACAGCGTTAAAATATACAAAAAATACGTCAGTTATCTGCCATCTTGCAGCAGTGCAATAAAAGAAACTGTGTACAGATGGAACATTATCTAATGTATGTGTCAATCTTAGATAGAATACATTATATTCACAGCTTCTACATTGTACAACTTAACCAATACCCTAGCATTGTGTATTATCAGATATAGCTACGTTACTGACCTAACGTTACCTGCTCGGGGTCCTGCACGTCCCACAATGTTTCATTTTTCTACAGAGAGAAGACGATAATTAATACAACTACATTGAGTAAGGCCTCATTAAGCCTACATGATTCCCATGGCAAATTAGCTCAGTAACGTAGCTACAAGTTTTAGATAACGTTAGCTAACGTTAAATGCTAACTTAAACAGCTTTACTAGCTAGATAGTAACTTAACACAACAAAACAAAAAACGTCTAGTAACCATGCTTGCAAAGTAGATTACAGACAATATATATAAGGCTCTTGGTAGGCGGTGTCTGACCTAACAAGAAACGTGCTTGCCATCGTTATGAGCTTCTTGCAAACTCAACCAATATGGTCGTTTTTTTTGGTGAAGATGGGCTGCAATGTTTTGAAAGAGTAAAGTATCAACATGTACTTGTTCTTGTAGTAGTTTTTGTAATAGTCGTACTGAAGAAGTAGGGGAGAGCTTTTTAATTAAACGTAATTTAAAAAGCGATCGTATCGCACTGAAAGCTAATATTTTGTCACTAGCAACCTACACCTGTCATCTGTCAAATACAGTTGCATTTTCAGCTTTGAACAAAACCGTTAAGGAATTACTACAGCAAAAGTGGGGCATGCGTAATGTTTCATTCGTCCCTCCTGGTCGGGACGACTGAAACAGCATGCGGGGACGGATGAAACATACAGTTTAAGTTTACATATAAACTTCCCACAACTTCAATATTTCACTACATATCATGAATGGTACTCCCAAAAAGTATTATTTTAGATAGATTGTTGCTGGACTATACGTCTTCGTGAATGTCTGTTAACTAATCGCCGTCATCATGAAGCGGTTATTGAAATATCATGCACTGTGGATGATTCTGCAATTTTTATAGCTATAACAGTAAGTTTTCCCATTTATATCATGTTTCTGTTGTGGAAACTGTTTTACGTGGGTTAGGGCACTGCACATCCAAATAACTGCCCTTAACGACCCACAGCCCTCCATAGGATAACATGGGAAAACTCGACCCCCTGGTGGGCTCAAATATATTGTCATCTTTCTAAAACTGCTTTTCCATGTCTCACCTCCATAAATTATTGTATAAACACAGATATTTGTGCATTTACTTAAAATGCATGGAGTTACAGCCAGGTCGGGACAGTTGAAACAGCTGTTTCAACCGTCCCGACATAGATCATTATGCCATTATAGCCTGTTTTGCTTTCCAAGTAAACAAGCATGAAATATGAAAGCATGGGATTGTGGAGAACACTAAATGGTCTACTGAATAAGAGTGTAGTCAAACCTTTAAATGAAAAACACTCATTAATAATCGAAAAAATGTAACCGCTAATGAAGTTTACTTTCGACCATCAAAACTCGTTTATCGCCTGTAACGTGATAAAAGGAAATACAACCCCAAATCAGAAAAAGTTGGGACAGTATGGAAAACACAAATAAAAAAATAAAGTAGTGATTTCTAAATGTACTTTGACTTGTATTTCATTGCAGACAATACAACAGCACATACTTTAATGTGTTCCTCATGATTTTATTGTTTTTGTTTCAAAAAAACACATTTGCACACATTTAAAAAAAAGTTGGAACAGTAAAGCATTTACCACTTTGTAATGTTGCCATTCCTTTTCACAACAATTAAAAGACGTTTAGGGACTGAAGACACCAAGTGATGAAGTGTTTCAGGTGTAATTTTGTCCCATTCTTGCTGCAAACAAGTCTTAAGGTGGGCAACAGTACGGGGCCTTCGTTGTCACATTTTGCGCTTCAAAATGCGCCACACATTCTCTATTGGAGACAGGTTGGGACTGCAGGCAGGCCAGTCAAGTACCCGTATCCTCTTCCTCCGCAGTCAGGACTTTGTAATGTGTGCAGAATGTGGTTTTGCATTATCTTGTTGAAATATGCATGGACGTCCCTGGAAAAGATGTCTTCTTGAAGGCAGCATATTGTGCTCCAAAATCTCTATGTACTTTTCAGCATTAATGGTGCCATCACAGAAGTGTAAGTTACCTTTGCCAAGGGCACTGACACAACCCCATACCATGACAGACCCTGGCTTTTGGACTTGTTGCTGATAACAGTCTGGATGATCCTTTTCTTCTTTGGTCCGGAGCACACAGCGTCCATTTCTCCCAAAAAATACCTGAAATACTGATTCATCTGACCACAGTACACGTTTCCACTGTGTGATGGTCCATCCCAGATGCCTCTGAGCCCAGAGAAGTCGACGGCGCTTCTGGACACTGTTAACATAGGGCTTCCTTATGGCACAGTACAGTTTTAACTGGCATTTGTGGCTGTAACTACGTATTGTGGTACTTGACAAAGGTTTGCCAAAGTAGTCCTGAGCCCATGTGGTGATATCGCTTATAGATGAATGACGATTTTTGATGCAGTGCCGCCTGAGGGATCGGAGATCACGGTTGTTCAGCTTAGGCTTGCGCCCTTGTCCTTTACGCACTGAAATTCCTCCTCATTCCTTGAATCTTTTAATTATGTTATGCACTGTTGAAGGTGAAATAAGCAAATATCTTCCTATCTTTCTTTGAGGAACATTGTTTTTAAACATTTCAATAATTTTCTCACGTATTTGTTGGCAAACTGGCGATCCTCGGCCCATCTTTGCTCCTAAAGGACTAGACCTTTCTTGGATGCTGCTTTTGTACCAAATCATAATTACAATCACCTGTTGACATCACCTGTTTCAAATCACATCATTATTTAATCAATTTACCTGATTACTAGCCCTAAATTGCTCTTGTCCCAACCTTTTTTGGAATGTGTTGCAGGTCTGAATGACAGGAAAGGATGTATATTTACAAATGACAAATTAACAATTAACAAATTAAGTTGACCAGACAAAACATGAAATATTTTGTGTTCACATTGTCTGCAATGAAATACAAGTCAAAGTACATTTAGAAATCACTACTTTCTTTTTTTATTTGTGTTTTTCATACTGTTCCAACTTTTTCTGATTTGGGGTTGTAACAGGAAGATATTTGGCTGATAGAAGGAGGTTAAGATGCTCTATGTGTTGACCTAAGGAAGTCTGTCTGTCATCATTGCACTCGGAGAAAACTGGTATGTTTCATCCGTCCCGCGTTTCAATCGCCTCGGCTCTCCCCTACTATAACAAAGTTGTGAACCTGAGTACAATCATCAGTTCACATTCTGACTCTTCATCAACCCCACAACCTTGTGGCGTGTGATTCGATGACGTCAACGATGTCACGGTCACTGGAGTTTAAATGGCCCCCCAAAAACTGCTGAAAGAGAGAGACCTTTTGTTTACGAGAGTTTGAAGATGGAGGGATGAGAGAGGAAATGACACACACACACACACACACACACACACACACACACACACACACACACACACACACACACACACACACACACACACACACACACACACACACACACACACACACACACACACACACACACACACACACACACACACCGATTTTGTTGTGTGCCAAGTAAACAAACTGCCATTGTTTGGAACCCGGTCTGCTACCAAGACGATCAGTGGAACTCTGACAGGTTGCCTGGTAGCGAATGGCAGCCCCACTCAACTGGCATCTAAAGCACATGCATGCATGCACGCACGCGCACGCAAAATATATCCTGTCTATTTATTAAAATGTTAATACGGCTTGCCAAATGTGTAAAGTAAAACTCCCACACACAATCACAAGTAACTGAAAACCTGTTTGACCAATAATACACTGACAAATATTTACACACCAAATTAATTTGACCTCTTCCCTCCGTGTCACACACACACACACACACACACACACACACACACACACACACACACACACACACACACACACACACACACACACACACACAGAACAAACAGCATGACCTCACACTCAAACACACAGGACTAAAGATGACTCATGCAACAGGGTGACACAAGAGGTTAAAATCATCTGGAGGTGATTAGGTTTTATAAGTTGTTATAGCAAAATGTACTTAAAGTATCAGCAGTAAAAGTACTAATTATGCAGTAAAATGTCTCCTTTGACTCATACATTATTATATAGTACATACATTTGTAACAATTCCAAATTTTAATCGTCTCAGAAATAATTGCGATTAACAATATAATTGTCTCTTTCATAGATTAGGGCCTACTTTTTCAAACAAATAAAATTTTGAATGAATCCCAGGACACATCCTTTGTTATAGCTATATCACTGTTATGTGACCTAGATAATGTAATAACACAAGTACACAGCCTATGAAGCAGGCGCGTAGACAGTAATGGGCCACTTTACTCACTGGCCTGTCCAGCCAAGTTTGATCAAAATAAGTTTTTTTATGAAAAATATTCAAATGTATGTAAAAAGCTGGTAATGCACCATGGATGTGTTAAGTACGGAAGCCGAGAACGGCAATGGATTTTTTTTTGTTATCTCGTGATAAGGACTTATTAATTCGTTATCTCGAGATAACAAAGTTTGTTTTCTCGAGATAACAAATTAATTAATAATGTTCTCCCTCCCCTTCCCTGGTCGAATACACCCTAAATCCCACGAAACCACCCTTGAATTTACCCCGGATAAGGTGCTCCTATAAGCGGATAGAGGTCTGCCCTTTCTCCCTCCCCTTCTCCGGTCAAATACACTAAAACAGCCTTCAATTTAACCCGGAGAAGAGGAGGGAGAAACGGCAGACCTCTATCCGCTTATAGGAGCACCTTTTCTGGGGTAAATTCAAGGGTGGTTTCGTGGGATTGTTCAAAGTATTTGACCGAAGAAGAGGAGGGAGAAACGGCAGACCTCTATCCGCTTATAGAGCACCGCAGCAATTAAGCACATGGCAGATAGTGCGGGACAGGAAGTCGAGCACAGAAACAAAATAAAACATCTGGTTAATTTTCAAAATAAAATACACCATGCTCACGGCGGATCATATTTCCCTTCACTGCACCTTGAAAACACAGCACAGAGTTGTTTCCTCTCTACTCCTCTGAATAGAAACAAACTGTTGTTGGTTTTGTGGTTCTATTCAATGTGAATTCGCGAGATCTCGTGGGTCCTCGTGACTACAGCTGTCAGTCCTGGCCGCAGCCGTTCCACAACAACTCCGGATCCAGTGGGTATTGACGGACGGTGGAGCATGGAGACGACACGCAATGGAGCCGTTCCGCAGCCGTTCCGCAGCCGTTCCGCAGCGTTCCGCAGTCGTTCCGCAGTCGGTGGAAATCAGCAGTGAACCGATGCGAACGAGTGCGGTGCGAAAAAAATCGTGTCCGTTGGTCATCCGGATGCGTTACAAAAGTTGAACTCGTACTACAGGCAACGGACGGGTCCTATCCGACAATCCGAGCGGAAGTTAGTGTTGCTATGGTACTGATAAACAAATCTGAATTCCTAACTTTTAATAAAATAATGATTTCATAATGATATGTTGTCATGTAATCGATTCATTTTGGAGTATGAGAAAAGTTCTTCCGTGCAGAAACAATGCATAGGATACCTGTTAAATATCACCTGACCTGCCTCATTTTTTTCCTAGATTTATGTTAGATTGCAGGGTAAAGTCCTGTGGAAAGTTAAGAGAAAAACCAAGTGGTTTGTGGATGCAGTGCAGACAGTGGATGCATTACTGATGTAAGTCAAGCTGAATCCAACCTAATTTGCTATGATTGATTGTTCAAGGCCATTTAGATCTGTAACATTTTCTTTATATATTTATTTGTTTAGACAAAATCATCCATTCATCCATGCATCCATCCACGCATCTATCCATCCATCCATTATTCATCTGCAACCAGTGTAAACCTTTTCCCTGCCTTTACAACAATAAAACCTTGGAATAGCACTGGATCCTGTGTTGAAATGCAGGGCTCTCAAGTGTCACGCATTGAGCGTGACAGTCACTCATTTCGGTCTTTTGTCACTCCCGCCACACATTGTATTTCTCACGCAGAAAAACTATTTATAATATATTTAATATGCCGCAGCGCCCAAAATATCTCTGGCCGCGCCGCTCTCACTATGGAACCGGCAGGAATCAAGAGTCTCCCCTGGAGTTCTTAGTGGAGCCTGCCACTTATCAGCCAATTAAAAAAAAAAAGAAAGCGGCTACACCAGATGCGGCGTCAGCTGATTTTGCCGAGGCTTCGGCTTGAATGTTTTGAGTGTAGCCCTGAATGTATTTTGAAAAGTTGACAACAAATATGAAACGTCGCTTAGTGTCCACTCTCACTGTAAAAAGCTGTGCAGCTTCAGGTTTATCGATGCGCTCTGCTGTGGAGATGCTGCGGCAGATGTGTTGCGTTTGAGCTCCGTTAATTCTGCCGTATAGTTTCTGTTTTCCACCTCCGACGTAGAGCAGCGTTCAGCCTCTTCACTAAACTTTGTCTCATTCAGAGACCAGGGACCCAGACGGGGATCTATGGTCTGTCAGAAGGTCTGAGGTCTACCGTATCAGCAGAGCAATCACGTAATGCATAGCAGACTATTGTGCAGGTGGATTATTTTCTGAAATATTGTGACTTTATTCTTGTAATATCCTATTATCACTTTATTTTTCACAAAATATGACTCCTCCAAATCTCAGAGAGCATGGGATGAGTTATATTTTGAATGTGCAAAAGTTTTGGACATGAGCAAAAATCTTGCTCAAACACATCTGAAATATTAAAGTCCAGGGGTTTATTAATCCATTAAAATGAATAATGTATAATTGAGGTGAATAATTGTCATATGCACATTTAAGGAGGTTACTTCCCCAACAAAAGATGCAAAAGAGAAGGTAAGAGTAAATTATGCCTAAGCTACATGTGTGCTGACTCACATATAATTAGGAAAGTTGATCCAAAGGAGAATAAATAGTTGAAAAGCAATACATAATACCTGAGAGCCTTACTGCAATATATTCCATTATGTTTTTATATTTGAATTGTAATTTGTGTCCCTTTACATAAAGATATTTCCAGCATATTGATTCAGAAAAAGGTACTAATAGGTGCATAAAAATTCACCACAATACAGGAAATGAAGTGTTTAATGCTCAACATTTTCTGGGGGTGGACCCCCAGAACCCCCCATCATAAGTCACCAAACAAACCAGAACCCTGTCCTTCGGGTTGCCAGGCCAGTTATGATTAGACCTAATGTTGGTGCCATCTAACTAACATCTACAAACTGGAAGCTATCAAGAACATACACTGGCTATTAACCAGCTGGGCTGGGGGGGTGGGGGGGGGGTGACTCTTACCTGAGAGCCCTGTTAAATGTGCACACCACATCAGATGTTCAGTGAACCAACACCATCAGCAATTAAGAGTTTTTTCAATACCTGCTATGGCTAAGTTGCATGGCTTAGCAACACACATCGTACTATTGATATTATACCGATATATCACATTTAACCAACCTGACATATCAACATCCTGGGCAACTTTTCTCCACGCAGCAGCCTTTCTGTTTATATCTCTATAGCCCTCAGATGAGAGGTCATAGAGAACTAGACAACAGTCGTTCTAGTCTCTCCGCCATTTTTTTTCTACTTGCTTCCGACGCTTTCAACGGTGTAGTACGACGTCCACTGAGGGTGCATTGCGTATTACAGAGCTGATTTCAAGTGCCAGTGTGAAGGCGAAAACTCTGCAACAGCTCAAACATGTCACTGACGTCAACATTTCTTACTTACTCCTCTTCATCCCTCTGTAAAGAGATCTCTCCATCACATTTATTCCTTGGCAACATGTTGCGAATCTCCCTGCAGTGCATCTTGTCTAGCAGCTCCTCCAACTTTTAGAAACACCAGCTAACAGGCCACTCCCAAGCCACGCCTATCGGTTACAGAGGGAAGTCAAGTCAAGTGGGTTCTATTTCATCCTTACTGACCGCCAGAGGCAGTGTTTCACACTGAATATATTCCGTATCGCGCTTGCGCAGGTCGAGTATTTATATAAACAAAGTCACCTGTGACCTCGGGGTGACCCTAGCCAAGGTATTACGTTCCGGTGTCACCCCGAGCTCATTCCTTTTTCATCTTCTCGCTATGCAGGTCGTCTGCCATCTGTGGCAGCATTAGCATACGTGCTTTGGTTGAAAACTGTGGATTATTGATCGTTTCTAAACTCGCCGCTTGTAGCCTTGCGATTTCGGTCGGAGTTGCGGATTTTTTCACCCTCCAAAGGCTGCAGCTGAGCTGCCCCTCTTCAGGGACGGGGACGGTGTATTGCCGTTCAGCTTCAGGCGAAGCCCCGGACTAGCGGACGCTCCGGACCCACTTATAGATTCTACACTCGGTAAGATTTGTTTCATTGAGTACACATTGTCTCAGTGACGGGTGTGTGTTCGCTCCCCTCTCCTGTACAATTGTTTGTTTAACTGTGGCTGGGTGCTTTCGCTGTGCTATGTGACGCTAATATCCTTACCTGATACTGTGCGTGAGCGTGTTCGCTCGGTGCTAATGTTACGGTAGCTGTATTTGTTACCAGTGTAACGTCTTCACCTACACGTCGTATTGTGTCAGTGACGGTAGTGTGTTTGCTCCCCTCTCCTGTACAATTGACCTATGGCTAAGCCACGCCCCCTCCACTCACTCGGACAAACAATCAACATTCGGTGACAGGCGCTATGGCAACTGTCACAGTAGGAGACATTTCTCAGGAGGCAATTGATGATTTTTGGAGACAGAAAGCTTATATATCATCTCGAAGTCACCAAAAGGGCCTTAACTATGCATTGGAGGGTTATATTAATGATTTTATTGTTGAGAAGGTCAATAAAAAAGCTTCAGCTCCAGGCAAAAATCTACAGGTCACAGTGTAAACGTGATAAATCGCATCTCGTTGCCATCACCATCTCAGACAACAAGATAGAGGATCAGCATTGTTCATGCACTGCAGGGTAAGAAGGGTGATTTACTTTCAATTTATTAATTTATTATTACTTTCAATGTATTAATCTAACTTTACGTGACTTGTAAAATATGCTAATTGCTGCTATCTTATTTTTCATCGAAACCTAGCTTAAAGCTCCGTATTAGCATAGCTAGATTTTGCTAAAGCAGCGTTTTGTAATATACTAGGCTTTGCTAAACAACTGTTAACAGTAACAAGTTCCATGTCATTGATCTGACATATCATTGGGATAAATCCATAGGGAATCGGGTTACTGCTCCCATATAATTGGTCTATTCCACTATGTTGACCGGCTGCGGGGGAGAGATCAGCTGTCCTGTACAAGTCAGGCCCAGCAGTGGCATCGGGCGAGAGGCATGTGTTTGCACCCACGTTAGCCTACATTACGTTAGCTAGAGATGTTAAAGATAACGTTCAAATACATTGTTGACTTACCTTAGAACAGATGTAGACGTCCTTGTTAATTTTATTAACGTTTAATTGGCGTTGTGGTCTACCGCATAACTTAATCCAGAGCAGGCATTTATCTGGGCTGAGATGTGGCTTTGGAAATGGTAAAAAATAGACACCGTCGCCCAGCCTCTCGGGATACCTAGTATCAGAGTTGCATGTACCCCATGCACACCGTTTGACCATTTTAAACTTAAAATGTCAGGAAAATACATATAAAAACAAATGAAAACGGACTAACTGCAATGCATTTCAATGGACGTCGAAGCAGAGAATGTCCGAGTGTATTGGGTTAGCTATGTGCACTGTGATTGGCTCATTGCGTTTGGGGGCGTGGCTTAGCCATAGGTCAATTGTTTAACTGTGGCTGGGTGCTTTTGCTGTGCTACGTGACGCTAATATCCTTACCTGATACTGCGTTAATCAGTTATTGGCGTGATCGTGTTCGCTCTGTGCTAATGTCACTGTAGCTGTATTCATTACCAATGTAACGCATTCACCTACAAGTCGTATTGTGTCAGTGACGGCAGCGTGTTCGCTCCCCTGTCCTGTACAATTGTTTGTTTAACTGTGGCGGGGCGCTTTCGCTTGTGCTATAGTGACGTTACTGACCTTACCTGATAAAGTAACCTCCATTGCTAACGTGAGCGTGTTCGCTCAGCGTTACTATTTGCTGTACCTATACACGCCGGTTTCACGTATCGTGTCGGTGAAGGAGTGTCCTCGCTCCCCTCTCACTGTGGCCTATCATTGTCCATCGGCCACAGGTAGCAACGTGATCTTGCTCAAGCTAACGTGGTGGGTCGCTATCTAGAGTGTATCCGTTTTCTGATGGCTAATGTACCAGTGAAGAAAGTGTTCTCGCTTCCCTCTCACTGCATGTGCTGTTTCTTATTTGGCTGCCAGTTAAACTTAAAGGTTACATTCTACACTATACATGTTTTTTTCTCTCATCGGAGTGCTCTCGCTCTGACTGACTGCCTTTGGCCATCACTTGGTGGCGGAGTTTCCTCACTGTTGTTATGGACTCTCATATTTGTAGTGTCTGTTTGGCTCCTCTTCAAAATGAGGACGGCCATGACCTCTGCCCCCCTTGTCTTGGACTGGTGCAGAAATGGGGTGCTTGTATCCAACTACTGCTAACTGCTGGTGAAGTTTGTGACTGTTAAATGCCAACCATTCTACATTCCACGCTAATTCACGGCTGTGAATTACATCCAACCAAGCGCTAATGCTAGTATGCATTAGCTGAACTTTACGGAGCCTATAATGTGTGTGTGCACTAAATGTAGCCTGTTTCGTATGTCGTTTTTATATAATGTCGTTTTCATATATTTTAAATGTGTAACACCACTTGAGCCACGGTGAAACATTTCGTGTATATGGTTGAAATAACAATAAAACACACTTGAGTTGAGTTGAATGCCTCACTGTCTGTCTGTAAATGGTAGGCGTGGCTTGGGAGTGGACTCGTAAAGCAGCGAAGCAAGTGCATTCTGGGATTTGGTGTCTTTCATCCACATCAGCCAAAAACACATTTTCTGACTTTTCTCGGCATAGAAGGCACCAATTTCTAAAAAAAAAGAAAATCACATTTCTACTACATTAGTGACCCAATTTAAAGATATATTCAGCTTTCCAGCGGTGAAATATACTACGCCTCTTACATAAAATTAGGGATGCACCGATACCACTTTTGTGTGCTGGTATCGGAGTAATTTTGTGACTACAAGTACGAGTACATGCGCACGGCATCGGACCGATACCCGATACTGGCATGGTATCGGTGTCAACAGTCATCAACTTAAAACCTTCATCAAACTGACTTCACCAATTAATTGCACTTAAACAAAGAAACGGCAATTACGTAAAAAAATTGCGATTAAAATTATGTTATAATTGCTACAGTTACATGTTTTATCTGCTTTATATCCTGTTAGCTGGTTTAGTCCTGAGGTATCCAACCTCTGGGTTGGGACCCTCTAAAGGGTCAGTAGATACAGTAAATCTGAGGGATGATTAATGGGAAAGAAGAAAAAAGAAACTAAGTTCTGATACACAAATCTGTTTCTTAGATTTTGTTTAAAATAACAGTACTGACAGACCAACAATGTCAGTTTTGCTGCGCCATGACGTCCATGATTTCCACACAATTTGAAATGTGGACTCGTCAGACCACAGCACACTTTTCCACTTTGTGTCAGTCCATCTCAGACGAGCTCGGGCCCAGATAAGCTGGCGGCGTTTCTGGGTGTTGTTGATATATGGCTTTAGCTTTGCATGGTAGTTTTTTTTAGGCTTTTCCGCCTTTAATGGACAGGACAGCTAGCTGAGAAAGGGGAGAGAAAGGGGGAAGACATGCAGGAAATCGTCACAGGTCGGACTCGAACCCTTGACCTCTGCGTCAAGGCATAAACCTCTATGTAAATGTGCGCCTGCTCTACCAACTGAGTCAACCCAGCCACTGCATGGTAGAGTTTTAACTTGCACTTGTAGCTGTAGTGACAAAGTGTGTTAGCTGACAATGGTTTTCCAAATTGTTCCTGAGCCCACATAATGATGTTGGTTTTTAATGCAGTGCCGCCTGAGGGTTCTGGCATTTATAGATGATGAAATCCCCAAATTCCTTGCAATTGTACGTTGAGAAATGTTTTCTTAAACTCACGCAGTTGTTCACAAAGTGGTGAACCTCACCCCGTCCTTGCTTGTGAACGACGGAGCCTTTTGGGGGATGCTCCTTTTATACCCAATCATGCCTAATTAACCTGTTCACCTGTGGAATGTTCCAACTTTCCCAGTCTTTTTTGTTGCCCCAACTTCATTGGAATTGGGGTTTGTACATCCATGGTTCCTATGCACTTCAGAAAACAGCGCCCCTATCGGTGGAGGAAATACGACCTCATGTCTAAACCAGAGAACGTTGGTCGCGGTTTGTTTGAATGTAACGGTCTCAATTTTAAACATGTCTTTAACACTGTGAAACGGTCGCAGTTTTGGTTATGTTTAGGCACAACAACTACTCAGTTAAGTTAAGAAAAAGATGTTGATTTGGGTTCAAATCAGACGTTACTACACTTCCTGAAAGTTACGCACGTGACGCTTGACGTGACGTTCGTTAAGTTTACTTTTTTATTTCAAACGGGACAAGAACCCCGGCCTCCTGGGTGTAAGTCCTGTGATTGGTTGACCCATCCACCCCCTCAACCTGCATCCTTATGCGAATATTTTCCGCTCTTATGGGCTTACATTGAACGAGTAACGTATGCTGAGTGGATGCTCACTACACTACGCTTCCACTATAATCAATGAAACTGGCGACACCAGGCAGAGAGCAGCGCGTAGTGGTGCGTTTGCTCCACGGAGATCCGCTATCCGCTAAATAGGACAGAGTTCTATTTATAAGTTATACATGAGGTGTGTGTGGCCCTTTTACACAGAAATGGATCATAAAGTGTTTTTATTTCTTTTAAATGAATCTACCGATATACAGGAAACGACTTAATGACTGTCATTGAGCGTATTACCAGTTTGGTGTGGAGAGTTTCTGTTTTTATTTCTTTTTTCCCTCACCTGCGTCCACAGCTGACAATAGATTGACGTTTCACAGCGCTGTGGCGGCTCCAAAAAACTGAAGAAACAACAACAATCCCAAAGCAAAATCTCTCCGTCTCGCCTGTGACTCACACAATCCTACACCGTGTGCGCTGCAGGTGTAGCCAGCTCCGTCAACGTTACGCATACATTCATTAAGCGTTTTTTTTATAGTCATGCGTAGAATCGACAGCAGAACATGACATAACAAATGTCAATAACAACTAGCATGTAGCCTACAATATCGGGAGACAAATTAAGTCAAATTAAAAGGGCTCATAGTGCCGCATGAGCTGTTTGATGTTGCACATCCAAATAGCGCTTTGTTCCTGTGGGAGATTTTGTAGAAAATGGCACAGGTAATTACAAAAAGTGGTGTGTATGTCACTCCTCTCGCTGTCCCTCTCCCTCTCTTCCTCCCTCTCCCACTCCTGCCTACCTACACTTCCTTTTACCACCAGGAGAGGCTGATGATGTCGGAGTGGTAGGGGGATGAGATGGTGGGGTAACTGCAGAAATGGTCAAAGCCACTAGTGTCACGGTGGTGGGAGGGTCAGATAGAAGTGGGGGAAACTGGGATAGGGATGAGGCGGGGTTGGGGGTAGATGGAGGTGCCTGATCTCCCTGATCTCCCTGATCTCCCTGATCTCCCTGATCTCCCTGCGCAATAATGCTTTCCTCCTCCTTATCATCATCCTCGCCCTCATCGTCTCCCTCACCTGCCTACACAGAAAGAAAATGTAGGCCTGTTTCAAACATCCTGACCAAGTCAGTAGCCTACCATTCTCAGTAAATGCGCAAAGTGCTTTAGGCTACAATATTTTGAAAATACATTGAAAACATGGTTTAGCAGGTTTTTAAAAGATGGAAATACATTTGGGTCTCTCTCTCTCTCCTGCCGTAAGCTATTTCAGCCTCTCGAGGGTACACAGCACTGACTTCTATATAGGCCACACACACACACACACACACACACACACACACACACACACACACACACACACACACACACGTATGCATAGCGATGCGCTGACTCTGTAACAGCCCTTAGCGTTCATTTCTGCAGTTTTCAAATGCACAAGCAAAACCAAGCTCCGTAAGCCCTAGACATAACAATAGTAGCGAGTTTCCTTTCTGGTTCATGCTTTGACAAATGATGTGAAATCAAACAAAACTAGTTTGGTTTTGTTTAGAAAATGATCACGTTAGTACGTTTGTTTTGTCAATTAAGTTAGGACGTAAGTTGAGTAGTCAACGTAAAATAAGTCAATGATGACTTCTGGTTTCAAATGTCAGGGCAGAACCGTCGCATGGGTTGTGCCAAGTTAGTGCAACCGCACATGGCCTATTTTGTATGCCTGTTCTTGACTAAATGTGATGTAAAATGAAATTCCAGTCTGTCATAAAATCAAAACATATTTTTTTCATTTATGATGTTAAGCCGTTAGCACGTCCTTGCAAGAGTGAATGAAGGAGACAGGAGAAGCAATGTCAGCAACACAAGAGCGCAACCGATTTCCCAAATGCTGGACTACAAAGACTATTGCTGAGTTTGCGGGCAAGAAGGCAATGGAAAGTGACTTTCACTTTATACAGTATGGTGAGTCGGACGCTATATACAGCTTTAGAAAGAGTATAAAGTGACATGGAGCTGTTATTCTGACAGCTAAATAAAGTCCGTTATCTCTCTTAATATCAAAATACAACTATCTCTGTGGCAATGCCTTTCATCCCATCTATTTCGGCAACATGGACACAGGGCGTAAGTCCTCACACACACACACACACACACACACACACACACACACACACACACACACACACACACACACACACACACACAGTAATTTAATTATTTCTTCATGATCTAAATGTGCTATTCATTTATAATAAATGTTGCTACTCTAATATGGTTCTTTGTAAATAGAAGTAAGGCAACTATATGTTTTATAACTATTTTTTTTTCTTTGTGTTTTTTTATGTCTTTCCTCTGTGTGGCTTCAGTCATGATAATAAACCAGTTTTTATTTCTCTGATTGTTAAAACAAACAACAAACGGGTCTAGGGCTGCAACTAACGATTATTTTAATAATCGATTAATCTGTTGATTATTTTTTCGATGAATCGATGAATCAGAAATTCATTTATACACCACATTTAAACACAGCTTAAGATGACCAAGTGCTATAAAAGAACTTTAAAATGAAATGAAAAAGTACAACACACAAATATATTTGTCAACAATAACTGATATGGGCCAAAGCACAGAATATATACATGATAACAGACTGAAAAATTAATGGGCCAAAAAAGGCGAGTGAAAAAATCTATACCACCCTGCTTTACTACTGTTATTGACGAGCTAACGCTAACGTAGCTAGCTGGATAAGAGTAAACTGTCACAGTCTATATGCGACCTAGGCTTTTGTGTTGCCTTTCTTGGTGTGTGTGTGTGTGTGTGTGTGTGTGTGTGTGTGTGTGTGTGTGTGTGTGTGTGTGTGTGTGTGTGTGTGTGTGTGTGTGTGTGTGTGTGTGTGTGGAGGGGGGTAGGCGTGGTTTTCCCCAGGAGCACCTGGCTCTCCACCGCAGCTGCAGGTGATCTACTCATCAAGCTCCAGTACTAATACTCCTGGGATCCAAGCAGCCAGCGCCAGTTCATTCAGTCTCCCGTGTGGTAAAGACTCTCGAGTTCTTTAGCTAAACCTGTTGTGCTATCAAAGTTTTTTGGGATTTTTGTATTTACTTTGTTTCTCCTCTCCGTGTGCAGCTGTTGGAAGCCTCGCCACCTGCCCTACCAGCCACACCACCAGACCTGTGTTTGTGCCAGCCTCGTCTACCTTCACTCTTCCGCTCCTTTTGGATCGCCACCTTCCTTTGTTGTGTTTTTTTCGCAAGACTGAAGTTCTGTTGAGCACAAATTAAAAGACAGTTACAAACTCTAAACCATCTTGTCGGTGTCCGCTCTTGGGTCCAGACCCCTCAAACCTAACAGAACGAACTGGCCATAACATGGACTCAGCAGACACCGACTCGCTCCGCCATGCTCTAGCTTCTCAGGGTATGCTTGTAGGAAGCCATGAGCAGGCTATTCAAGAAACCAGACAGACTCTTCATCAGCTGACCACCAGCATTGCTCAACTCAGTGAGAAACTGGATCAAGTTACCCTGCATCTCTCCTCCGAAGCTCAATCCCCGGGTACAAGTGTCTCCTCTGCCACTCCACCGTGGTTTCCAGCCAACCCTTGTTAGCTCGTGAGCCCTTTTTCCCCCTACCTGAACGTTACTCTGGTGATTTAGGTTCCTGCAGCCGTTTTCTCCTCCAATGCTCCCTAGTGTTTCAACAACAACCAGCCACATACCACACAGATAAGTCCCGTGTCTCTTTTATTGTTGGGTTACTGTCTGGGAGAGCAGCACAGTGGGCTACAGCAATATGGGGAAGGGGTTCAGTCATTTGCGAGTCTTATGTGGCTTTTATCAGTGAGATGCGCAAGGTTTTTGACCACCCAGTGCAGGAAACAGATTATTTTCTCTTTGTCAGGGCTCTAGTTCTGTAGCAGAGTTTGCGGTGGAGTTTAGCATTTTAGCTGCTGAGAGCGGGTGGGGGGAGACTGCTTTACAAGCAGCGTTTATTCGCGGCCTGTCCGATGATATGAAGGACGAGCTAGCGGCTAGGGATGAATCCACTAATTTAGACTCCCTGATATCCCTGGCCATTTGTCTAGATAACCGGCTTAGGGAGCGTAACAGAGAGAGGAATGGAAATAGACTCCGTCCTCGCTCTCGTAACATGCGCCGTGAAAAAACTAGCGTGAACTCAACCCATCATTTATTCCCTGTTAATTTTCCTGCCCAACAGACACAATCAGTTGATTATGAGGAACCAATGCAAATAGGTAGAGCCCGTCTAACCACTGCAGAACGTCAGCGACGTCTTCGTGATGGATTGTGTCTCTATTGTGGAGAGGCAGGTCACAACTGTGCAAGCTGCCCTCAGTTAAACGGCCCGGCTCACCAGTAAGAGGAGGGATCCTGGTGAGCCACTCCGTCATTCCTGCCCCTCTCCCTCATAACCGCATGCAGCTGGAGGCTTCTTTTCTGTTTTCGGGAGGACCCGTCTCCGTGATGGCCCTAGTGGACTCTGGTGCTGATGACAGTTTCATTGATTCCTCGCTAGTGACTAAGGCTGGTATACCTTTGGAACTCCTCTCAGATCCAAGGGATGTCAACGCTCTGGATGGATGCCTTTTGGCACGCATTACTCATGTCACTGCTCCACTCAACCTCCTTCTGTCTGGCAACCATCATGAGGTAATTAGATTTTTGGTCATTCCCTCACCTCACTCTCCTGTTGTGTTAGGTCAGACCTGGTTAAAACTACACAATCCACACATTGACTGGTCTACACGCTCAATAATTAGTTGGAGTTTGTTTTGTCATTCTCACTGTCTGCAGTCTGCTCGTGCCCCCAGTCAGGTTCACAGCACCCCGTTGTCTGAGTCCCCAGATCTTACTCTTGTGCCTCCCATGTATCATGACTTAGGAGAAGTGTTTAACAAACAGAAAGCATTATCCTTGCCCCCTCACAGACCATACGATTGTGCTATTGAGACCCTTCCTGGTGCACCACTTCCCTCTCGTCGGCTATACAATCTATCTAAGCCTGAGAGGGAATCCATGGAGAAATATATTTCTGACTCTTTAGCTGCTGGCCTTATCCGTCCCTCCTCCTCCCCTATGGGCGCTGGGTTTTTCTTTGTGAAGAAAAAAGATTCAACCTTACGTCCCTGTATTGATTATCGTGGTCTAAATGAGATCACTGTAAAGAACAAGTACTCTCTCCCTCTCATTGATCCTGCCTTTGAGCCCCTGAACCGAGCTAAGGTTTTCACCAAACTGGATTTAAGAAACGCTTACCACCTCATCCGCATTCGAGCTGGAGATGAGTGGAAAACAGCTTTTAACACCCCGCTCGGCCATTTTGAATACTTGGTCATGCCTTTTGGTCTCACCAACGCTCCAGCTGTTTTTCAGGCCCTTGTTAATTATGTCCTCAGAGATATGCTCAACCGGTTCATCTTCGTCTATTTGGATGACATACTGATTTTCTCTGAGAATCTGGAGGAACATGTTCAGCATGGCAGGTTGGTGTTACAACGCCTACTGGAGAATAGACTGTATGTGAAAGCTGAGAAGTGTGAATTTCATGTCTCATCTGTAAGTTTCTTGGGATTCATCATGGAGCAGGGACAGCTAAGACCAGAACCCAACAAGATCAAGGCAGTAACAGAGTGGCCTATACCCGCTACCCTGAAGCAACTCCAGCGTTTCCTTGGGTTTGCCAACTTTTATCGTCTGTTTATCCGGGATTACAGTAAGGTTGCTGCTCCACTTACCCAACTCACCTCTCCCTCTGTCCCTTTCACCTGGGAATCCAAAACGCACACAGCGTTTACCAAACTCAAGCAACTGTTTTCTTCTGCCCCTGTGTTAATCCACCCAGATTCATCTCTGCAGTTTGTCGTGGAGGTGGACACCTCGGACACTGGGGTGGGAGCTGTTCTCTCGCAGAGGTCGCCCCAGGACAACAAGTTGCATCCCTGCGCCTTTTTCTCTCGTCGCCTGTCGCCTGCTGAACGCAACTACGATGTGGGGAATCGTGAGCTACTGGCAGTGGTGTTGGCATTAGAGGAGTGGAGACATTGGCTGGAAGGAGTGGAGCGGCCATTCCTGGTTTGGACTGATCACCGGAATTTGGCCTATCTCCGTTCAGCTAAGCGACTGAATTCCCGTCAAGCTTGGTGGGCCCTATTCCTGGGGAGATTTAACTTCACTTTGACATATAGACCCGGCTCCCGCAACACTAAGCCAGATGCTCTGTCCCGACAGTTTGGATCGGAAAAGTCCGCCATGGAACCAGATGCCATCTTGCCCCCTGCCTGTGTGGTGGCCGCAGCTTCCTGGGACATTGAGACGGTGGTGAGAGAGTTCCAGCAGACTCACCCTGCTCCAGTAAATGCTCCACCTAACTTGTTTGTTCCCAATCCCGTCAGGTCTCAGGTCCTCCAATGGGGTCATTTATCTAGACTCACCTGTCATCCTGGATTCCACCGCACCCTCTCCTTCCTGCGCCAACGCTTCTGGTGGCCCACGATGTCAGTGGACACCCGAGCCTACGTGATGGCCTGCTCCGTCTGTGCTCGTAGCAAAGCCTCTCATCGGCCTCCGGCGGGTCTGTTGCGACCTTTACCTGTCCCCAGTAGACTGTGGTCTCACATCGCGGTGGATTTTGTCACCGGCCTCCCGCCTTCAGAAGGTAACACTGTCATTTTGACTGTTGTGGACAGGTTTTCTAAGGCGGTACACTTCATCCCTCTGGCCAAGCTGCCTTCTGCCCTAGAGACTGCCAACTTGTTAGTTCAACATGTTTTCAGATTGCATGGCATACCTCAAGATATTGTTTCAGATCGGGGTCCACAGTTCTCATCCCAGGTTTGGAGGGCTTTCTGTACTGCCTTGGGTGCCTCGGCCAGTCTCTCATCGGGATATCATCCTCAGACCAACGGCCAAACGGAACGGATGAATCAGGATCTGGAGTCGGCTCTGCAGTGTGTTACGTCACGCAATCCAGCATCCTGGTCCGCACAATTGGCCTGGGTGGAATACGCGCACAACTCCTTATCCAGCACTGCTACGGGTATGTCCCTATTCATGGCTATGTTTGGTTACCAACCTCCCCTTTTCCCTGAGCAGGAGCGGGAGGTGGCAGTCCCGTCTGTACAGGAGAACATCCGTCGGTGCCGGCACGTGTGGAGAGAGGTTCGCGCTGCCTTGGTGCGCACTGCTGCTCAGAACCGACGTCTGGCGTACCGTCGTCGCATCCCTGCACCCGCATATGCTCTGGGCCAGGAGGTGTGGTTGTCCTCCCGTGATCTCCCGCTGCAAGTGGAGTCCCAGAAACTTGCACCCCGGTATGTGGGTCCCTTTGTTATTGATAAGGTGATCAATCCCTCTGTGATGAAGCTGCGGTTGCCGGCGTCCATGAATGTGCACCCAGTGTTTCATGTATCCCTTCTCAAGCCTGTCTCTACATGTCCTCTGAGCCCTCCGGCCGAGCCCCCTCCGCCCCCCCGAGTAGTGGATGGCCATCCGGCGTTCACTGTGCGGCGGGTCATGGATGTCCGCCGTCGGGGTCGAGGTTTCCAATTCCTGGTGGATTGGGAGGGTTACGGTCCTGAGGAGCGGTCGTGGGTGCCGCGGAGTTTCCTCCTGGATCCGGACCTCCTCTGGGATTTTTATCGTGACCACCCGGACAAGCCGGGTAGAACGCCTGGGGGCATTCGTTGAGGGGGGGGTCCTGTCACAGTCTATCTGCGACCTAGGCTTTTGTGTTGCCTTTCTTGGTGTGTGTGTGTGTGGAGGGGGGTAGGCGTGGTTTTCCCCAGGAGCACCTGGCTCTCCACCGCAGCTGCAGGTGATCTACTCATCAAGCTCCAGTACTAATACTCCTGGGATCCAAGCAGCCAGCGCCAGTTCGTTCAGTCTCCCGTGTGGTAAAGACTCTCGAGTTCTTTAGCTAAACCTGTTGTGCTATCAAAGTTTTTTTGGATTTTTGTATTTACTTTGTTTCTCCTCTCCGTGTGCAGCTGTTGGAAGCCTCGCCACCTGCCCTACCAGCCACACCACCAGACCTGTGTTTGTGCCAGCCTCGTCTACCTTCACTCTTCCGCTCCTTTTGGATCGCCACCTTCCTTTGTTGTGTTTTTTTCGCAAGACTGAAGTTCTGTTGAGCACAAATTAAAAGACAGTTACAAACTCTAAACCATCTTGTCGGTGTCCGCTCTTGGGTCCAGACCCCTCAAACCTAACATAAACAGCAGCACCAGAAGAGCTACTGGAGGGACGTTACGTTCCTCACTTCAAAACTGAACTAAAGTAGGATTGTGTAGTGACTTTACGCTGCTGTTGAACTCCCTTCCTCCTCATCAAGGACTCCAACATGTTTACGGTGCTGAATCATCACCGTGGTGCTCCCGTGCCATGCCATGTCGCCTTTGCTTATCTTGCAATTAACACACTTTTTGGATTTATTTAGTGTGAAATGCTCCCACACCTTGGATCAGAGGCGGAGTGGCAATCGGGAGAGTCGGGACTTTTCCCGGTAGGCCGGTAGTGTTTCGAGGCCGTGAGGGCCAGTCTGATAATAGGGCTTGGGCGTCGCGTTGCATTCTGGGACGTGGCGGCCATGTTGATGGCCTCGCGAATGTAAACATACAGCAAGTCGAATGAGGAGAAGAAAGCAGAGTTGGGAGAAAGAAAAGGAATACCGGGATACTTTAAATAGGGAAGCCAGGGACCGGTATGTGGACAAAATCGGCACTATTTAAGGTTTGGATCCCTATGAACTCCCCAACAAAGATTGGAGCACCGACAACCATTCACACATGTAATACTTTTAACTATGTGTTTCAAAAGTGTAGTTAGTAGCTGTCAACCCTCCCGTTTTTTTCTGGATTTCTCACATATTTGAGATCTTTTCCCGCTGTCTTCCCGTTTTAGTATTTTCCTGTAAAATATCCCGTATTTGAATACTCTAACATTAACGTTAGCCCTTCCATCGGACCTGCCAGTCTCTGTACTGTTGTCCTGTTGCTACCCCTTGCCCTTCCAGCGAAACAGATGTTTTCACAGCATCGTTTTGCTTACTTGAAAGCAACCTTAGCGTGATGTTGGCCTTTTTAAGATAACAGCGTGGTTGTTGTAAGAGCACGATTTCACGCCAATCTGTAAGCAAAGTCACGTTAGATCTAGCTTCACACAACTCGCTTAGTTAATGCAGCAGTTTTGTAGTACGAATTTTAGTACTACAAAACATAGGCACCAATACTGGGCGCTCTGGAGCTCTACCGTGGGCGCTCCGGAGCTCTAGCACCTACGGAAAATACTGAGCATCCACGTGTGCCAGACTGCCAGCAGGCCACATTCATTTAAAAGTAAACATTGCAGTTGGTGCTAAGTCATAGTGTGATCGGTTATGTCGCTGTCAGTCCCCAGCTGATCGCAGTTACATGTCAGTTATACTTTTCATCTCAATCCTATCTGTATCTGTGTCCTGAGTTGAAAGATAGTTACTTTACGGCTTTATTATCGAGTTAATAGGCGTGTGTGTTTGTGTCGGCCGCTGTCCATTTCATAAGGTTCTGAAATGCAAACATTTGTTGACTACTTTTTTTTTTTTAAAGGGCGTGCGCCCGTGAGCACCCACAGAGGAAAACATAAATCGGCGCCTATGCAGCCAGACAACGGTAACGTTAGCCTACTTGCCTTGCTGGTGTGAGGTGGGGCTACGGGAGGACTTGATGGGGAGAGGGCGGCCGCCGGGCCGAGCAGGATGGTAACTGGTCACTTGTAACCGCGTTACATAAAATAGCAGAGTTTCCTCCTCCTGCTCCTCGGAGCGCTTCTTGCTGAATGAAAACAGAAAAGCTTGCGCGCCAACGTAATTCATTTCATTGGATCACTTGCTGGTGACGATGCAGCCTGTGGGCGGGCTTAAGAGTCCACACGTGGGGTAGAAGCCACCGATTGGCTGAGAAGCTTTCACTCAAAGCTTTCCTCGAACTGCTAGAATGAAAATCACTCACTATAGGCCTGGGTCAAAATGGGCGGGCCTGGACCTCAAATGGGTGGGCCCAGGCCCACCCAGGCCCATTGGTAGCGCCGCGGGTGCTCCGATCTGCTCTTTTTTTTCTCTGCTCTGGTCTGGCTCAACTCTCCACGCTCGCGCGACACAACGAATCGATAATGAAATTCGTTGACAACTCTTTTAATAATCGATTTTTATTGATTTTATCGATGCGTTGTTGACCAACTGCATTACTTGTTACATTACTGTAACATCTTTTACACGCTGACAGCATTGTGGCGACGCTGTGGATAAATGTGATGATCGGGGAGGAAACTGCTCCAGACAGCAACGTGTGACTCACAGCCGGGTTTGAATATTTCTTTCCTCTCTCTTGTGATTTCTTCTGCAGGTTTACAGGCTGGCTGGTTGTTGCTCAGCAGTCTGACAGTTTCGCTCCCACTCTCACTTTGTCCAGCAGCGACAGATCTCCCAACGCCTCAGTTTGGGGATTACAGCAGCCGGTCAGCAGACCGAATATATCATTGTACAGAGTAGAGATGGTCTGATACCATTTTTTGCTTCCTGATACCGATTCTGATACCTGAACTTGCGTATCAGCCAATACAGAGTAGGCTACTGATCCGATACCAGCGTATCATATATTTTATGTTTTAACAGCTGTATACTACTATCCCTGTATTTTTGTTGTAGGAAAAACCCTGGTTACACATATGTACAAACTGTTTCCAGAAACTATTACAAAGTGTGACCCAGAAACTGTGGAGAATCACACAAACACAGTCTCAGTCACCTTGGAAACCCAAATAAAACTCCCTGAGGAGGAGAAGGCTTATGTCTTATTTACCAGACAAACAACAGTAAACGTGTGTGTGTGTTGTGATGTTGGGGGTGAAGCGAGGACCCCCCACATTGATGAGGCTCAGAACGTCTTTTTAAACATTGGCATAAAAAACATCAGTTTTTTGGCTCTGAATCTCCTTTAAATCTCTTTGAGCAACTGATTCCTCCTTTTCTTTAACAGAGGAAGATAGGGAGAGAGAGATTACGTTTACTGCTGTTTTTTTACAGTCTGGCTGAGCATCGCTCGTCTCTGGGGTCACCATGGAGACAGAAAGCGAGAGACAGACAAACAGCGTCATGTATCTAAAATGTCATCCTGTATCTTCACTGGAGCTCCAGGCGGGTCAGGGGGTCGGTCAGGCGCAACACACACACACACACACACACACACACACACACACACACACACACACACACACACACACACACACACACACACACACACACACACACACACACACAAGGAATGGATGATTTGGCAAACGAAAGAGAATTTGTAAGATGGTTTTCCATAATTACGGGAAAAAAGCATGAAGTCTGGTGCAAAGATGATGACGAGTTGCTGGTTGTTGTAATTTAGCAGCTCAAACAATTAGCTCTGGTTTAGTTGTTTAGTTTTAAAAGACTACTTATATAGAAAACACTTGAAAGATTATATAATCTAACTATGATGAGCTGTTATTGTCGCAATGGGATGCCATTCTGTTTGACACTAAGTCACGAAACATGTAACCTACACAATGATATTCTTTTATATGTCTTGTTGTACATGTATGTAAAATTGTATGTATGGTATAGTTATGTAGCTGTTGTGATTGTTTTATGTGAACCCCAGGGAGAGTAGCGGCTACATTGTTAGCAGCTAATGGGGATCCGAAAGATAGATGAAGAAGAAGTAGAAGAAGAAGAAGAAGAAGAAGAAGAGGAATAAAGAAGATTATAAATTTCCTTTTCAGTCTTGGGCTGTGTCTCAAACCGCCTACTTGCACACTTCACACACTTAGTTTTAAGTATATAGTGTAGATAACGAAAAAGTCAGTGCACGACCCCCTAAAAAAAGTCAAAAAGTTCAGTGTAGAACGATGGACACTACGCACACTAAACCTGCGCCATCTTGACTACAAAGCGGAAAGGGGAGGGACCAGGGACGTCGACCGGCAGCTGATTGGACGAACGCGTCACGTGCATATTAGCTCTCGCAGATTTTACATCCGAGCTTAATGGCGGCCAGATGGCGGCTCGTTTGGAATACGATCTCGAATTTTACGAAAATAGTTCACCGAAACGTGTTTCTGAAGACATTTTAAGCGAGAAATAGGCCGTGCAGTTGCTGAATCTGTCTTCATTTCAGATCAACTAAGGTCAGTTTAGAAGATTTTCATCAGATTTTGAGAGGCGACGAGCCGAGCCGACCGCTCGTCATTTCCGGTAAGTGCTTTATCATAAGTGTTCCGTTTGGGACAATACTAACCATCGACAGTGGGCACTACGGCAGGAAGTGGTCAGTGTACATTAGCAGTGTACTGACCGAAGTAGGCGGTTTGAGACACAGCCTTGGTCTCTGGATGTAAAATTTTAACTTTCTGTGTTTGCTGATTCAGTGTCAAAATACTGTTTCAGTTCGTGTATTCTTCACTGAATCTTTCCCTGCTCACTTTTCCTACAAAAACCTGATTGTATACATTATAAGACATGCTCCTTTAATTAAAATGAGAGGTGATGAGACAGTTACTGTATGTCTAGGTTGGTCTCCTAAATGAGGACGAGATGCACAATGATTCATAACACAATGAAGTGATGTTTAGTTCATCTTAAAAGGTGAAAAAAAGAGAGCAATTTTCCACAAGAATTATCAATAAATATCCAAGAATCTACACATAAATGATCAAGAAACACCCCAGAATCTACCCAGAAATTACCAATAAATATCCATGAAACAGCATAATATCACGATATTTTCCGTGGCAGTACTGTATGGATACACAGACGCTGAGTATCGATCTATTATTATATAGGCCGACTGTATGTGTTCGTCAGATTGTCTACTTGACAATCCCGTTTAATTGAAGTGAGATAAACATACAGAGAAATGTTTCTTTTTAGATTAAACAGATGTTGACAAAGTTTCCTTTTGGGGACATAAATTAAAATATGAAAAAAATTAAAGGTGATAAATTGCAATATATCGTAGAATATTGCAATATGTTTAAAATCCCAATAATATCATATCGTGGCATAAGTATCATATCGTGAGGCCTCTATTGGCAACAATTCTGATGATTCATTCATCTTTTCAGTCATTTTATGCGGAAAAATTCAACAGTTCCAGCTTCTCAAATGTAAATATATTTCTAATTTCCATACTTTTACACAACAGTAAACTATATATTTCAGTTTTTCGACTGCTGTTCAAATAAAAACAAGTAGGGATGTCACGATTCAGATTCATAGATTTTAAGTTTCACTATACAAACTTTTTTAACAAAGGACTAGGGCTGTCAAACGCGTTCATTTCGATTTATTAATCTGAGAAAAAATAATGCTTTAAAATAAATAACGCAGATTAATCCATTCCATATTGACCTTTCACCGGAGCCGCTCTAGCCGCCATTCGACTGTAAAATGGAGGGAGACGAGAACGTTACAGGCAACAGAAACATCGCTGCATGTGACACTGTTAACACTACACTCAACAGCAGGTAACGTTAGCCTTCCGCTAGCTAGCAGCTGGATTAAACACGGTTAAAATGCTGACAGCTAACGCTAAACGGTGTAAAGTTTGACTGTGTTTCACTCACTGTAGAGGATTCTGACACTTCTGCAGCCGTTGTCCAGACGGAGACGGTGCGTTCAATGAAGCTGGTAACCTACAGCCTCGTGGTGCATTCAAAGTTATTGTAAAATCCATTTTCCCATCTGGTGGATGTTTTTGTTGTTCAATAGCAATTTACTATCGAAATAACCCTATTCCTGAAGCACTTTAGAATTTATTTCCTCATCATATTAGGTCATATTGGTGATTGTTATGGTCATTATTTGAACAGTGAAAATAATAATAAAGAGTTTTTTAACTTTAATGTCACTAATGCTGATTATTCATTGATTCATTTGAATTGAAATATTTAAAATACTTTCACAGCAAAAAATGATGTATGTGATTAATTTAGATTATTTAATCAGAGTATGTAATTAATTCGATTACATTTTTTAATCGATTGACAGCTCTACAAAGGACTGAAAATTCAAAACGAAATATTCCTTTATTTCCATAAACTGTGCACGCAAACAACATTTTCATTGTTTTAAGAATATAAAAGAGATATAAAATGAAGATAAAAGCAGCATATAGTCAGTTAAAACTCATAAACAGACACAGTATGGATAGTAGAAATAAAATTGATTCTGAGCAGCAAAGACAAACTGTAAGTCTCTACATGGTCACTGCACAGCACCATGAATATTGTAGGAGTATCAAGGGACATAAATATCACAAATAGACAGTAGTTTAAATATTTTAAGAATACCACGGGAGAGGAAGTTTCATATAGGTCTGCAAATCCAAAATAAATATTCTCTGTTGAGTTAAATACATTAAAAACAAATGAGAGGGACACTATATAAGTAGTAGGTTATTGCTTTACCACAGACCAATAAAGACTCGAAACAAGTATTAGGAATATTACAGAAGATTTAACACCTTAAAGTCAGTTAAAGTGTCACATGCACGCTGCCGAAATGTTCTAGAGATTGGACATCACAATATAAACCACTATAGGAAAATTATACAGGCTGGTTGCCCGGGTTCATTCCAAGATACTGTGAAAATGTGAGTGTAGTCTGGTAAAAATGAATTTTGACTGTGTTAAACAGCTTGTTAATATGCATTGTTAATTCCGATCAGCACAAACGTGAACTGACTGTCACACTGAAATCAACAGGGCTTAAAAAGAAGAAAGTGTTGGGTGAAATTCCCGTCTGAACTTACCGGAGTGAGCGGCTCCAGCGGCGCGGATTCTCCTGCGCCAAACCTCCCTTCAAAAATGTCCAAATTTACAGCAAAACAAGATTTAGTGGTCCAATTTGACTCCATTTGGCATCCACATGAAGCGCGCACCAAGCGGCCGACCGACAGACATGCTGACACCGGCTGTGGGCGTGTGCGAGTGTGTGTGTGTTTGCGGAGAGAAAGAGCGAGAGAGGGAGAGAGGCAGCCTGCGCATGCGTGATGACTCGAGTGGAAGGGAAGGTGCTTTCACCACGCCCACCTGCTAGCACACGGTGTTGTTTACTAATGTCAACTTAACTCATTTTGTGTGTGTGTGTGTGTGTGTGTGTGTGTGTGTGTGTGTGTGTGTGTGTGTGTGTGTGTGTGTGTGTGTGTGTGTGTGTGTGTGTGTGTGTGTGTGTGTGTTTGGCCCAGATAAACGCTACCAGCCCCGCCCTTAGCAAAATAACCAGTCAGTCAGTCCGTCACTCCTCCTCACTCACACTACGGTTTCCTGAGCTGAATGCTAATGTTGAAATGCTAACATGCTAATGTTGAGCAGGTATTTTCCAGCTGATCCGAAAGGCTTTTTAAATACTTAATTTAGCTTTAAGAAGGAGGAGAACACATAAAGGAAGACTTCATTCTTCAGATGACAAAGAAGTTAATCAACACTTTTCACATCTGGTCCAAAGATGAACTACTTAAGAAAAAAAAAAAAGACAGAGAGAGAGAGAGAGAGAGAGAGAGAGAGAGAGAGAGAGAGAGAGAGAGAGAGAGAGAGAGAGAGAGAGAGAGAGAGAGAGAGAGAGAGAGAGAGAGAGAGAGAGAGTTTTTGTTGTGAGAAACTATCATGTTTGTGAAAATGAGCCTGGATGCAAGACACACACACACACACACACACACACACACACACACACACACACACACACACACACACACACACACACACAATGATGAGAGTCTGTAGTGCATTAAAATAGACTAAATAACACCTTATCCATTGTTTACTTTGTGATGTTCTTTTAATAAAATACATTTTATTTTAGCTGCACTCTTTAAAATAAACTTTAACTTGAAAGAAAGTCAAGTTCTGCAAATGTGCAGACACACATCTTAAATTTAACCAGTGCAAGAAAAGAAAACCCCAATGTTTTTTGCCTGTAGGTTACTGCCAAAGAAAGTTAGAAGAGAAAAGTAAAAGAGTGAAGAGTAGAAAGAAGATTTAACAAGCTGGGCAACAATTAAAAATTTGAATCGTGATTAATCGCATGATTTCCCCGATTAATCGCATTGTTATACGCAAAATCCAATAATGAATTCAAAAGTAGTGTGTAGCGCAATTTTATTTGAAATGTTCTGCCATATGAACTAAAGTGCCATAACGTTTGTTCTGCAAACACTTAACATCAGCATTTTGTTCATACAGTAGCAGTTAAATAAAATATTTAGTGTAAATCTCAACTTAAAAAATGTAATCAAAGCAAATATAAAATGAAATCTTATACTGCCACTGCCAGGGCATTCATGTTATCATTAATAGGTCTAGGGCTGCAACTAACGATTATTTTAATAATAATCTGTCAATTATTTTTTTGATTAATCGATGAATCGGATAAAAAAAAAGCATTAATTTACATCAACTCAATACATACTAACATACATACTTGTTGTTTTAGTTACTAGTTGTGTAAAGGTAAGTAGCCTAACCCAAAGAGAGAGCGCGCACGCACGCACACACACAGACACACACACAGACACACACACAGACACACACACACACACACACACACACACACACACACACACACACACACACACACACACACACACACACACACACACACACACACACACCTTATTCATTAAATGATTACCATCATTGTAGTAAGTGCAAGTTAAGTTCATTTATACACCACATTTAAACACAGCTTAAGATGACCAAGTGCTATAAAAGAACTTTAAAATGAAATTAAAAAGTACAACACAAATATATTTGTCAACAATAACTGATATGGGCCAAAGCACAGAATATATACATGACTACAGACTGAAAAATTAATGGGCCAAAAAAGGCGAGTGAAAAAGTCTATACCACCCTGCTTTACTACTGTTATTGACGAGCTAACGCTAATGTAGCTAGCTGGATAAGAGTAAACAGCACATAGACAGTATATAAAATGGACACAGCGATCCCGCTGTTTTCGACGGAGACAAGTGAAGCCTCTTACCAGCACTTTTCCGGTGATGGGAAAGCGTTACTGAGCGTTACTGCGCAGCTGCAAACTGAGCTTCCCGCCCTAGATGTGACGTGACCAACGTCTCTGAACGTTGTAAGTCTTCTGGTAGCTGCTCAAAAGAAATCTCAATCATTCCCAATCTATCAGAGATGGAGAGCATAGGTATATGTAAGGAGATAACATAGGCACAGGCTAATTATTGCTAACTAAAATGCTAGTTAACATTAGTAATTAAACTAAACAGCTAATGTACGTCGAAACTGCCTGCGAGCTTCTCCTGTACTATACGGTAATTCCTCTACAATGCGACAGTAAGTCGCGTGGTTATGACACAATCGTTAGCCTATTTTTATAAAAACGTCTGCTACGGAGCCATAACGTGAGGTACAAGGTAATGTAGCCTTGTGTACATTGTCATGTTTCTTAAGAAATAAACAACGGACAAATCAAGTCTTTAAACGCTTCAGATGTAAAGTTATTGGCTGTCAAAGTGACGCCAAAATTAATTGCAGTCAATGGGATGCTAACGGGGGTGATGGGAAAGGGCTAGCAAAACGGCGCCATCGCGGCTTCGCTCTGAGGAGAGAAGTCTGGCCCCTTGAAACAGCAGCACCAGAAGAGCTACTGGAGGGACGTTACGTTCCTCACTTCAAAACTGAACTAAAGTAGGATTGTGTAGTGACTTTACGCTGCTGTTGAACTCCCTTCCTCCTCATCAAGGACTCCAACATGTTTACGGTGCTGAATCATCACCGTGGTGCTCCCGTGCCATGCCATGTCGCCTTTGCTTATCTTGCAATTAACACACTTTTTGGATTTATTTAGTGTGAAATGCTCCCACACCTTGGATCAGAGGCGGAGTGGCAATCGGGAGAGTCGGGACTTTTCCCGGTGGCCCGGTAGTGTTTCGAGGCCGCGAGGGCCGGTCTGATAATACTGTACATTGCAAGTTCTTAGCAACACCATCCGGCGGCCTGGTGTACCGTGGCCGCGCCGCTGGTCAAAATTTGGATAATAAATTTCCCGGTAGATTTTTTGGTCCCACTCCGCCGCTGCCTTGGATGACTTAGGTCGTAGCCTACTGATTTCTCTGCCTCCGCCATGAGTTCAGAACGTTACGGGTCTCTCCGATGGTATTTCCTCTACCTCCGATCTGCTCTTTTTTTCTCTCTCTCGCTCCGCTCTGGTCTGGCTCAACTCTCCGCGCTCACATACTTTTACAATAATAAAAGACGTAATAAAAACTGCGTTAACGCGCGATAAAATAATTGTTGGCATTAATGCGTTAACGGGATAATAACGCGTTAACTTGCCCAGCCCTACTTAAAATGTTTTCAGTAACACGTTTCGGTGAACTATTTTAATACAATTTGAGATTGTATTCTGATTCATTAATGGCTGTTTGAAAAATCCAAAATCCGGAAGAAGCCAGACGTGACGCATTTGGCCAATCAGCTGCTGGTTTTCATTTTTGGGCTACAATACAGAGTAGTGCCGCCTGCTGTTATGGAGACGTATTACGTCTCGTCTCCTCGGTGTGTTCTCTGGCATGTTTTGAACAATTCGGGAAGACTGACCAGTCCAAATGTTTTTTCTGCCGATGGTCGCCCCGTCTGGCCTATGTGTAGAGGCTTTTAGTCTCAGAGAAGGTGATGTTGTGACCGATAAGACCCAATCAGGCAGAGAAACATTGGCGTCAGTGTCGGTGTCAGAACCAAAACAGGTCAGAAGTGTTTCCTAATGTCTCCGACTTAAAGGTCCCATGACGTGGTGCTCTTTGGATGCTTTTATATAGGCCTTAGTGGTCCCCTAATACTGTATCTGAAGTCTCTTTTATATAGACCTTAGTGGTCCCCTAATACTGTATCTGAAGTCTCTTTTATATAGACCTTAGTGGTCCCGTAATACTGTATCTGAAGTCTCTGTCCTGGAATTCAGCCTTGGTGCAGAATTACAGCCACTAGAGCCAGTCCCACAATGAGCTTTCCTCAGAACGTGCCATTTCTGTGTCTGTAGCTATTGAGGAGGAGAGGGGGGGGTAAGGTGAAGGGTGGGGGTGAGGCCTCGACCAACTGCCACTTTGCTCGTTTGAAAGCCATGATGTCTCTCTCTCATGGGTTGGCCAAATTCTCTGGGCGGGCAAAGCAGAGAAAGGGGAGGTAACCTCGCTCCTTATGACCTCATAAGGAGCAAGATTTTCTGGGGTAACTGAACCACCAACTACCGCTTACCTGGAGCACCACGACCGGCAGCTTGCGATGAAATGTGAAAAGTGTCAGCATTGGAACACTGCATTTACGATCGTGGTTCGTTTTCAATATCCTTGAAAAACTTCCAAACTTTCTTCTTATATTCCCGTGGAAGTAAACCCGCCCAGCTAAACTAGTGTCTGAGATCTACGCGACCTACATTCAGAACACCAGCTGGTCTCAGACCAGTGGTCTGTATGTAAATTATGGGGCGTGACAAAGGTACAGACCAGAGCCAAATAAGGTACAGCCACCAAGTTGTCGTCAACTATTAGCTTCGTTGGGATTCGCCCGTTTTCAGCGGCAGTTTCAAATTGTGAGATTTGCATAGGAAAGAGGTGTCAATAGGGGCTTTCCGACCGAGGGATTTTTGCAGTTCCTAGAACTTAACATTCATAGAACATTTTCCTTCGTCGTGTTCCGACAGGACAAATTTGGGGATTTTTAAGTTCCTCTGGCCGCAGTACTGTACTCTTTCAGCTCCTACTTCAGAGCAGGGTCTTTTCCATTTTCCTAGGTCTACTTGATTGGTTGAACTTCTAAGTCAACCTGGAACTTGCAGACAGAGCAACAACGGGACATTTTTAACAATTGTCACCATCTTATTCATCATTAAATTCATTTCTGACGTTTTAGGCGAGAAAAAAACTGTTTAGATTTCAAATATATGTCTTCTGAAAATCGTTGCCGAATTGACAATTTGCTTCAAAGTTTTCAGAGTTGAGAAGCTCCATAAAGTAACGGGACTGCCAGCTTGTGGTGGCCGGGATCGCTTGCCATGTCATGCTGGGACACTCCGCTGTAAGTTGGAGGTCTCTCAGAACGGTCTCATAAATAAGAGGCTTTTATTTCGCCGTTGACGGATCGTTTGATTAAATATCATAACACATGTCCATCATGAGATCAACGGGAACCTGTGGTTAACTGCCTTTTAGGCGTTAGACTCCACAAGTGCCTGCGGGCTTGACAACCTCGCTGGTCCACACACACACACACACACACACACACACACACACACACACACACACACACACACACACACACACACACACACACACACACACACACACACACACACACACACACACACACACACAGAGAGAGAGAGAGAGAGAGAGAGAGATACCCGTTTCTCTTCGGGAGACTTGTTTAAATTATGACATATACAATAGATTTAGTATATAGTTCATACGTTTTTGGTGTATTTCTTTTCTGATTTTAATGCTATAAAGACCGTTGCTGTGCTTGTATCACTCCCTTACCCCTCCTACCAGTCCCTGTGGTCACTTGGCCAGTGCGAATGCAAATGGAAAAAATGGTTTTGGGGGAGAGTAGTTCTTAGAACTGCTTAGAAGTGTACTTTTCCTCTAACTACGTTCCAGTACTATTTGGTCGGAAAGCGGCTAATGGGACTTTGAGGTTCTCTGTATGCCCACTTTACCCACTGAACTGTCGTTATTCAACTATGACAAGTTAAACTTGTTTGCATCACCCCTTTCAAATTTTACAGTGTGAGCAGTGTGAGGAGTGTGAGGTGTAAACATAGCAAAAGATATTCATTTTAAAACCAAAACAATGTAAATGTAGCCCTAGTCTTCCTCAGCGGATGGAGTTTACTGAGTGTACACAGTAATGGATCTTGTGTCAAAACATTTTTTATCTCCCGTTGACTTTATTTCATATTTACTTTGTTGAGCAAACTCGATCTGTTGAGAAAGACACAGTTGAAAGCTTTGGAAAAAAGCTAGTTAAGTGAACCTTGAGTTAAGATTTCAGGTAAAAAATTAACATAATTCATAATCAACTTAAAACAGTTTGTTACAGTATTTTGGGATCACAACCTTTTACTACATTTTGGATGGTTTTCCAAATGTATAGTTTACAACCAAACCCTGTTGTGTTTCTTCTCGATTTAACAACACTAAGTTGGAGCCGTATTTTGGCTTCACACATCACAGGAACAAGAGTTTATCATTGTTAAATTGAGGGGAAGTTTCCCTTTTAAGGAGTTATTTAATTCAGGTGGAACGGTTCTGTTTTTTATAAGATGAGAAAATAAAGTCATTAGCAGTTTACAAATCATTTTTAAGGCAAGATGTTTGAGACATTATTGCACAAAAAGCACCAACAGTCATTGCATAGTTGTTGTCAGGTCTGAGGTTCAGCGACACAAACAAGAACATTCATACACGTAAACAAAACAGTCTGAACGGAGTTTCATCCTTCAGTATCACACGAAACATTAAAGGCAGATTATGCTTCGGATAGAGTGCAAAGAGTGCGAAGATATTCAGCAGGTAGACAAAATAACAAAAATTTCATGATGCGATTGAATTCAACACTGCTTTAAAATTCACCATAAATCAAAAGTTGTTTCTATTATTTTGACCACTGGATGGTTATCAAGATGAACAGGAGAGCCTGCAACGTTTTGGTCCCAATCTGAAGATATAAACATACAAAGGCAGCACATTTATTCAGTTTTTAACTGAACCGAATATAACTGTGATTTATTTTTATTTTTTTACAAAGTGTGTAATAGGGATATATTGGTTTTAAACTTCAATGATTGCCTAGAGACTGTATGTAACAGATGTAAACAAAGCCTTTCATGGGACGGACAAACATTAGTAATTTGGCTGCTCCAGAGGGATGTCAGAAGCTTTTCGGAAGTTAGAACGGAAGTACAAAGAGGCATTGTTTTGGAGATGATACACCGTCTCGTCGCATTCAGAACGCTGCAGACCACCAGGTTGCAAGTAACTGCAGACCAACTCATCTAGTCGCGAATCCAACCAAGCAAATCTCTACACAACAGAAAGTAAATAAACTCTCAAACTTTAGTTTCTGATGAAACGCTGCCTTAAATATTTACTACAACCAACGAACAAGGTGACATCGTTGATGTATAGTAAAATATTTTACTTGGTAGCAAGTTCTTAATACGTTGTTGAGCCTGACTGAAGTACACTGAGAAGTTTTAATCCCTACGGGTTGTGGACTGCTGCTATTTTAGTTGAAGTGAATCAAAAATGTTTAGGAAGTCGTGGTTTGTCGTTTAAACCTGAAAAAGATTCTTAAAAACTAACGATATCACATTGTTAGATCGGACAGACAAGAAATAAACTCTAAAACTTTGGCTACTGATGAAACGTTGCCTGATAGATTGACTACAACCAGCCGTTCTTTAACAACAAATGAGGCTTCATCCTTGACGTATGGTAAAATGTTTTGGTTCAGGATGTTTTGGTTCAGGATCTTGAAACCAAATCTGTAGCTGGTAAATTAAGTTGATACGTTGCCATCAATCAACAGTCCAAATCTAAAAAAAACACTAAAACTTGAGCTACGGATGCTGCCTGAAACTGGCTACAACCAACCTTTTTTCACCAAGGAACAAGGCAATATCGGCGACATACTGAAGAAATTTTAGCACTTAGCACTTTTAGTCGCTGAAAGTTTCTGACTGCAACTTTTTTAAAGTTCAAAGAAAGGATTATAGATTTACTCCCCAACACAATAAGACAGAGGCAAGAAAACCAGGGGGGGTTTGTCTCTGTTAAACAGGTCAGAAATCACAAGTACTGTACGTCTGTGAATGGATGTGTAGTATAGAAACAGAGAGCATTCTTGAGAAGTTAATTATGCTTCAAAATAAAATACATCCCTTCCAAAGCTTTTTTTTAGACTTTTGAACATTTTTAGACCTGGAAAGTGATAAAATTGCACGTTTTCCGAGCCTTTACAAGAGCCCATTCAACATCCAAAAATATGTATTTCCCTGTAAACTGCTGTATCTAACTACTCATATTTGTAGCCAACACTTTCCAGAGGCTGGAAATCCAACCGAAACCCAAAAGCTCCCATTCCACTTTGGTATAAATAAACTACCTACCTACCTACCTACCTACCTAACTATCCCAAAATCCACATGCATCTGAACATTTCTAGTCCATTTATTACAAAACATCCTTCGAACCCAACTTCCGTCCACGTGGCCAATTTTGGTTGTTGTTTGGTTGTGTCAACTTTCCTCCAGCCAGGAGGGGGCGTCTGCGCTGGGGTTGTTGAAGCGTTCGCCGGCCTGCCGCATGTTCTGCTCCAGGAAGTTTTGACACGATAAACTGTGAGCAGCGACAGCGCTGTGGAGCAGCCACAACTGGTTGTGGAGGACTTTAACCTGCAGAGAAAATAAAATGGTTTTGTCAAGTCCAAACCATATTTTATTAAAGGCATTTTTCACCGCTGGAAAGATGAATATATCTTTAAATTGGGTCACTTATGTAACAGAAATGTGGAAACAATATTGAAATTGGTGCCTTCTAGGCTGAGAAAAGCCAGAAAATGTGTTTTTGGCTCATATGGATGAAAGACACCAAATCCCAGAATGCACTTTGCTTCGCTGCTTTGAGTCCACTCCCAAGCCACGCCTACCGCTTGACAGACAGACAAGACATGAGGCATTCAACTCAACGTGTTTTATTGTTATTTCAACCATATACACGAAACAACGTTTCATCGTTTCATCTCAAGTGGTGTTACACATAGTTTTTTTGTGATTGTTGCGGGCAAAAATCCTTGATTATGCGGCACCTTTTCTTAAAAAATGCGATGGAATATGCGGGATATTTATGCAATTTCATGCGATGAAATTGCGGGAACTTGCAAAAATTGCGGGAACTTGCAAAAATTGCGGTTTGATGAAAAAGAGAAAAAAAAAAGTGATTCCCCAACACCGTGTTCTCACTAGGCGTAATTATGTCACTTCATAACGTTCCCATGGCAACAGGGGAAAATGGCTGCTCGTGTGAAGTAAACGCAACATTTTTCAACTTCCTGCTGAGATATATGTGACTTTTTTTGCAACGAAAATGCGGGGATTATGAAATCATGCAAGCCCCGCGTATTTTGCGTGGAAATTGGCAATTTATGCGGCGAAAGTGCGGCGTATTTGAAAAAATGCGGCCCCCGCATAAATACGCGGACTTTGGCTGATTATGCATTGAATTCTGCGATCGCATAATCGCGTTTTTCTGGAAGGACTGTTTAGTGCACACACACACACACACACACACACACACACACACACACACACACACACACACACACACACACACACACACACACACACACACACACACATTATATAGGCTCCATAAAGTTCAGCTAAGCATACTAGCATTAGGCTTGGTGGGCTGTAAACACCGAGTATAAACACAGCTGTGAATTAGCGTGGGATGTAGAATGGTCGCCACAAACTCCAGCGGTTAGCAGTTAGTTGGATAAATCACCCCATTTCTGCACCAGTCTGTGTTAACACAGCCCACCTTCACAAGTCTCTTACCCAGCGACAGAGCATCTCTAGCTCGGAGGGCTAGCAGGACTGGTAGCTGGATAGTCTGTTACACTGTTGTTCAGCCATGTTTCCACAAAAACAAAAACACAGCAGTCTCTGAACTCGCGTTGGGAGCATCGTTGAAGTTGGATGTAGTCCAGTTTGTTGTTTAATGAACGGACACTTGCAAGCAGGATTGATGGGACAGGTGGCCGGCTAGTGTTAGCTTTCCACCTAGCCGACGAGGATGTCCCCTACCCGGCTCGGGGCATCCAGCGACACCGCTGGTCTCCATGGCAGGCGAAGCTCTCGTAGTGGGCCGATTATTCCGTCTGTAATAACGTTTCCTGCATATTCTCTGTTCTGTAGCGATGTATCCCGGTGGTACACATGTGCGGTAGTTTGAATGCACATCATTTTGTAAAAGTTTGCTGCTGAGAAGAGAGAGCCCTGTTTCGCGAAGATTCAAGATGGCTGACATTTCGTTTTTTTCCGGCTGAGATCAGATCGGGTTGAAAACATGCGGAAGTAGCTCCTAATACTGGCTGTAGTCCTTTGCCTCTGGCCAAAAGTTCCTCCAATGATTCAAAAATTGTCATTTTGCGTCATATTGGAGGAATGTTTTCCAGACCCCCCAATGCAGATATCTCCCGTCTCAGGAGGACATGAGGGAGGGACGCACGGTCATTCAGAAATACTACCGGGTTTCTACTGATACAAAGCTGAATGCTAAATCTGTGAAGTATCCCTTTAATATTTAGTATCATGGTCATGATAAGTACAATATCTCAGCGATAAGGATTATATTTCAACAAAACTAGGGCTGCAACTAATGTTTATTTTCTTGATTAATCGATTAGTTGTTGGGTCTATAAAATGTCAGAAAATGGCTTTGTCTCTCACCTTTCACTCTGTGTGTGTTGCCGTTCTCAAAATCAAAGTTTGCTTCTGAAAACAACAAACTTCGAGCGATCAAGCTGCACGCTGAAAATAGTTTTGAAGAAAATGTGGATGGTGCAACAAGGCAGGTCTGCTTGGTTCTTTCGGGGAATGATTGTAAAGATTTACAAAGAATATGTTTACGGCATTTCCTCTCTAACTGGGACGTTTATTGTATGTGGCATTTCTTTTGTGGGGTGAAAATGTTCCACCAAAACAAGTTCCTTCCCAAGACGATTCTGATTGGTTTAAAGAAATGCAAACATCCCAGAGTTTTTTTTTCTCCTATCCCAGAATGTACCTGTGGTGTAGCCAGACCTTACTCCACAGCGCTGCGGCGATAGAGCTGGCAATGCGAGACTACTACTACCAAAACTACTACGTTAAAAACTGTGTGCTCTGAAAGTAAATGGTGACAGAAACAACTTAATAAGTCACACTCTGTGATCTGAACCGTCTCACCTTGTTCTCCTGCAGCAGCTTGACTTTGACGGACAGGCTGTCCCGGACCCTCTGGTATCTCTCCCTCTGGCTCTGGAAGTCCTTCTGGGCCAGCTCCAGTTTGGGCAGGGTGATGGCGTCCCGGGGCCCCAGGTTCAGCTCCTCCAGGTCCACTCGGTATGCATCATACTCCATCCTGAAATCAGAGAAGTTTACATTAGGGCTGCACGATATGAGGAAAATATCTAATTGTGATTATTTTGACTTACATTGCGACACTGCGATATTATTCACAATATTGGAGGGAGTGATTCATTATTCCCATTTTCCTTGAAAAATACTAAAATTAAAAAGATTACAGTTTGATTTTTGCGAGGATTTAGTCTGTAGGACAGGATTTGAAGGCAGGGATGTCTCTGCAGCGCCACAATACTTACGCCCTTCATGCTACGTTCATGCCATAAGATGGAAATTATGGAAATAAGAAATATTCCCATGGTTATGGAGACTTCAATTTCAGCTTGTGATTTCCCTACAGTTCCCAGAATGCCTTTCTGTGTTGTCCCTAACTCAAACCCCAACCTTTCTTGTGGCAGAATTGGTTTATTTTCTGCTCCTGTGGGTGCAGATATTAGTCTCTCTCTCACCTGGCAGCCTCGTACTGCTTGGCGTTGATCATAGTGTCCTCGATGGTTTTGTTGACCAGAGTGTTCATGTCAGATGTAAAAGTCTTAATGGCCGCCGTCAGAGTCTCGCCGCTCTTTGACAGAAACTTCTGAGCCTCTGCATTCACACCAAACTCCACCTGACAGAAAGAGAGCTCACATTCATTGATCGACACCAACCAACTTTCATCATGGCTGCCTGAATTGCTGACACAGTTTATGTTCCCGTCCATCTCCACCCGAGACTGTTGAGCACAGCGAGACTCCCAAGGCCGGCAGACCTGTGCTAAAGGGGTGGGAATGTCACGTCATATCTAGCTGTTGGCCTATCTACGTCATAGAGTCTGCAAATGCTCAAATGAAGGAGACTTTTGGGGAACATGTTGTGGTGGAACAGCTCAGTGAGAGATTGCTGAAGAGGATTGTGTTTTCTGACTTGTCGTGACGTTTCCCCACAGAGTTTGTGTCAATGTTATGTCCGCGTTTTGAATGTCAAATAAACTGTCAACCGAGTGTCAACGCTGACGAGGGAAGAGGAGCGGGCTGGCCAGCGTCGAAGCTGAGGACACGCTAAGCTGAAGGTAGGCCTCTAACCTTTAAGCCCAGTTCAGACCACCACCCAGCGCCGTTAGAACAAAGCCGTGAATCAGAGAAATAAAACGTGTTTTCTCCAATTCATCACTAGAAATGTAACTGTAGCAAGCATCTCACTATCACTAACGTTATCCTCATTAGAGCTGTAAAAGCCTTAAAAGTTAGGCCCGACAAGGCCCGAGCCCGACAGAAGTCGGCCGAGCCCGTGGCCGGGTTGGTTCAGTGGTAAAGCAGGCGCACATATACTGAGAGGTTTATTCTTCGACGCAGAGGTCCAGGGTTCGAATCCCACCTGTGACGATTTCCTGCATGTTTTCCCTCTCTCCCCTCTCACCTAGCTGTCCTGTCAATTTAAGGCAGAAAAATCCAAAAAAATTTCTTTAAAAAAAAAATTAAATAAAAAAAAACAACAACAGCCCGACATTATTCAAATGTGCGCACGCACACAGCTCTTTTGCCTTTTGTCAATGAGTAATTTACATTTTTTTTAACATCATTTATTCATGACTAATAGGCTATAAGCCAGTTGGAAGTTGGAACAAAGAAATAAAATAAGTCCTCCAGAGGCCAGCCTCCGTTTCACCTCCTCAGCATCCATTTTCGCGCTAATTGAAACGCATCACCTGACCGCATATTTACCACGCAAACCCGGAGAGCGCAAGGCCAAGCCCAGCCCAAGCCAGTGTAAAATGATAGAAATTAAGACTGAGACTTTGCCCGAACCCAACGGGAAAAAGCCCCAAATTTATAATCAAAATAATCTAAAGAAATAAATAAGAAAAACTGTAATTTAACTAGAGTTAATAGCAGAAGTATTATAATAATTTATTTAGTTTTTGAATTCAGTTTTTCCTTTATTTATTTATTTAGTTTTTTGGAATTATTAAGCTTTGATTATATTGGCTGTAAAAAGGTAAGAAAATATGAAAGAATGCATGACATCAAATAGGAATACGAGGTTTTACGGCAGCCGACATCCGCTTGTGTACTGGCAGTAGACTCACATGCAGTGTCGGCGTTTTGACGCTGAGGTCGCTGAAAGCGTCCCCCAGTGTCTTCTGGGTGACTGAGAACTGAGCGAGCTGATTGGCCAGCGTCTGAGCCAGCTTGGTCACGTTGTCGTAGCGTTGTCGGTCGTCTTTGAGCAGCTCGAGGCGAGGCTCCAGGTCCAGGTCCACCGTACGAGATCCTCGGCCGAGCTTCTCCGACAGAGCCTGCCGGGTGCACTGCAGGGAGACAGCGGTGTTATCCATCAGACTGATTATTTATTGATTATATATTATGACTAAGGATGTCACAATTTAGCAGGGCTGTAGTCAAGTCCACCTTTGTTAAGTCCAAGACCAAGACTAGTTGAGTTTGAGTTCAAATGAGAGACAGTCAAGACCAAGACAGAAAAAAAAGAATCCTCAAAGAATTGATGCCTGATGATTGAGGTATAAGACGCAGCCATGCGTATTCCAGGCAACCAATGTCAATGCCAGTTCTAGCTGGATTTTGAATTAAACTAATACCTGTTTTCTGAACAAGCATGCTCCATCAATGGTTTTGTTTTGAAGGAGGAAGTTACTTTAGAACAAAAGCATATAGTGCTGGACTCGGTCGAGACCAAGTAGAATATTTGGCAGAGTCCAAATACCAACGAGTCCAAGACAAGTCAACAGAAAAACATCTGTAAATTAAAAATGTATCAAAATTTGCTTTTGACTTTGACTATCGAAATCAGAAGCAGGATCAGCGAGTATTTTTCTTCTTTTCTCCTGCCTACTTGAGCACATCCAAAGAAAAAAACTACTACAGACACAGCGTAGCTTACCGGCTTGCCGGAAGCATGAAGCTAAAAACACATTGTAACGTTAACTTAGCGGTAGCCTGCAGCTGCTTTTTACGGAGCAACAACAGAACTGGAAAATCCTCTTGCTTCCCTGAAGTCACTGTGTGGCAACATCTTGCCTTCCCTGTGAGTGAATTATGGAAACAAGCAATGGAGGTAAAGCATCTGGGCTCTGAAAGGACTCCATGGTGCATTCATGTGTACCTCGTTTAACTAATGGTGCATTCAAGTGTGCCTCGTAAACTCGGAGAAACTCAAACTGTTGTTGCAAAGAAATTGTTTAGATTGAAAATCCAATCGTGGATTTCGAGAATCATGACACCCCCTAATTTTGACCAACAAACATCCTGATTCCTCTCACCTTGTAGGTGGTGATGCTCCATTTGCGGACTCTCTCCAGCTTCTCACTGGCTGGGTTCTTGTTGTTGCCCTGGACAACCACAGGTCCTGGTTTCTGTGGCATCACTGGGAGGTCTGGAGTTGGGGGGGGGGTCCAAAGGTCAACGGAGACTTATCATGGCGACATGAATTGAGTCTAATTTGATAAGTTTTACACCGGCTTGTTTCAATATTTCCTATAGCTTTTGTTACACCACTTCCTGATCATATGAACTCCTTTACTCTTCATTTACCTTTGGTTTGCTCCATTTCTGTGGCGGCCTCTGGCGTGGCCTCAGCTGCACAGGAAGTGAGACTGTTGTCGGTGTGGTTGCAGTAAATGTTTGCATCCTGTAAGAAAAAAAAAAAAGGTAGAGAAGATCAGATCCTTTGTAACCAGGGCCCGGTTTTTCAAAAGTAATCCACTAGGATTTTGGATAACGGATTGGATCAAATCTTGAAAATGGGTTTTTCAAAAGGGAAAACGGATTACATAATCGGATTAGATCACGTAATCCAATCTTGGCTTTGATCCGGATCAAACCTTTAGTTTGGGTTTTTCAGAACTTTTTTGTAGGATTTGGATCACTTTGATCCAAAAAATCTGGATTAAACTGATCCCATCAGAAGGGATTCAGCGTGGATTTCATGCCCAAAATGTAATGAAAACTTTAAAAATGTATCAAATAATACTATATTTGGATCATGCAGTATCTTACAAGATATCCTATTTATTCATAAGGTTTTAATTTAATTTGTTCATCCGTCAGGCTACAGTGATTAGGTAGGCTTTAACGTATTCAGCCTTTCAGTATAGGCCTACAGCAAAGTAGAAAGACTTTGGCCTCATAAAATAATCCCCCAAACAGCTGTCAAAATTGACCAAAAACAATAAATTTTATTCTGACACTAATTGAGATATATATATATATATATATATATATATATATATATATTTTATATATAAGTATGTGTTTTCATTTCAAATAAAAATAAACTTATATTGACCCCACACTGGCTATTCTACTTGTTGCTCTTTACATATCTATAGTTCTACATAGTGATTTCCTATCCTGTTTGAGCACTGGTTATCCAGATTTGGTGATCCTGAAAAGTTCCTATCCGGATCAGATTGATCCAATCCGATGTTGCTTTGAAAAACTGGCTCAAAAGTAAGTTGGATTACGTGATCACGGATCGCAAAAAAAAGGATTACTAAATCCGGATCAATTTTATCCGGATTACATCTTTTGAAAAACCGGGCCCTGGCCACCAGAAAGTGTACTGGGCTGTAAAACCAAATTCAACATAGTGTCCAAACGATGGAATTACTTTAAATTAAAACTCCTGGTCTGTCACATGAGGGGGCATCATGTGACAGACTGGGAGTTGTAAATAAATAAAGTCAATAAAGTCTTTTTCGCCGTAGACATATGTTAGGTTTTAAAAAGTTAAAACAATGCTTATGTTATGAAAACAATGTACATTATGATTTAGGTGTATTTGATGCCCCCCTTGCAGCTGTTTCTAATCAACATTTGTCTAGCTAACACCATCACAAGTTTCTAAAGAATAATTAGGTCACATCTGTCATTTAGCATACAGAGAAAGCTCATTGTCCTCACAGAAAAGGTAGCTTCTGTCCCAGCCTTATGGGGCCACACCCTGCAGAGCCAGACTGATTAGAACAAAGAAGTGTGTATTCCTGTAAGGTGGGGAAAGAGTTGATTTTTACATATCAAAACATATCACCTATTACCTGAAGTAACCTGGCAACACAGAGGAGGAATTTAAATTGAGAAACACCCTCAAATCTTATGAGATAAATTAGAGGGTTTGAAATCAATTGGAGACACACAGGGGAAGCATCTTGCTGTCCGCTGCTTTGCAGTGTATTCTTTTTGTAATATTTATGTTATGACTGCAAAACATCTCCCCACAAGGAGAGGCATGCTTTCTAATCCGCTGCGTGCAGTGTATTGTTTTTGTTATGTTAAGGCAAAATAGATGTGAACACTTATGGGTTAAGCAACTATTTACTATAATACTATATAACACGTCTTTTAATTTTCTTCAACACATACATGGAGAAAGAGACGTCTGGTAATCAGTGGATAGATTTTTTATGTGTCACAACCCCTGCAAAATGACTCGTTTCATATCAGAATTTGATCCATTCGTTCCAATAACATTTGAAAAGTCTAGAAGAGCCACAAGATTAAATAATTTAATCCCTGTTCAAACTGGAAGTAGCCGGCCCGGCCAGCGGAGGTCTGTAGTGCGCCTGCTCTATGGTCCGTACAGTGCCGAAGCAGAGCCGATCATCTGGGTAATTTTAGACTCCATGATGGCTTCATGAATGAATAAACGGGCTCCGCCTCGAGCGCTGTAGCCAGGTTTTATTATACATCTATGTTTTAAATAAAGTCCAATTGTTTGGACCTGTGAAGCCCTGCTCTACATCAGCTCTGACCCCTCTAAAACAAGATTAAAGGACAATTCCGGTGGATTTCAACCCGTAGCTCTAATTTGGAGTGCTGTCAGTAGCAAGAAAAACAAAGCCAATCGGTGCTGCCTACACCATGTTATCCCCCTACTAGAGTTAGCACCCAACAGGCTTAAACAGGGCAGGTTTTAAACGTGTTTTTAGCCTCTAAACATGTTTGAAATGTCATTACAAGGTCCTACCCATGTGCAGTTATTCCTTCAAAGGAAACACAGCGAATTTGACTGCAGCAGATAATAATAATAATAAATTGAATTTATATAGCGCTTTTCATAGACTCAAAGTTGCTTTACAGGGAAGAATTACAAGTAAGGAAAATACAGCATAACATGAGGAAAGGGGAGGAACACCTCAGCAGTAAGCACATACAACACGATTCAACACATGACTTGCAACAGGGGAGGGAAATAGGGGGAAATGGGGGGGAATGGGGGGGTGGAGGTAACCCAGACATCGGCAAGCACAGAGCCATAGAGATAGTGTCTTTCTCTATCACTCTGGGCAGGCAGCCATCAGAGCAGATGTGACGGAAAGGCATAAAAGTTGTGTTAATCCATACCTCTGTTTATGTCCTGTTTTCCTTGAAGTCCATACTAATCGACTGTATAACTCATACAATCCAATATTCCAAAACGTATTTTTTCCACAAAAAAAACGATTTGCCGTGGTTAAGTCCTTAGTAATGACTACGTAGCAACATGCAAGTTTTACTAGAAATCATATTAGACTCAGAAAATGTCCTCTGCCTCTTTGAATCTCATGTAACTTCCAGTGGGGGAGGGGTACTCTTGTCTGATCGCTGCTACAACACAGCTAGGCAATGATCTTCTGGTGCCACGGCCAAGGCGCTCTTCTCTCTCTCTCAGCTGACAGTCTGTGAGTGTCTGTTGCTTAGCGACCTGCACATGCGTGATAGCTCTTGAACTTCTCAACTCTCTGCAGCCGCTCTGCAGCCACAGCTGTGGTGTCAGGTTACAGCATGTTGCTACTAGTCATTACTAAGGACTTAACCACAGCAAATTGGAATATTGGATTGTATGAGTTCGACTAGTTTGGACTTCATGGAAAAACAGGACATAAATAGAGGTATGGATTAACACAACTTTTATGCCTTTCTGTCACATCTACTGCAGTCAAATTTGCTGTGTTCCGTTGGAAGCAATAACTGCACATGGGTAGGACCTTGTAATGACACTTCAAACATGTTTAGAGGCTAAAAACACGTTTAAAACCTGCCCTGTTTAAGCCTGTTGGGTGCTAACTCTAGCAGGGGGATAACACGGTGTAGGCAGCACCGATTGGTTTCATTTTTCTTGCTACTGACAGCACTCCTAATTTACAAACAACAGAGCTACGGGTTGAAATCGATCAGAATTCTCCTTTAATGGTACATGTCCACAGGCAGGGTCACTTCCACGCTTCACGTTCACAGTCTATGTAATCAGCAGATGCATGTTATTTCTCACATAAAATGTTTTCAGAAGCATATTTCGGGGAACTATTTCCGTAAACGAGCCGCCACGTTGGTCTGTTTTGAAATCCGGTAGCAGACAGCCCCACGAGTGACACTTTCGTCCAATCAGGTGCAGCCACGGCGTTTGTTGGAGGGTGGAGCCTGTTTTCTTTGCTTGTCAGTTAACTTTGAGTGGTGAAAACATTAAGCGACCAATGCTGGGAAGCAAGGCGATCCCTGCAGTAAAAAAAACACCACAGTAGACATGTACCGTAACTCGTTTAATTCCAGTAGCTGAACTAAATGCTAGAGAAGCTGGTTTTGACAGGAGGTTGCGGGTTCTCTCCCTCATCTGCCGCTGCCCAGAAGCACTTCAGCAAGTGATTTAAAATGCAAGCAAACAAGAAAAAAGTAGTTTTATTCATGCTGGAATTTCACATTTCCAACTGTATTTGAATGCAGCCTGAGTTCCCAGAATGGAAACATCTCCAGTAACCGACAGTAAAGAGGTCAAGGGTCAGAAAATCAAAGCACAGTGACAACAATGGGAAGGATCGATGTGGGAAACCCGGGGGGCCAATCAGAACCCAGATCAAAAGGTTGTGAGGTTGCCACGGAGATGATGGATCCCTGCTGTGAGGTCAGAAACACTCAAGGTTTGGGAAATGATCACCTAACGCAGATGAGAGGTAATCACACACACACACACACACACACACACACACACACACACACACACACACACACACACACACACCTCTGTCGTCTACAATTAGGTGAGATTACAAAGAAATGTCAACACTGGAAGTCGTTCTTCGTGTTCTAATTTTTTTTTCTTTCCAGGAAGTTATGTTCAACCAAATGTCGTGCAGGTTTTTAGAACACGCACACGTAAAGGGCTCACCGGACCGGAGGGAATTTGGGTCAAAGCTGTTGTGTCACATTGAAGAGACAGCGAAGCATGTAGCAGAGTTGACGGCTCTGTCGTAAAAGGGACGTCTCAACATATAGTGGCTGTTAGAGGAACTGCAGTTTGAAATAAGTGTATTCACTCAGACGTCAAAAAGTAGAATGTGATTAAATCAGGAAATGTTGATGAAAGTAAGATGACAACAAACAAACTGCTCTTGAACTCAACTGTTTAACATAAAACAAAACTCTTAACTGCTGCTCTGCACGCAGGTGACCACTCCTGTTTTCTGCCGTCACTCTGTCACTATTAACCACAACAATGGCTGTCTTATCGGAGAAACAAACACTCACGGTCACCGTTTATCACACCGTTTTGCTTACTTGTCGTGACAACTTGCTGATACAATAGTGCAAGCTGCATGTTGTTCCTGTTTCTTTTATTCAGCTGGTTGTGTAACGTGTGAGCAATATCTGTGTGGAACAAACACAGGTCTGATTTATACGTGTGTAATAAACTGTTAACACGCTCATCAGTCAAAGGAAGGAGAAATTACTTTGTAATGTTAACAGCCATCAGCTACCCTGCTCAGAGCCTAACCGGAGTATAACCAGAGGGGAAAACAACTCTCCGCTCTCCACTGACTCTGTATTGCATGAAGGTGCCTTTTTCAATTCCGTCTGCTAGCAAACAATAGCACAATGCCTAAAAGCTGCTGCATAGTGGGATGTACTACCGAGATGGTAAAGAAAAAACGAAAAACTGAGCTTTTAGGAAGACAAAGTGGATACAGTACGGCAGCAGGATATGAGGAAAATGTGCAAACACTTTTGTTGAATATCGCGATAACGATATGACTTGTGATAAATAAACAGATATTAAAATGTACTCAGATTTCTGCAGCTTTAAGTGTTCTGCTAAAAAAAACAAAAAAAAACTGCTTGTTTAATTTAAAACAAATGAAAGAAAATCATTTCCAACGTTCTCCCATTGAACAAATTGAACATGAACTGAATATAAAGATATTTTTTTGGGCATGTTTGATCTTTATTATATAGGACAGCTGTAGATATGAAAGGGGAGAGAGAGAGAGAGAGAGAGAGAGAGAGAGAGAGAGGATGACATGCAGCAAAGGGCCACATGTCGGAGACGAAAATGTGGCCGCTGCGACAAGGACTGAGCCTTTGTACATGGGCTACCCAGGTGCCCAACAGTTTTTCTTTTTTTTTTTTTTTAGATTATTTTTTGGGCTTTTTCCAGAGAGAGAGGGGGAAGACATGCAGGAAATTGTCACAGGACAGATTCGAACCCTAGACCTCTGCATCGAGGCATAAACCTCTCAGTACATGTGTGCCTGCTCTACCACTGAGCCAACCCGGCCCAGTTACATTTTAAAGTGCTAAAGTTTTCAGCTAACACAAAACTTTGTGCACGTCTTCCGCAATATGTTGCAGCCTTTTCCGATGTGTTTATTGCACTAGTTGATATTGCGATAGTCTATATCCACAACGTTCTACTTCTGGGATTGCTCCGGTGCTGCTGGAAATTCCGCCAGATGTCCCTCATTTCGGCCGGATGTCCGTCTCCAGTGGATTTCTGAGGACTGTGGTTAACTGCTCCTCAGATCTCTGCAGGGTAAATCCAGACAGCTAGCTAGACTATCTGTCCAATCTGAGTTTTCTGTTGCACGACTAAAACTACTTTTGAACGTACACATGTTCCACCAAAACAAGTTCCTTACCGAGGCTATTTTGCAGCAGCGCCGTCATTGTGTCCGGAGCTTTGCGCCGCCCAAGACAATTGTGATTGGTTTAAAGAAAGGCCAATACACCAGAGCACGTTTTTCTTCTATCCCGGAATGCTGTGTGGACTAGCCAGACCTTCCTCCGCCGCGCTGTGGAAGGTCTGGCAATGCGAGGCTATGAATCAGTAACTAGAGAGGTTTTCATGCCGTCTCACCCTCCGAGGAGACTCCTCCTCTTCCGTGACGCCTCCGGACGCCATGATGACGCCTTCTCTCGGCTTCACCTCATCCATCATCTATCTCACTCCTCCCGCTTCTCTTCTGCCACTTCTTCCTGTAGACAAAACCAAAAAAAACATCAATCATCAACGTGTCTTTTGATTTTCTTCCTTTGAGATAATAGAAAATTTGAAAGTTTGGGGAAGACTCGGGTGCATGTATTTGGCGATGGATTTAGCGGTTCCTCCTTCAAGAAAATGTGACATTTTTAAATAAAAAAAGCAGTTTTCACATAAGTAATGAATGTTTTGAAAGGCAAGTTGTAATTATTAAGCAATATTGTATAAAATACAACCCCAAATCAGAAAAAGTTGGGACAGTATGAAAAACACAAATATAAAAAGAAAGTAGTGATTTCTAAATGTACTTTGACTTGTATTTCATTGCAGACAATGTGAACACAAAATATTTCATGTTTTGTCCGGTCAACTTAATTTCATTTGTAAATATACATCCTTTCCTGTCATTCAGACCTGCAACACATTCCGAAAAAGGTTGGGACAGGAGCAATTAAGGGCTAGTAATCAGGTAAATTGGTTAAATAATGATGTGATTTGAAACAGGTGATGTCAACAGGTGATTGTAATTATGATTTGGTACAAAAGCAGCATCCAAGAAAGGTCTAGTCCTTTAGGAGCAAAGATGGGCCGAGGATCGCCAGTTTGCCAACAAATACGTGAGAAAATTATTGAAATGTTTAAAAACAATGTTCCTCAAAAGAAAGACAGGAAGACATTTGCTTATTTCACCTTCAACAGTGCATAACATAATTAAAAGATTCAAGGAATGAGGAGGAATTTCAGTGCGTAAAGGACAAGGGCACAAGCCTAAGCTGAACAACCGTGATCTCTGATCCCTCAGGCGGCACTGCATCAAGAATCGTCATTCATCTATAAGCGATATCACCACATGGGCTCAGGACTACTTTGGCAAACCTTTGTCAAGTACCACAATACGTAGTTACAGCCACAAATGCCAGTTAAAACTAGGGCTGGGCGATATGGCTGAAAACTGTATCACGATATAAGTGTTTCATATCAGTCGATATCGATAATTATTGATATTTTTTATGACCTATTTAAAATAAGGACCAGGAGAAAAAAAATGTATTCAATTTAAACGTTTTTATTTTAAGCTTAACCTTCCTCCGATTATAATCCTCTCAGTTATAAAAGCAGAAAATGTCAACACAACCATGGAAAACACTCAAATAATTCAAATGTAAACATAAGTCTAAAATCACAATGAACACTTCTGGTGAATGAAGTGTTTGAAAATATGTGCAGTGTTTTGTAAACATAGGAGAAATTGAAATAAAACTGAGGTAGACTTTACATCTGTAACATAAAAAACAAACCTGATACAGTACAGTAACAGTTATTATTTTTCTCCGTCTAACAGTCACGGTACAGCCTAAACCGTACATGGTGTGGGGGGGGGGGGGGGGGGGGGGGGTGCTCAGCGGAAGCATGTCTTTGCCTATATGATATGCCACTGCCTCCGTTATTTATTTGTACCGTTTAGCTTTTACAGTCATAAGGCACTGAGAGTACCTCTCCGTGGTGCTCTGCTGCTTGTGCGGGGTTCCAGCTGCAGATGTTGTTGGACGTTGCTGGCGAATACGGCTGTGCTCCAAACGGTGAGCGCGGCTAAAGTGGTAAAACAGGTTTGCGGTGCGGACGATGGTCTTGCATAATTTGCAGACGACATTGGTCTGACTACGGTCAGACTTATAAAATCCAAAAAACTGCCATATTGGCGAGCTGACGTTTCCCGTTTCATCAAGAACTTCCGCGCTCGCTGCTTCACGCATTTTCCACTTATCACTCCATCATTTATATACTGTCTATGCTTATCACTCCACGCCGCTTCTGTTATTGAAGAATCCAACACGAGACAACGATATGGCGCAACCAAACACAATACTGTTACATGATTGGCTGTTAGCGTGTCACTCCCTACGTTGCTAGGCTACCAGAGAGTGAGTGCCTTTGTTCATGCAACCAAACTTGCTTTGAAACCTTTGGTTTCTTCCGACGAAGAAAAAAATAAAAAATAAAAAAAATAAATAAATTATCGAACTTTTATCGAGTGCATTTTTTATTGATATTGATTACATGTCTATCGCGATACATATCGTTATCGTTTTATCGCCCAGCCCTAGTTAAAACTGTACTGTGCCATAAGGAAGCCCTATGTTAACAGTGTCCAGAAGCGCCGTCGACTTCTCTGGGCTCGGAGGCATCTGGGATGGACCATCACACAGTGGAAACGTGTACTGTGGTCAGATGAATCAGTATTTCAGGTATTTTTTGGGAGAAATGGACGCTGTGTGCTGCGGACCAAAGAAGAAAAGGATCATCCAGACTGTTACCAGCAACAAGTCCAAAAGCCAGGGTCTGTCATGGTATGGGGTTGTGTCAGTGCCCATGGCAAAGGTAACTTGCACTTCTGTGATGGCACCATTAATGCTGAAAAGTACATAGAGATTTTGGAACACAATATGCTGCCTTCAAGAAGACATCTTTTCCAGGGACGTCCATGCATATTTCAACAAGATAATGCAAAACCACATTCTGCACACATTACAAAGTCCTGGCTGCGGAGGAAGAGGATACGGGTACTTGACTGGCCTGCCTGCAGTACAGACCTGTCTCCAATAGAGAATGTGTGGCGCATTTTGAAGCGCAAAATGCGACAACGAAGACCCCGTACTGTTGCCCACCTTAAGACTTGTTTGCAGCAAGAATGGGACAAAATTACACCTGAAACACTTCATCACTTGGTGTCTTCAGTCCCTAAACGCCTTTTACGTGTTGTGAAAAGGAATGGCGACATTACAAAGTGGTAAATGCTTTACTGTTCCAACTTTTTTTGAAATGTGTTGCAAGAACCAAAATAGGAATTTTGTTTTAAAAATCATGGAGGTAGGCTACACATTAAATTATGTGCTGTTGTATTGTCTGCAATGAAATACAAGTCAAAGTACATTTAGAAATCACTACTTTATTTTTTTATTTGTGTTTTCCATACTGTCACAACTTTTTCTGATTTGGGGTTGTATAACAAATTATGCTAAAGCTGTCAGAGTCAGAAGTAGAGAAGTAAAAAGTACAATATTTCCCCCGTTATAGTTTGAGCTATTTAAAATATTATGTTCATAGACAGATGTTAACTTTGACTTCTTTGTTTAATAAATTACAAGTTTAAAATGCTATTATTTTTAAATTTTGACTCTGCCTTGCTTAGTTGTGTGTTTCTTTGGAGTGTAACGTCAGTGTGGTTAAACAGCGACATCTAGTGGTGAAAAGGAAGAAGCACACAAATCTGACACACCAAACAGCAGGAAGTCTGCAAATAAACTGTCTTAACAGTTAGAAATGAGCAGGGGCCTGTACTCCGAATCCAGATCAACATGCCCTGGATTTCTTTCAGTTACCCGGCTTCACTAACCCTAACAACCGTGGTCCCGCATAACCTGTATCACGACGGTGGTTAACAATTCAGTCAACCCAGGGTTTCCCAATCTAGAGACGCGTGCGTTCACATAAAACAGGCGGTGTTTGCACATCGTGACCAATCACAAACATCTACCAGAGCCGCATATTTTACATAAGAAGAGCAAACTATAATTCTAACTGCAAAAAGCAATCCAGTAGTTGCTTCCTAAAACAGGAAGAAAAGCTGGCAAAAAAAGCAGACGCTGTTATGCGTAAATTACAAGGCTTATCAATATAACTTCCTCATCAGTCAGGACCAAGATCTGACCATAATTACACTTGTCCTTTCCATAAACTGTCGTTGCTTTAGTCTGTTATTTCAGTTGCAACCCTGGCAGTGGGAAGTGATCATGGGACCAGAAAAATATATAAAAACATAATTCAAACCGATGCGCGCATTGGCAACACACGGCTCAAGAAGTTTACAAAGATACGTAATTCCCTCCACTGAAAATCTTTATCTTTCATAAAAATATCCACCAGGGAATGTTAACGGAGTTGTCGGTCTCTAAATGTTTTAACTTTTAAGAGCGCACCCCTCTCTCTCTCTCCGCGCACTAAGCTTTTGCTGTTTTTTCTTCTTTTTCCTCACTGAACTCCACCCAGTCAGTCAATGGATCTTCTAATCAATGGAGTATTGATTGGTCTGCAGGCGGTGCTTTTACACCGGTTGATCTCTAATCTCCGACATAACCTGCTCCCGACCAGGTTAGGTGTTCAGCATAAGATACCACGGCAATTGAACCCGGTAACAACTGATCCACCGCCGTGGTACAGAAAACCCTGGGTTGACCCTGAAGTTACCTCGTTAACGCTAAATCTTGCTTCGTAGTACAGGCCCCTGGTGCATTGTTATCCACAACACTAAATAAATCTAACAACACACTTTGACAGCTGAAAATGTTAAGACACCAACGATGTTCAACAACTGTTATAACCAACAGCAACATGAATCTTTTATCAGGGTTTCTGCTGGTGGTTTCTGTCAAATTTAAGAGTGTTATGAAAGAAATTAAAGACATAGGCTATAGCCTATCATAAAAGTGCAAGAAAATGCAGAGTCCCAACATTACTTGCAAAGTAAATGCATTTATTCAAATTGAATAAAAGCCAAACAGAGTAAGAATAGTAAATATACAGCGAATTATACTGTATTTGCACTAGCAAAACAAAAAGAACTACAAGACCATGGAATTAAAAAAACTTTATAAAGCACCGCAGAAGCATTAGAGCGTTGCATGGACGTAGGAACATTAAGACCTTTAAATTATTTAAGACCTAGGACACAATACTTCAGCGAATTTAAGACTTTTTAAAGCTATAGTGCATAATGAAAACAAAACTGTCCTCACGTCCACATGATACAAGCCTTCGGTGATCACCCCCCCCAATGTGATCTACATATGCAAAAAACAGTAAAATCTCTCTTTATTGCATTTTCACAAATAGAATAAAGCTTTCACAAATCTGAAACTGTGTTTTTAAGACTCCTTAGACTCTCTGGGATAATGTAGTCCAGATTTGACAAGTCTAGGTATTGCAGTTTTGGATCTGGACCTGGTCCAATGTGGTCTACATATGAAAAAAAAAACAATAAAATCGCCCTTTATTGCATTTTCATAAATAGAATAAAGCTTTCACAAATCTGAAACTTTGTTTTTAAGAATCTTTAGCCTCTCTAGGATAATTTAGTCCAGATTTGACAAGTCAAGGTACAGTGGTTTTCGATCTGGACCTGGTCTAATGTGGTCTACAAGTTTCCCTTAAATTTTCCCTTAACTGCCGAATCGGAAGCTGCGAATCGGATGCCAACTTCAGCGTCGTCATAAAGTAGCTAGAGGTTTGGTTGGGTGTAGTAAACAGGAAATTTGGTGTGAAAGGTTTAGTTTGTAGTTGTTTTTAAGCTAACGTTACTGAAGACAGTGTTCCATAATTAACCAGGTAAACTCTGCTGCTGTTTAAACTACTTCCACACACAAGTGTTTCTAAAATCGATAAATCACTAGTTTCAGTACGATACAGTCAAAACACACAGTTTAAACTGGGTTTTACCTTCACAACGGTGAAAACAAACTTCTTCTTCCTTTTCTTCCGTCTTATAACCGTCAGTTTTTCATCTTCGTCCGTCTCTGTTTTTCCGTTAACTCCTCATATGTAAAGGTAACAAACTAAACCAAACTCCGTTCAAAAAGTTATCAAATTAAAGTGGACAACCATAGGTGAGGACGAGTCAAAGATACCCGGAAATGTTGTCTAACCTCTTCTTAATTCGTAGAGAGGATGTTTGATTTGATGTCCCTGTGCGTAGCGGAGGGGCGGTGATATCCACCTTTTAGACAGGAAGTAACCAGTCTGTTGTTCACACAGTTAAATAAATGGACAAAGTGACGCCGTTGTTTTTGACATAGACAGTTAAAGAAATGGACCAACAGATCCCGTTGCTCTGGACGGAGACGAGTGAAGCCGAGCTTGCCGAGGTAGATGTGACGTGAGCAACGTGTCTGAACGTTGTAAGTCTTCTGGTAGCTGTGCCAAGAGAAATCTCAATCATTCCCAATCTATCAGAGACGGAGAGCGTAGAGATTTATTATTGCTGGTGCTATGGGGTTGCTCAACGTTTTCATAGAATTTCCCTTTACACACACATACTTGCACACATGGTAACAATAACGTAACATTTTTCATATCTGTAGTGGCTTAATGTATCTTGTTTTCAGGGGTATAACTAAACCAATGTCCTGTGCGCGGTATAACTTTGGATTTGGTGATTTATTCACAGTTCTGTAAAACACATTTTCACTGTAATGTTCTACTACGAGACAGAGAGTGAAGTTCTTGCATAGACCCCTATTGAGAATGAGGAGATGTCGTCACGACACAGCGCCCCGCCCCCTTCCGCCATTTTTAGGTGCTCATGTTCATTGTTTGTGTTGGTAGCAGAGGAGGTTCTTCTGTTTTTCTATGGTCTAGATTCAAGATAATTAACTATTTTAGAATGTCTGGAACACACTGCTGTGTAAAAAACTGATTCAGCTCCTCACACGATTTTCGTGGAAGTCGTAGGAACCACGTTTCAGTTTTTTCGTATAGTGCAAATTTTGACGTGAAATTAGTTTACGTGACTAACATGTCCTTCATCTAACACATTTACATGACAGGGGGTTACACAGTTTAAAATATATAAGATGCAATACATCTTTAAGGTGCTTTAGAATGAACAGTGCATTAATGTAACTATCAGCACAAATATCTTCTGTGTTTTGGAGCTTGTAGATGACCAAGTCTTGCACCCAGCCGCAGCAGAAAGTCTCGTAGCTTTCCAAGGATTTCATGCTTTTGAATTCTTGCATAGTGTAATAACTGATGCCAAAAACCAAGTAATTAATAAACTCCACGTAGGTTAGAGTCCGGATCGGGCCGAACTTTTCTGTCCGAACCCAGACCCCGTTAAAATCTCATTTCTTTCTCATACTAATGACACATGTAGCTACGTTTGTTTGTGTGGAAAGCCCGCTTTTATTAAACAAATGTAGGAAGGCATTCGGAAATTTTAACAGATGAGGTCATCAGCACACATGAGGCAATACGCGCACGTTCATAAGCTGTTCAAATGTTCAACGTGTTAACAACAAGCTCATGTTAATAAGCTGTTCAAATGTTCAACGTGTTAACCTGTACAATGTTGCCCCTGGCAACCGATAATGTAGGCACCCAAAAATGGCCGACGGGCTCAGACCCCTCCCAAATCGTGACGTATGTCCTCATTCTCAATTAGTTGACTCCTCACCCACTGTGGCTTTGCTGTGCGATCCTCTGGTCTAATGTCATTTACAACAGGGTAACGTTAAGCAACCTCAGCACCAATCACAGCCGCGGTCAGGTCATCTTCCTCCGGCCGCTTTTCTTCGTCCTGGTTGGTGACAGTCTCATTCATAGGTGTTTTGATAAAGTCTCCACATATTGACGTTGAAGTAGTAAAAAAAAACGATCCATTGCTAGCATTACACTCACTTAGCTAATCCTAACGGCTCCAAATATTGCGCTCTTCTTCTTCAGTGTGAATATGTTACTGCGGAACAATGGTCAAAAGTTTAATGTGTGCTAGGGGTGCTGGGTGGGTGCTATGGTTATTATATGGAGAGCTACAGCACCACCTAGCTCCTCCCTGGCGCCGCCACTGGGTATATGTAAGGAGATAACATAGGTACAGGCTAATTATTGCTAACTTAAATGCTAGTTAACATTAGTAATTAAACTAAACAGCTAATGTACGTCGAAACTGCCTGCGAGCTTCTCCTGTACTATACGGTAATTCCTCTACAATGCGACAGTAAGTCGCGTGGTTATGACACAATTGTTAGCCTACTTTTATAAAAACGTCTGCTACGGAGCCATAACGTGAGGTACAAGGTAATGGAGCCTTTTATACATTGTCGTGTTTCTTTAGAAATAAACAACGGACAAATGAAGTCTTTAAACACTTCAGATGTAAAGTTATTGGCTGTCAAAGTGACACCAAAATGAATGGCAGTCAATGGAATGCTAACGGGGGGTGATGGCTTGTTAGCATCAAAATGGCGCCATAGGAGCTTCGCTCTGTGGAGAGAAGCTTGCCCCCTTGGTTCCAAGCAGGGGGTAAGCTTCTCTTCACAAGCTATGTCCACAACGCGTAGCTCCTATGGCGCCATTTTGATGATACCAAGGTTCGTTTTTGTGACACACACGCGCCTGTGTGAGCTTGTTGCCCCGTGTGCGCTGATGCGCTCATCTGTTGACATTTCCGAATGCTTTCCAACAGTTGCTTAATAAAAGCGGGCTTTCCACACAAACAAACGTACATGTGTCATTAGTATGAGAAAAAGAGATAGATTTTAACTGTGTCGGGCTCGGGCCGGGCTCGGACAGAAAAATGCGGCCCGGTCCGCACTCTAAAGCCCACTACAGACCAAGCCGAAAATCGGCCGTCGAACAGTCTGGCGAGGTCAGTGACTCGATAAGGGCCATCGGCGTTCATTTTCACAGATTTGTAGGACACAGTCGGGAGGGCGGACACTGCCGGCAATCGGGCTCAAATGACCAATCTGATTGGTGGAGTGCTAACCCGGAAACAGGGAGCCGAAATGAGCGTGACTAGAGTCTCTCAAAATCTGACAAAAATCTTTTAAACTGACCTTCGTCGATCTGAAAAGAAGACAGATTCAGCAACTGCATAGCCTATTTCTCGCTTAAAATGTTTTCAGAAACACGTGTCGGTGAACTATTTTAGTACAATTTGAGATCGTATTCTGAACGAGTCGCCATTAATGGCCGACAGAAAAATCCAAAATCCGGAAGAAGAAACCAGACCCAATCAGCTGCCGGTTTTCATTTTTGGGCTACAATACAGAGTAGTGCCGCCTGCTGTTATGGAGACGTATTACGTCTCGTCTTCTCGGTGTGTTCTCTGGCATGTTTTGAACAATTCGGGGAGACTGATCAGTCCAAATGCCTTTTCTGCCGATGGTCGCCCCGTCTGGCCTATGTGTAGAGGCCATTACACACACACACACACACACACACACACACACACACACACACACACACACACACACACACACACACACACACAAAGACGGACAAAGATAGACAGACACAGACACACATACACACACAATTACTGACATCAAAACCTTTTATGAAGGTCAGCATGTGCAGGCTGTCACACTGTTTTCTGGGTCAAGTTCTAGTGTGTGTGTGTGTGTGTGTGTGTTGCACAATCAGCGTCCCCTTGTGGCCACATGCAGGAATTGAGGAATCTCAAAGGTTTCTACAGTGTTTAACTCTGGCTTCGTGACAGGGAGTGGCAATCTGGATATCCCATCCATGTCGCCACTTTTTGTTATATTCTTCACTCTTTCATGTTGTATGTTTGTAACGGAGCTAATCCATCAGGTGTATCTCACTACGGATGTTATAGTGACCCAACATATACTACAGAATAGAATTGTGTTTGTATTAAATCATTTGTTTCTCTTTGTGGTTGTTTTGTGTCTCTTTGGTAGTCTTTGATTGACTTTCTAACAGTTCATGTTTTAAGTAACTTTATACAGAGTTAAAAAAAATGTAGCAAAGTAGAAGTATAAAGTATCAAAAATGGAAGCACTCAATTAAATAGTAAGTTAAATGTACTCAGTCTCTAATGTCTTTAAGTGTGTGTGTGTGTGTGTGTGTGTGTGTGTGTGTATGTGTTTTTGTTTGTTGCACAATCAGCGTCCCCTTGTGGTCACGTGCAGGAATTGAGGAATCTCAAAGGTTTCTATTACCCACCCACACATGAGCAGTCAGTCACACAGACTCGGGTTGGACGTCTGTCTGTGTTGTTAGAAGGACGCACTTTGGGCTGCAAGTTTGTATTAAAGGTGATATATAAATAATTGTAAAGACTTTTAGAAGCCTGAAGAAGCAAAAAAGATTACATTTTTTAACTTAGAAACAAGCACAAATTAGAGAAATTATGAACATAATTTTGTGTTTTTTTTCCCAATTCTAACGTGTTAATTTAACTTTATTACTTTATACATGTTAGTTTGGCTGAGCAGCAAAGCTTCGTTAACGGTTACACTAAGAAATAAAATACGTCAAAACAGACTTTCATTTGGCTTTTAATTCTTCATGTTGTATTTGTCATATGTGGTGTTTTTCTTTGGGTACTTCCAAAATAAAATTGGTACTTTGTGTGATGAGTTTAATGTTTACGTTACTTTCATTTGTGTTAGGATTTCTTCATATAACATTTCAGTGACATCATTTGTAAGAAAACAAACATCTTTTTAAGTCCTCTGGAAAAAACATCAAATCCACTTTGATTTAAAAATTAAAAAACAAAACATTCTTCGTGACAAGTCGACTTTTGTGGAAGTTTGAGGTGAAATTTCATCGCACAGCAGCGAACTGTCAATGTGACGAATATAAAAGTGGGATGCGACATGTTTTCGTCTAAATGCACACACAGTTTAACAGACTTGACATACAAACCTCTCTATATGTAAAATATATCAATATACACTATATACACTGTCGAGTACATTACTGTGGGTTCTCTGAAGGGTCACGGCCCGTCGTCAGATTAATTCAGGGAGTTTTACTCATAATTTAGAGTTTGGAGTTTTGAAAAAGATTGAAAATATTTGTGCAATTTGAGCCAAATACATTTTGTGTACTGCTTCAAAGCTGTGTGTCTGTGTGTGTGTGTGTCTGAGTGTGTGTGTGTGTGTGTGTATGTCTCTGTGTGTGTGTGTCTGTGTGTGTGTGTGTGTCTGTGTGTGTGTGTGTCTGAGTGTGTGTGTGTGTGTGTCTGAGTGTGTGTGTGTGTGTGTGTGTGTGTGTATGTCTGTGTGTGTGTGTGTGTGTGTGTGTGTGTGTATGTCTGTGTGTGTGTGTGTGTGTGTGTGTGTGTGTCTGTGTGTGTGTCTCTCTCTGTGTGTGTGTGTGTGTGTGTGTGTGTGTGTGTGTGTCTCTCTGTGTGTGTGTGTGTGTGTGTGTGTGTGTGTGTGTGTGTGTGTGTGTGTGTGCGTGTGTGTCGTCTAAGCCCATCTCCCACTGGAGCTGAAGTTTCTGCTCATGCTGTAGACGGCGGGGGAGCTCTGATGTTTCCCCCAGGCTCCGAACGGGACGACGATGATGGTGGAGTTGTCCTCCGAGCCGTACTGCAACGCCTTTTAAAAAACACACATTATTTTTGGTTAAACTCATTAAAGTTCCTTGTGATTCCCAGAGTTACCAAGCTCCTCTCCTGTGGAACCAGCTCCCAGTCTGGGTCTGGGAGGCAGATACTGTCACCACATTTTAGGGTAAGCTTATAACGCTCCTCTTTGGTAAAGCTTATAGTTAGTGCTGGCCCAGGTTTGATTCGGATTAGCTCTTAGAGATGCTGCTATAGATTTAGACTGCTGGGGGACTTCCTATGACACACTGAGCTGTGTGCATTTATGTCCCATTAGTCTCGCATTGCCAGACCTTCCTCCACAGCGCTGCGGAGGAAGGTCTGGCTGGTCCACACAGCATTGTGGGATGGGAGAAAAACATGCTCTGGTTTATTCTGTCTGTTAAAGGGAAGTCTTTTCCTGCCGCTGTCGCACCAAAATGCTTGCTCTTGAGGGTATAGTTGGCTCTCTGTAAGTTATAGAGTGTGGTCTAGACCTACACTTTCTGTAAAGTGCCCCCCCACCCCCTCTCCCTGGTTAACGAGTTCTTGCGATAAATTATGAATCAGCTGTTGATGCAAATTTTCTTCTGCTGACTTTTTTTGAAAATGATGTCAAAATTCGCGTCTCGTTTGGATGAAAACTTGACTTGTAACTCTGGTACCTGCTGAGTGATGACGTCAGCAGCCTCCTTGGGGTCTTGGCACTGGTTGATGACATCACAGATCTCCTGGTCGCTGAGCAGGAAGTTGATGCCGTCGGTGGTCAGAGCCAGGAAGGTGTCGCTGGCATGCTGGACCTGCAGAAACATCTCAAATATGATCTTTCACCTTAATCAGTCAGTTGATATACAGTCCCCTCCAAAAGTATTGGAACGGCAAGGCAAATTCCTTTGTTTTTGTTGTTCACTGAAGACATTTGGGTTTAAAGGTATAATGGAGAATTTTCCCGAATTTTAGAAAAGAACCGCACTCTCCACTTTTTGAAAAAATGCACATGCACAACACCCTACCTGCTCCCGAGAGGGAACGCCTATTAAACGTGTGCACGAGAGAGCGTGCACGAGCCTAGTTCTCCTCGTGCACGCTCTGTTTACATTTCCAAAAGAAGATTTGCACTTTTTCCACTATGTCAGACTCGCCACCGGTAAGTGAAAATCTATTTAGGACAAGCATCTCTATAGCTAACGTTAGCATGCTACAGGCCAACAAACAAGCTATCCTCTAGCATCTAAGTTGTTGTTTTTTTATTGCTGGTGCGTTCAGAGCTTTCAAGAAGAGTCTTGTGGGATCTGATATTGACTACGAGCCCTGTGCCCTGTTCATCCCGACCAAGATCCAGGAGGGGGCGGTGCGCCTAGAGGCTGAGGGAGACGAGGTCAGGGCGGGGGCACAAGAGCCAGCACCAGCCGAGAGCGGGGACAAGGCGGTATTTACATCTAGATGTGTTAAACAACTCAGGACATACCACCCTTTGTTTGAACCCACCCATTTTTCAAGTGAGCAAAAGTATTGGAATATGTGACTGACAGATGTTTCTTGTTGCCCATGTGATGCTTTTTAGGTTGATTGTTCAAACATTAAATAGCTCTGCATGACTAGTCTAAGTTTTTATCCTTGGTTTACAGGCGCACAGGAACCTATTTTTGACCAGGGGGGGCTGAATAACAAAATAGTGGATGCCTGATCATTTCTCCCCCGAGGTAGATTTCAACAGTTTAGGAACTATTCATTATTAGTATAAGTGGATAGTGGAGAAGTTATGAGATTTTCCCATCACCAGCAATGCTTTTTCTAGAATTAAAAATAAATGTAAACGCATAAACCTCTCCAGAAAATTAATGCTAACTTCTATATTAACTTGCACTTAGCAAAGTCATAGAAATAACATTTGTTCTTTTACAGCCATAATATAACTGTGTTAACCTCTGCGTTCTCATCTTACGCATCACACTCCTCTGTTATGGTGTGGTGGCCATTTCAGTAGATTTATTCACTAACATTGTTGTGGAAATATAATAAGTATGGAAACTAAATGCACACTTCCTGCATTACTACTACATTACTTCAACTACTAAGTTACTCCTCTAGTAAACCAGTATCCACATGAAATAAACAATAAAACATTGAGACCATTCAACAAAGCACACTGGGTAATAACTCATTCAACACGTGAACTGGTTGCTATGGACTCGTCATTGTATATTTTATCCTCATGCCCTCTCAGCTGCTGCTTGCTGACGTTATTTCAGACTCTGGCTCTACAGCTAATCAACAGTTTGCCTTGGCGGTGGACGAGGAAACATCAACTGTAACATCTACAGATAAAATCTTGCTAAATTTAGCCGCATTACTATTACAGAAGAAAAACTCTTGTATCCTTTTCTGCGACATACTCTTCTCTACAGCTAACGTTCAGTCAACTAGTCTCAGCCTGCTCGCTTCTCAGCGAGTCACGTCGCTTTACTCACTTTCACTGTCACCTCTATCAGCTATAACGGTTCATTTTTAGTAGGCTATATTTTAGAACCCATCCATAACACTTTTTTGCTATTTGCCTCATTATTTGATATACAAAAATATTAAAATTAGTAATCATTTAAAAAATAAAAAATATAAATTCCAGCTCCTGCCAGCAGGGGGGGCTGCAGCACCCTCAGCACCCCCCTTCCCGCGCCCTTGTTGGTTTAAACCTATAAAGACTGCATTTCTTGTTAAAGAGGATAAACCAACATGAAGACCAGAAAGCTGTCTATGGGAGAAAAGCAAGCCATTTTCAAGCCGAGAAAAGAAGGAAAATCGACCAGAGCCATTGGACAAACATTGGGCAATGTCCTGAAAAAGAAAGAAACTACTGGTGTACAGAGCAACAGACGTCGAACAGGTCGGCCAAGGAAAACAACAGTAGTTGATGACAGAAATATTGTGAGAGCTGTGAAGAAAACCCCCAAAACATCAGGGGTGAAGGTATCACAATCCACTGTTGGAAGAAGACTCAGAGAGCAGAAATATAGAGGCCATACCACAAGATGCTAACCACTCATCAGCAGTAAGAATCGGAAGGCCAGATTGGAATTTGCAAAGAAGTACAGAGATGAGCCGCAAAAGTTCTGGAACACAATCTTATGGACTGATGAGACCAAGATTAATCTCTACCAAAGTGATGGAAAGGCCAAAGTTTGGAGAAAGAAAGGAACTGCTTATCATCCGAAGCATACAAGCTCATCTGTGAAGCATGGTGGGGGTAATATCATGGCTTGGGCGTGCATGGCTGCTTCTGGAACAGGCTCATTCACATTTATTGATGATGTAACTGATGATGGTAGCAGCAGAATGAATTCAGAAGTGTACAGAAACATTTTGTCTGCCAATTAACGGAGAAATGCATTGAAACTAATCGGGAGGAAGTTTATCATGCAGCAGGACAATGACCCAAATCACGGCTGGACTGGCCATCGGGCATACCGGGCATTTTCCCGGTGAGCCGACGCACTTTTGGGCCGAATCGCCGATATAATTTATAGGCCTTTGTTTTAATTTTTTCATTTTTTTTGGGCCGCGGGCCCATAGATAACTGACAGCGGCCCATTGGTTAATATTCTTTATTGGCACTGACCTAACCCAATCAAATCCAGGAACACCCTGAGACACGAGCTAATAATAGTTATAATATGCTGGAAGTTTAGCATCCACGTTAAAATGGACAACGACCATCAACGCGCAAGCGATGTGTAGGCCTACAGAAATTATGGGAGAAAAAGATTAAGAATCTAGAGGCCGAAGTCTCCGATGCTGCGACTCATGGCGAGCCGGCCGTTAACGCGCGCCTCACCAACGCTGTTCCACGTCACGAAGCCACCAAACATCTGGATCCTGAACACAAGTACATACAGTCAATGGGAAAATGTAACTAAGGACATTTACTAAAGAACACATTAAAGGTCTTCACACACCAGGGACGTTTTTTTCGTGCTATTAATTTGCACGTAAATAAAAACATTTGAACAGTTGTTTTTATCACGACTACTTTTACACAGAACACAAATAAAGTAAAGTAATTCTTTTTTGAAACGAGGTCTATTTTTCTGAGCTTTCGCGACGCAAATAAAGAATCAACCAATGAAGCTTAGCGTAAATTCTTTCAGGAGACTTCTTAATTTATTCTTTGTCTCTTTCTTTTAAACTTAACAGCTGTAGAGGCACCTACTTTCTTTTAACCAATCATAAGCGGCCACGAATTTCACGAGCCAATCACAGCATGACTTCCCTGTTTTAAACCTGTCTCTCTCTGCTGCAGTTGTCAGTTCAGGCAAAGAGTGCGACCCTCCTCCTCCCCTTCCACGTCCGGTTTCCATCGCACACGGCTCCCCGGGCTTCCCTCTGACTGACCATGCTTGTTACTAACCTAGCTCTGGGGAGTCTATTCCCCAGAGTCCTTATGTTTTTTCTCGCCCAGCATTTTTTCATTTGTTTCCTTGGATTAGAGTGGCACCAAGATCATGGATGCAGCTGCCGCCGTTGTCCTGCTCCAAGTCCACGCCCTGCTACACCTTGCTACTCTTCACGGTGCCCTGCAGTCCTGCTGCGTCCTGCTACATCCAGCTATGCTCTGCTGTACCATGCTACATCCTGTAACACCCTGCAGTGCCCTGATATGACATGAACTACTACGACTACTTTTTCTAGTCTACTTTTTCTTCCTAAAAGAGAGTTTTTCCTCACCACTGTCGCACTGAATGCTTGCTCTTGAGGGAATTACTAGAATTGTTGGGTCTTTGTAAATTATAGAGTGTGGGCTAGACCTACTCTATCTGTAAAGTGTCTCGAGATAACTATTGTCATGATTTGATACTATAAATTGAATTAAATTGAACGCTACTCGGTCCGGTCTTCAGGGCACCCTCACACCACCGCCAGTGTCTAGACTCCATCGGGGGGATATCTTTGGTTTCCTACCCCCTTTTAAATGGGGTCTAATCTCCAAATACCTGTACATGTCATATCGCATATGTACAATACATTTTGCATTTCTGCAACTTAGTCTCACCTGATTGAAATCACGTTGTGTTGTTTACCTAAGGATCATAATACAACAACACAGAGGCTGCTGTCCGAACCACAGACGGCAAACTTTATTATTCCTTTCAACCTAAACAAAGGTAGAGACAAGCTGGAGGTACCAGTATGAATAGTTTTGATGCGAAATATTCGCAGGCGATTATTTCGCATTTTTTTGTCTTTTATTTTTCACGCCCTCTAGACGTACTTTACTTGAGTATTTCCATGTTCTGCTACTTTCTACAACATCTCAGAGATACATTTTGTACTTTTTACTCCACTACATTTGTCTGACAGCTTTAGATACTTTTTCCTCCCCTTCCTGTCCAGTGAAAACCTTGTATCTTCAGATGTGTTGATGTTGACTGTTTGTGATAAACTGAAGGATGAAGTCTTCCTTTATGTGTTGAGAAAATCCTCCTCCTTAAAGGGTAACTACCGTTTTTTTCTAAGTGACTTATGGGAACAACAATCTTTGACGTTGGTCCAATTAGGGATGGGAATTGATAAGAATTTAACGATTCCAATTCCATTATCAATATTGCTTATCGATCCGATTCCTTATCGATTCTCTTATCGATTCTCATTGGGTGAGGAAATAAGTAGAAATTTGTTTGTTTGTATTAACTCGCTTTAATATCTGATAAGAACACCGCACATACTCAGAGTATACACAAATTATGTGTAGCAACCTCAGAACAAACCTAAAAGTAGGTGAGCTACAAAGTAAAGTCCAGGGACCTATAGATTTTTTCACAGCCAAAAAAATAAATAAAACTGCCATTTAAGTGCCATAAAAACAAAAAACACAGACTGTAAACAGTCAAGGAAGAGCTTGTGCCTTTGGAAATATTCAACCTGAAACTAAATTCAACTCAACTGACATACAAAATAGAAAGAAGTCTTCTGTAAAGACGACAACTATCAACTTGGGCAAATTAACAATTTTTGTGCAGAAAAATGGTCATGTTTGCCCTCTCAGGAAGGATACGAGATCTCTCTGGACTTAGGGTGTCTCCAGCAGTGGAGAACACCCTTTCAGAAGGGGTGGAGGAAGCTTGGACACTGAGATACTTCTCAGCTAGAGCTGACAACACTGGCAACGCGTCACTCTTCTTCCACCACCAGAAACTGGCGCTGTCTTTGGTTGGAATGGGCAGAAGGCTTCTATAAAGCTGGATTTTTTCCGTATAGGTAAAGTTTACACAATAAAATAGCGCTCACATTAACTAAATAGACAAGCTACCTTTGGCATTAATAGCAGATGGCGTCTCGTTAGCTCTGCTGCTGCTTGACTCACTTGTTGTTGCTGTGTCGCTGAGTAGTAGAGAATCAAACACGCGACAGTCCTGCAAACAGATTGCGTGCTGTGTGGCCAAATGCTTCTGCATATTGGAGGCAGTTCCCCCCTTTGCCGAAATTAAACTTTTACAACTGTTGCAAATGACTGCATTGGCGTCTTTTCGAGTGAAATATAACCACACTTTAGATCGCTTCTGCCTCGATGACATGTTTGCTGCGTAACCAAAAGAACGCAGCGTGTGTGTGACGGTCATGACACATTTGCAACGAGCGGAACCGTTAAGCGGAATCGTTAAGCAGGTACACTAACGGTTCCAAGGAATTGATTCACTGGGAACCGATTCTAAAGAAGAACCGGTGCTCGATTCCCTAGGTCCAATATTAAGCAACAACGCTGCAGTCGGCAGCGGCAAAACAAACTGCAATGAAAGTTAGTAGGGCAATTGTCCAGCTTGTATTTACCTTCACAAAAGTGCTCGTTTTGCCACTGACAGACTCAGATTAATATTCTAAGTGTCTGACAACATTATGGAAAGGATTTCTAAGGAGGTCGCCCTTTATAACCTCTTTGAGATCTTTTTGTTTAACCAGAAACAGCTCTGAAGTCGCTAGGGTTAAAGCCACCAGACACCATTTAAAAAAGCAATACTTTTAGCATGTACTGTAATTGTAAATCGGTAAACTATGTGTTTATATAGAGTTGTGATGGTTGGAAAAGTGGAAAGACGACCCAAAACGGCTTTTCATAGTTTTATTTTGTTTCTGTTGACTTTGAATGAAGTGTATTTTACAATGCTAAAATGACTGTTTATTTACATGGAGTCTGGTGGCTTTAGCGAATGCAATTTCGCGGATGTTTTTTTGTTTTAAAAAAAGGATCTTACTCTTTAATAGAAAGGTCGAAATCCTTTCCATAATGCTGTCAGACACTTAGAATATTAATCTGAGTCTGTCAGCGGCAAAACAAGCACTTTTGTGAAGGTAAATACAAGCTGGACAATTGTCCTATTAACTTACATTGTAGCTTGTTTTGCCGCTGCCTACTGCAGCGATCTCTCTTAATACTGGACCAACGTCAAAGATTGTTGTTCCCATCAGTCACTTAGACACAAAAACATAGGAACATAGGGTCCAGGTTGAAAAAAACAACCTGGAAAATGCATCGCCACAAAGCTGAAAAGTACATTTACATACTTTTAATTAAGTAAAGTTTTCAATGCTCAATGTATTTTCACACTGCTTTTACTATAAAATATATATATATATATATATATATATATATATATATATATATATATATATATATAAAATATCGGAATACTTCTACATAGTCTTGTTATTGTACTTCCATTTTCATAGTTAAGGACTTTAACTCTATGTGTGTGTAGGTCACACACTGAAGCGATAAATGGGTGAGTTAAACTTAGCCTCGCTCTGCTGTTATGTAACACCTGCTGTTTTAAGCTTAAGGGAAACCCAAACCTGTCGACCTGCAGCAGTCCAAAATACTGTAGAGTAGTGTCTATTTATACACACATAACAACCTGAAGCTCCACTGACTTTATCTGCACCGTTCACTCTGGACAAGTCTTTTTATTTCTAAACGCTCTGTTGTGTTGTCTATAATTTTACAAGTTAAGGGTTAAATAATAACTTTATTCTTGTGTTTTTTCATTTTATAATATGTTAATTTAACATTGAGCACATTGGGTCTCCCCAGGAAACTGTATATTAATGAAACCGCTCTTGAAGTAGCTGCAGTAAAAGTACCATTAATCATCATATTATGTAATAGTAACATAGTAAAAGTGCGTACCTGTGTCTCTCGTCCTTGCGGTCTGGCGTGTGATCTTTAGTGAGCTTGTTGGCTCGTCCCTTCCTGCACAGCAACGCTCGGCTGTCGCCAACGCTGCTGACCACCAGCTCCACGCTGTCACGTAGCAAAGCAACCGTTGCCGTGGTGCCGGCTGTCAGGAACGATGCTGGGGAGGAAGATGGACAGATGGAAACGAAGTTTAACTATGACAGCCCAAAAATAAATCATATTTGACTTCCATTCATGTCTAGAGACTGTAGGACACTTTAAGTCTACTTTTCTGCTTATTTCTTTCTTAGTATTTCTCTTCACACTAAAAACACTCCTGATACTTCTACTTTTACTCAACAATAGGCTACTTTGTTCCTACCTTCGAATACGACCCACAGAAGCGTTTTCCGTTCTCAAATCTAAACCAGAGAACGCTTGGTGTAGTTTTGAACATTACAGTCGCAGTTTTAAACACGTCTTTAACGTTGTGAAATGGTTGCAGTTTGGTTATGTTAAGGCACCAAAACTACTTAAAGGTATAATGGAGGATTTTCCCGAATTTTAGAAAAGAACCGCCCTCTCCACTTTTTGAAAAAATGCACATGCACAACACCCTACCTGCTCCCGAGAGGGAACGTCTGTTAAACGTGTGCACGAGAGAGCGTGCACGAGCCTAGTTCTCCTCGTGCACGCTCTGTTTACGTTTCCAAAAGAAGATTTGCACTTTTTCCACTATGTCAGACTCGCCACCGGTAAGTGGAAATCTATTTAGGACAAGCATCTCTATAGCTAACGTTAGCATGCTACAGGCCAACAAACAAGCTATCCTCTAGCATCTAAGTTGTTGTTTTTTTATTGCTGGTGCGTTTAGAGCTTTCAAGAAGAGAGTCTTGTGGGATCTGATATTAACTACGAGCCCTGCGCCCTGTTCATCCCGACCAAGATCAAGGAGGGGGGTGCAGAGATGGGAAAAGTACTCACTTCTCATACTTAAGTAGAAGTACAGATACTTGTGTTAAAAAATACTCTGGTAAAAGTAGAAGTACTGATTTAACTTATTTACTCAAGTAAAAGTAACAAAGTACAGGCTTGGAAATGTACTTAAAGTATAAAAGTAAAAGCGAATGACAACCATTTTTTATGCAAAGCTACCTGGACCACAAATGTTACTAGAGTGCAAGCTGAGAAACTTCAGTAGACATGGAGAAAAGGCTCTTTATGTATATATGCCATTGTCTACATTTTAAATGGATGTCTGCCAAAAGGCCTAAAACATCCCATATATGATTATTGTGACAGAGACTGGGACTCCAGGTTAATAAGATTCTGACTGAGTAGCAAGATATGAATTCAATTGTGATTCTGTAATAATTCACAGATCCAGTTCCATTTTTAATCAACATTTAAAGGAATCTACATGTAAGTTCTGCATACTTTTAGAGTACAACTAACCAGTGGTGTAGTCTATTTTTTTGTAGTGAGTATACTGTGATTTTCCCCTCCCAGCCTCATACTCGCCTGTCCCAGAGCGACACCCCAGACAGTCGGTACTGTGACGTTTCTGAATACCAACTGTACACGGGCAACAGACGTTTAAGTATTGATGGCGTTTATTTAAAGTCCTGGAAAAACAACACTTAGAGTTGAGGAAAGATGAGACAGATTTAACTTTTTGAGAAACGCAACCGAACCTGAACGCAACAGGACATCACATCACACAAATAAGCCGTTTAACCGACACCCCCCCACTGCCACACAAAACCATGACTAATAATTAGCATAACATTACCATATAGTCATTTAATTGTGTAAAGCAATGCATATTTAAGATTTAAGAATTTACTCTAATGTTGCCTAATGTTGTCTATAGTCATTGACCTTATGAAGGCCAGGAGTTCTCACTGTCTCTCATCATCTGAAACAAGGACATATAAACATTGTATTCTGTTTACTGATGTACTCAGACACACAGGTACACACACACACAGACACACAGACACAGGCGCGCACACACACACACAGGCACGCACCATACTGTCTATGGCACGCACACACACAGGCACGCACACACACACACGCACGTACACACACACGCACGCACGCGGTATCATATAAGCTAGGCTACTCTCACTTACCCATAGTCAGTAAAAGAAAAACTTACTTACACTTACCAGGTAACAGTAGGCTAACGTTGGTGGCAGCTGCAGTATCACCCGACGTGGCAGCAGCTTCAGGGACAGACTTCAGAAAACACTGAAGTAGTGTTATTTAGGTCTGTTTAGTAACGTTTCATATCTCGTTACTTATAAAACTTTGTTCAAACTCTAGGTAACTAGCTACGGTAGTTGCGAGAAAGGAAAGACCACGCAAAGAATGCACCTTGTTGTTGCTTAGTAACGTTAAGTGACTTCACGTCAGATCCAGGGCCACGGAAACCCTGGAGGTCCAAATCTCAGAGCTTCACAACACAGACGGGGTGAATTTATGAATGAAAATGAGAACGTTCTGTCACAAACAATGTTGTTACGTATCATCGCGCTTTTGTAAGTGGGTAAGTAACGAGACACTTTTGTAAAACGTAAGGAGTAGAAAGTACCGGTATTTGTGTTAAAAATGTAAGGAGTAAAAGTAAAAAGTCGGCACAAAAATAAATAGTAAAGTAAAGTAAAAATACCTGAAAAATCTACTTAAGTACAGTAACAAAGTATTTGTACTTCGTTACTTCCCATCTCTGGGGGGGGGGGGGTGCGCCTAGATGCCGAGGGAGACGAGGTCAGGGCGGGGGCGCAAGAGCCAGCACCAGCCGAGAGCGGGGAGAAGGCGGTCGGGCTAGAGGCCGCAGAAAACGAAAACTAACTAGGGACGAGCACGTACGACGGCCTTCCGTAAACATATCAGCAGAATGATTGACAACTAGGAACCAATAATCTTGATGATCCACCCGGAAAAAGAAAATCCTCCACTATACCCATATACTGTCTATGACTATACCTTTAATAAGTTTAGAAAAAGATGGTGGTTTGGGTTCAAATCAGATGTTACTTCACTTCCTGAAGGTTGAGCATGTGAGAGCTGAATTTTTTGTAAAGCCAAAAAAAAATTGACATGAACTCCGCTCTCCCAGGTGAATGTCCTGTGTTTCTTTGTAAAAAAAAAAAAAAAAAAAAGTCGTAATTGCTGCAAACGGTCTATGGGAGCATTCTTCAGGGGATGACAGTCTCGTATTACTACTTAATTACTGTGTGTGTAGGCCTATGTGTGTGAGTGTGTGTGTGTGTGTGTGTGTGTGTGTGTGTGTGTGTGGGGGGGGGGGTGAGTTTGTGGGTGTGTGCGTGTGTGTGTGTGTGTGTGTGCGCGTGCGTTATTTTGTGTGTGTGTGTGTTTGTGTGCGTGTGTTCTTGTGTCTCACCGTTGTTGAAGTAGCTGAGATGTGTGTGCAGAGCCTTGTCGACGTCTAAAAAGGCTTTCTTTAAAACTTTCTCCAGGTCGTCCTCCTCCTCCAGAGCATCTCTGCACAAAAACAATCAAAAATGGGTTAAAGTTTTACAGTGTCAAAGTTTCTAAGTGTTGTGTTATTAACATCATAATAAAAACATCCAACCTGATGAACTTCTCCATGAAGGTGTAGCAATAGTCGGCGGCGTGCGGGCCGCCGTGGCCGTCGAACACGGCGAAGTACAGCAGGTTGTCATGGATACTGGCGACGCGGAGACGGTCCTCGTTCTGCTTCCTGAGACCCAAAACAGACACGCTGCTGACCCGGGACAGACTCACCTGAGAGGGTCGATTCATCAAGTCATCCATCTATTCAGCTATTCATAAACTTATTCATCCGTTAATCCATATAATCAACACCTTCATCTATCAATTTCTCTTGTCTGTTCATCCATCACTCCATTTATCCAACCATGTAGCCTACTCATCCACTCATTCATTAACTTATCTGTCTTTATCGATGTGTTTATCCATTTATCCATCTACTTTATCTTTTTTATTCATGTGTTATTCACGTCTCCTCACAAGGGCCACACACATTCAGCAGGACCCCTCACATCCCCAAAAAACCCTTCTCCTTGTTTTAATTTAGAGTATTTATTAGTGTTGTCAGTTTAACGCGTTATTAACGGCGTTAACGCAAACCCATTTTAACGCCAACAATTTTTTTAATCGCACGATTAACGTTCTTTCGGATCTAACTAGACCGGAAACAAAATAGACACGGCCTGCAAAATTACGAATCCCACTATGGCCACGCCATGTCCCACCCTACGAAGCAGCTCGATTGGTCGGGGTTAGGCATTTCACCTCGAGTGGTTAAGGTTACGATAGTGGATTGGTCAGGGGATAGGACCTAAACAAATGGGGTTACGTTGCCTTGGACGCCTAGCCAATAGTAGTGATTGAAGGGCGGGTCAAAAAGAAATCAAGGGACATTTAGAATAGATTAAAATGTGCGATTAATTGCGATTACTCGTGAGTTAACTATGACATTAATGCGTTTAATCGCGATTAAATATTTTAATCGTTTGACAGCACTAGCATTTATAGTATGTATTACAGCTGTAAGCAGTCCAAAAAAGTGTAGCCGCAAGGGATTAAACACTGAGATATAAAAAAAAAACTGTGACGTACTGAAGATCCAATTTCAATAATTTATTCCTCCACACGTACAATACAACTAGTACTGCAGTTACCAAATGTAAAGTGACTTGAAAGCCCAAAAACCGGGTGAACAGGTGAAGCAAGCTATTATAGAGAGGCGAAGTCCCTCCCCTTCCGGTGGGCCTCATGGGACCTTTATTCAGAATAAAATATGCATGGTAGTGAACGGGGAAAGACAAATAATGTTTTGATCCCGTTTGAATTGAGCCATGAATTACACATATGATGTTTGTCAATTTAAAAGATAAAAGAAAGTCTGAGTTTGTTGTAGGTTTGTCGTAAGACCACTTAGTTTTGTGTGAAACCGCTCTGTGAACTAGCTACATCTCTCGTCTTCCACAATTTACATCACCTTGCTTGATGCTCGGCTTGCTAGCTAGGTAGTTCAGCTCTGTTCCACAACACGTTACATTATCTTATCTTGATGTGTTTTATCCAGCGAAGTTCTATCAGCCGAAAAGTGAAAGAACGAGCGAGATTTCGCTGCTCGTGTGAGTAACGTTACATCATAGGAGGAACATCATACGTGTAACTCATGCCTCAATTCAAACGGGATCAAAACATTATTCATCTTTCCCATAGACAGTTAAAGAAATGGACTAACAGATGCCGTTGCTCTGGATGGAGACCCATAGACAGTTAAATAAATGGACAAAGTGACGCCGTTGTTTTTGACGGAGACCAGTGAAGTCCAAAATGAATGGCAGTCAATGGAATGCTAACGGCGGGTGATGGCTTGGTAGCATCAAAATGGCGCCATAGCGGCTTCACTCTGTGGAGAGAAGCTTGCCCCCTTGCGGAGACCAGTGAAGTCTATTAGAAGAACTTTTCCGGTGGTAGCTGAGCGTTACTCCGCAGCTGCAAACTGAGCTTGCCGACGTAGATGGGACGTGAGCAACATGTCTGAACGTTGTAAGTCTTCTGGTAGCTGTGCCAAGAGAAATCTCAATCATTCCCAATCTTGCAGAGACGGAGAGCGTAGGTATATGTAAGGAGATAACATAGGCACAGGCTAATTATTGCTAACTAAAATGCTAGTTAACATTAGCAATTAAACTTAAACAGCTAATGCAGGTCGAAACCGCCTGCGAGCTTCTCCTGTACTATACGGTAATTCCTCTACTATGCGACAGTAAGTCGCTTGGTCATGACACAATCGTTAGCCTATTTTTACAAAAACGTCTGCTACGGAGCCATAACGTGAGATACAAGGTAATGGAGCCTTTTATACATTGTTGTGTTTCTTTAGAAATAAACAATGGACAAATAAAATGTTTAGATGCTTCAGATGTAAAGTTATTGGCTGTCAAAGTGATGCCAAAATGAATGGAAGTCAATGGAATGCTAATGTGGTGGTGATGGCTTGTTAGCATCAAAATGGTGCCATGGGGGCTTCGCTCTGTGGAGGCAGGCTTACCCCCTTGGTCTTTTCCCGTTCACTACCGTTCATATTTTTTTCTGAGTTAAGGTCCCATGGCGGTCCACCGGAAGGGGAGGGACTTCGCCTCTCTATACTGTCATCACTTCCGCCATAGTCTATATCCTTGACGTTCCACTTCCGGGATTGCTCCGGTGCCGCAGCAAATTCTGCCGCATGCATGTCTTTTCCGTTTCCTTCCTCTTTCTTTCATTTGCCGTTTTTCAGATTGGACAGATAGTCTAGCTAGCTGTCCAATCTGAGTTTTCTCTCGCACGACTATTTTACAGTGGCTCCGTGCGGAGCTTAGCGGCGCCAAAGATGATTGTGATTGGTTTAAAGAAATGCCAATAAACCAGAGCACGTTTTTCTGCCAGCATGTGGATGGTCTGGCAAAGCGAGACTACTTCGCCCAAACCACAGAGAAAAGTGGCTCCTACAGTATGGGTAGTGTGTTAGAGCTGAATTATTAATCATTTTCAAATCGAAACCATGATTTAAAAGAATGCAATTAGCTAATCGCGAAGACCGCAATTAATCAAATGTGCAATATTTAGTTGAATGTTTTGGTGTAACATTTGGTTTGACATCATTTATTCCTCTTTTTATTATTATATTTACTGTTTTTTCACAAGATATGCTGGAATAATGTTACATATTACAGATTGTTTACAGAAATGTTGTATTTTAATTTTGTATAACTTTGTTTAACATGATGGGAGAAGGTGCAATATGGAGATGCTGCTGTTCAGCAACTGACGCAGATCAGAAATTTCAGTTTAACTGGTGTGATGTACTCAGTCCACTTAGTCCAAATCAGGTAAAAATTTTCTTTTTGGGTCCTGAGCGAAAATGATAGTCGTTCCATAATATAAATTTCATGTATTATTTCTATCCACTCTTCAATAGTTGGTGGGTCTGATTTTAGCCATCTCCTTGTGACAGCCTTTTTACTTGCTGCCAGAAGTATATGGAGCAAATTTCTTGTCATTATTACTCCATCTATCTAATTGGATATCACCCATGTAAATAGTATCACATCTAAGAGGAATACTACTACCAAATACATTGTTAATGTACCGTTACACTCCTACTATATTTTTATCCCTGCATAATATAGAGACGTGTTGATGGTGTCTCATGTTTTATCTGTTACTAATATCACAAATCAAATCGTAATCACAATATCTGATAGAAAAATCACAATAAGATTATTTCCCCAAATTGTTCAGCCACAGCAATGTTTATGTGGTCATGAGTGAGGTGTGTGCATATGTTTTATATTTTGTATTTTAATGCTGCAGACTGGATTGCACCACCTACGTTCTGTTGTGTAAATATTAGGGCTGTCAATTGATTAAAAAATGTAATCGAATTAATTACATACTCTGTGATTAATTAATCTAAATTAAATCGCATACATAATTTTTGCTGTGAAAGTATTTTAAATATTTCAATTCAAATGAATCAATGAATAATCAGAATTAGTGACATTAAAGTTAAAAAACTATTATTATTTTCACTGTTCAAATAATGACCATAACAATCAACAATATGACCTAATATGCTGAGGAAAGAAATTCAAAAGTGCTTCAGGAATAGGGTCATTTCACTAGTAAATTGCTGTTGAATGACAAAAACATCCATCAGATGGGAAAAATGGTATTTTACAATAACTTTGTATGCACCACGAGGCTGTAGGTTACCAGTTTCATTGAATGCACCGTCTCCGTTTGTTTTTGCGACAACAGCTGCAGCTGCAGAAGTGTCAGAATCCTCTACAGTGAGTGAAATACAGTCAAAGTTTACACTGTTTAACGTTACCTGCTGTTGAGTGTAGTGTTAACAGTGTCACATGCAGCGATGTTTCTGTTGCCTGTAACAGCCGAATTACAGTCGAATGGCGGCTAGAACGGCTCCGGGTGAAAGGTCAATATGGAATGGATTAATCTGCGTTATTGTTTTTTAACGCGTTATTTTTTCTCAGATTAATTAATCGAAATTAACGTGTTATTTTGACAGCCCAAGAAAATATATGCATTGACGAGAAAGATGTATCCTATTGTTTTGTCCATCAATCCATTCAATCATCCACTCATTTATTTATTTACCTATTAATTTATTCAACCATGTAGCCAAATATCTATTCATTCATCACTGAATCCATCCATTTATCTATTCTTTTAAACATCTACTTATCTATTCACCCTTCAAGAATCCATGCTTGTATCCATTTATAGATCTACTCACTCATTAATGCACTGAATCATCCGTCTGTTCATCCATTCATCATTCCCCCGTCCACTCAGTCACCTGTGGAATGGGTTTTCCATATCTGATACTGGAGGGCAGCAGTATTGGTTCTTCTATCCTGTTGTCCCAGATACCGAACGAGTCCCAGGTGACCGGCCGCACGCTGACGTCGCTGTGGAAACGAGCCGAGCCGCTGGCGCACCGCACGCCCACTGCCCCAAACAAAGCCCTGCCCACCTGCAGGGAGACCAATCACACAATTAGCTATCAATCAATTAACACTTAAAATATATTTTTGATTTTGTGCATCTACATTTGGTTGTGGCAACTCAGTTGTGTGGAAGCTCAGCGTAAATTCTTTCAGGAAGACTTCTATACGGTTGGCACTTCAGGGCCACTGTACTTCTACGCTTCACATTTCTCTCTCCCAACATAATCAGCTGCATTGTCATCAGCTGAATGTGGGTGTTTACTCTTTCAGTAAAACCAACCAGATTTTCCACTTGAGCTATCGCGTTGTTGCATTCAAACTTTAAATCTGTTCTACTCTCTGCTGCTGTCAGTTGCCATTTCAGGCAGAATCGATGTGACCCAACTCCATCCGATTCACCTCCAGTTCTCCTCATTCCCAGCACCCAGGGGTTCCTCTATCAGACGCCCGGCTTCATATCTCATCCATCCAGATTTTCAGGCTTCCTTTATCCCTTTATCACCTCCACCAGTGTCTAGACTCCACCGGGGGGGATATTCCTATATATCCACGGCCTCTTTGTCCCTTATAAATTTGCATTGCGACGGAGCAACCTGATCTCACAGAATTCCGTGAAATGAGCACAGGCCCTTAACTCAAAATCTGTGGCATCTGTGATGGGCCCACGGAAGAATTCCGTGAAATGAACACGGATCGCCGAAAAATAAACTGTTCTGAATCACTAAGAGGATCCAGGGTTTGTTCACAAGTTTAATTTAGTCGAACAAGGACTTAACTTCTGTTCTTCAAAAGGCTGCATTGTGTTTGTTTTGATCATTAGTCTATTGACGGCCTTCTGGTGCCACCGGAAAATTTCGCCGGGTGTCCGTCACCTTCCTCTTTCTTTGTGTTGGCGTTCTAAACTCCGGTGGATTTCTGAGGACTATGGTTAACTGCTCCTCAGATCTCTGCATGGTAAATCCAGACAATCTGTCCAATCTGAGTTAGGCAGAGGCACTGTGGCTCCGCCCGGCGCTTAGTACTACCCATGACAATTGTGATTGGTTTAAAGAAATTCCAATAAACCAGAGCACGTTTTTCTCCCATCCAGGAATACTGTGGACTAGCCAGACCCTCCCCCGCGTTGCCCCCGATGCTGCGCCATCGGAGTGTAAATATGTGTGAGTGTTTATCTGATAAGCAGGTGGCACCTTGTGACCAAGGATACACAGTGTATGAATGTATGTAAAAGCGCTTTGAGTAGTCGTTAAGACTAGAAAAGCTATATAAAAACAGTCCATTTACATCCATTTACATTTACAGGTCAGGGGACCAGAATATTCAGCCAGTCTCTAACAACCAAACCTCTTCATGTATGTTTGTCTATCTACAGTTTAAATACTCGTTGAGGAAGACATGAATTTCAGAGAGTTGGGACGGCACTGCACAATAACACATCGTGGTTAAACTGTACTGCCTGCTTTGTTGTCTCCTTAAAGCGTAACTCTCGCCAAAATGCAACCTAGGGTGTTTTGTGAATGTACCCGAGTCAGTGCCCGGAAACAACAACAGCTAAAGTAAGTCGTTCAAAACCTTTCTTTTTAGAAAATCTGTGTACACAAACAATGTTCTCAATGCTTGCATAAATGTGTAGAGCCCCTGGTGGTACTTGGAAGAAAGTTTCATGTTGTGTAGAGCCTTCTTAGTGTTTAGAAATAGCTATTTTGAGGCTAGCATAAAAGTGCCCCTAGCTCTCCCATTCAAAAGACCATTTGACCGAAAAACGAGAATACGGTAAATCTTAAAAGTGGCGATTCCGTCCTAATTATGCTTTAAACTAAAGTTTGACTCGGGTACATTCACAAAAACACCCAGGTTGCATTTTGGCGAGAGTTACGCTTTAAGTGAGTGTTCATTGTGTAAGTCATCAAGGTCTCCCGAACCTTCTTTACATATGTGAAATGAGTTGTGCTGCTCCTGAGTTTTTCCTTAACACTCTGCAACGCTGTGGAGGAAGGTTTGGTAAAGCGAGACTATGAATTAGTAATAAATTTACACACATGAATCGATTCACCTGGCCTGAAGCTGTGGAGGTTCCTGGTGAGGATCTCACGGTGAGGAAGGTTTGTCTGGTGATGGTGGAGCAACCGCATTGCAGCAGATTCAACAGCGCTGTAGACGACATGTTGGACGAACAGTTGTGGAGGAAACACCTGGATGGGCAGCGGGTTTCTGCAATACAAATATAATATCAGAAGTTACAATTTTCCCATTAAAGGCCCAGATATGCTAGCTTTTTAACAATGCGTACGCGTAGACAAGCGGCGGTGCGTACGCCATTGTTTACATTCTTGCCTGCGTACTTTGCGTGTACCTGGAGGATTAAACGTATATATCCTCTAGGGGGCAGATCAGGGCCATATCGTCCCCGGCTGACACTGGAAGATATTCCTTGGCTGGAGTGTGTAACAGCTGCTGACCTGCCTGTCAGATGACATACTGCCCCCACGTTCATGTGCAGGATTGCATCTTGCAAACACGTAGCGTTAATTTCTGAACACGTGCACAACCTACGCTCCAAAGGCACGCAGTTTTTTTCAGGGATGAGAAAGAGACAAAGTGAGAAGGCAGGGCCTGAAATTATCACCTGACCGCGCACCAAATGCAGGTGCATGTTGCCATTGGCTGGTAATACCGTAGCCCAGTGGTTCCCAACCTTTTTTCCTTGCCCCCCCCCCCCCCCCCCCCTACTTATGTCTAAGAAAAGCTGAGCCCCCCCCCCCCCACCCCCCCCCTACTTATGTCTAAGAAAAGCTGAGCTGAGATCACCTGTTCTTCATCACAGTACTACTATTTCAAAAAGCAGTTCACACATTACATTTCAGATGATTGTCTATTCATTTCATTACAATGATCTAACTATCAATCAATACAACTACTCAAAATGATAAGTAACTGTTACATTACTCTTAATGCATAGTTGTATGGAAACAGATAAAAAATGTTCCATGTTTAGATCATGACAGTTTCAAGATAACGAGATTCATTGTCACCACTTAGTGTGGAGCATGAACCAATCAGACTACATTATCTATGGATGTAATATTTCATCATCATTCTTTACTGTAACGTACTACTGTTTACAGTATGAGACACTGATTCTATGATCCCATGTACCATTTTTACTGTAATGTACTAGTGTTTATCAGACACTGTTTCTCAGGTCCCATGTACTACCTTTGAGACATTTTACAGTATTGACAGTACTGCACTGTATGCATGCAGGCCCATGGAATTGCTTGTCCAATTCTGCCAACTCATTACTGATGATTGAGATATATACTTTATATATATACTGACATATACATATATACTCGTACCACATTGTTCGCCATGCCCGAAGGTTTTTTCCAAGATGTTTGGCTAATTGCAATGTAGATGAGAACCTGCGGCCAAATCTACAAGACAGAGTTGATGAATATGTAGAAGTACAGTAATCACTTCTTTGTTTTGCTTATTACAGTACAAGCAAGTTGAGGAACGTTTTACAGTACTGTCTTTTCTTTTAATAAATAATTATTTTGCTTTAATTCTAATAAATCTATGTTGTGATTGTACTGTATTGTTTTTCATCAATACATTTCAGGTTTTGTTCAATGGTTCCACTATGTCTGTAGTATTCTCTCTACTACTGCAGTACTTTTGCAGGGATGTATTTACATCTAGTACCATAATGAAACATGTATCACCTATTTTGTATTACAATATTTAATGATTGTACAAACGATGACTCAGTGAAACTATGGGTAGCTTGTGTGTGGGTGATCTAAAGTAACGTTTCAATGGTATTTCACTATAAATTAGTTTTTTGAACCAATGATTGTGCAATATTTATTTAAAGATATGAATGCACAATGCAATGTTTTGAACATTGGACAGCCTGTGTTACAAGAGATGATCGTTGTGAGTTTTGTGTCTAGAGTTTTGAAAAATTACGTCAAGGTTCTGAAATTAGTAACAAAGTAATTGTAAAAAACTGTAATCAGCACTTTTACGTTTCTCCGCCATGTTTCATTCATAAAATAGTGACGCCGTGGCGGCAGGAAAAACGAGGATGATAGCAGCTAGCAGCTGACCTGATGACAACAAGGGTCACAGGTTAAGAGGTCCCAGAGGTTTGGCCTACTAAGTAGACTGCCTACAATTTTAAGAGAACAAAAATATATAGTCTTATACAGACTTTTGTATACATTATATATTCTAGTGTATTATCATAATTTGTTTAACGTGCAAATATAATTTTTTTTACCTCGACCTCAAACCAGATAAAGACTTGCGCACCCCCTGTGATCTTTGCCGCCCCCCTGAGGGTGCCCGGACCCCAGGTTGGGAACCACTGCCGTAGCCAATGGGAATTGAGTGATTCATTAGTTGTTTTTTGCAGCTGTTATTCTTCCACATTTTAACTAAGTCCGCCATTTCCTTGGATTTGAGCTAAAAAGATGAGGCGACACATTACTGGGGCGAAGAGGCTGTGTGTGTGTGTGTGTGTGTGTGTGTGTGTGTGTGTGTGTGTGTGTGTGTGTGTGTGTGTGTGTGTGTGAGAATGTGTGTGTGTGAATGTGTGTGTGTGTGTGTGTGTGAGTGTGTGTGTGTAGGTGTGTGTGTGTGTGTGAATGTGTGGGTGTATGTGTGTGTGTGTGTGTGTGTGTGTGTGTGTGTGTGTGTGTGTGTGTGTGTGTGTGTGTGAATGTATGTGAGAGTGTGAGTGAGTGAGCATGCGTGTGTGTGTGTGTGCATGTGTGTGTGAGTGCTCCATAAATAGCCCTCCACCTTCTGCCGTGTAGTAGCCATGTGTCGCCTGCTATCCATTACAACCAAGTCAAACACACCAGCTCCAAAAATACTGTCTGACTTCATTTGAAAAGGAAAGAAACGCCTTTTTAAAATAACTCCTGACAAAAAAACTCTAAAACAACTACAGCTTTTATTTTTAAAGGCTGGGTACGACTACAGAGAAAAATTAAGCAATTTGAAACTAGCGAACAGAAAAAAAAGCTGAATTATCGCCAGTGGTTGAAGATGTATTTAGATATTTTACTTAAGTAAAAGTAGTAAAAATGTATAAAAGAAACACTCTGTTACAAGTACAAAAGTATTAGCATCAAAACAAACTTAAATTACCAGAAGTAAAAGTTCTTATTTTGTAGAATTATTTATATTTTATTATTTTATTTTATTTATATGTTGTAATGTTGCAGCTGGTAAAAGTGGAGCTAATTTTAATGACTTGATATGCTGCTAGCTTTAGAATATCCCCCATTATTTAATCTTATAATAATACAGGTTTCATTTGTTGATTGATATCATTAATCTGAGTCAGAGAAATAACTTAAGTTATCAGTAAAAAGGTACAATAGCTGTCTCTGAATTATAGTGGCGTACAGTGTATTTCCTAGCTTTGTGGAAGACTTAGTTGCGCGTATTTGGCGGGGGCTTCAGGCGTCCTTCCTCAAGAAAATGCAATTTCCTCCATACATTTTGTGTCTCTTTGTGGGTTTTTACTTCTCTTTGTAGTTGTGTCGCTTTTTGGACATTTTTGTTTTCTTTGGGGTTGTTTTGGGTCTCTGTGGTCATTTGGCGTCAGTTTGTAGTCGGTTTGTGTCTCTTTGTGGTAGTTTTGTCTCTTTTTTCACATCATTTTCAACAGATATCACCATATCTGTGTCTAAAACATTAGAAAAGCTAGAGCAGATCATAAATAAATAACACTCAAAAAGCTTGAAGACAAAAACTTAAAGAAGCTAAAGAAGTCCAACTACAATTATTAGATCTGAGAAAAGTATTTAAGTTACATTCATTCGGCTTAGTTGCTGCCCAAAACGGCTTGGGTACTTTACAATGGCAGGGAAAACCTCAATACTATTATGACATTGATTGCTTCACCAACTGCTAGTAGGCCTGTATCTGAATTTAAACTCACTCTGCAGCCAAGAAAACATACGTCAGAGAGGTTCAACTTTGTGCAATCAGTGTGTAATGACCTTTACATGTCAATCCAGAACAATTTGTACACACTAAAACACAACAACGCACATGAGTATTTGGGTGCACAAGGGGTTACACATTGACCTGGTTTAACTAAACAACAAACCATTTGCTATCTTTTTTTGTAGGCTAAAGGCAACAACTCCATTGAACTGGGCGCCATTTGGGTATCCAGTCAAATATTAACGTTACATCCATGGCTATAGGTTAACCCTTTATGGAAAAGATTTTACAATGGCGTTTATGTTGTTTTGCCATATAAATATGTATATATAAGTACCATTAAATGCAGTGAAACTTAAACCACAAATGAAAAACGTGTGAATCAAAACATAGCCTACAACAGGAAAGAAATATGATAAAAGTCTAAAAACCTAAAATAAACAAACATCCCTCTATGAGGTGTTGCTTCGGTGACTCTAATCATTCACTATATTATTGAACATAGCCAATATGTCACAGGAATGACACTAACTAGATCATAGCAACTTTTAATGTAACACTATAATAAGCTCATCATAAACTAAAGGTTGTTAGCAAAGATAATAGCAGTTGTGGAAAGTAACCAACTACATTTACACAGTACAATTATGATTCAAAGTTAGCTAACTGCAGCTAACTTACTTTGAGTATGTCCATTTTTTTCTACTTTTATAAAGTAGTTCAAGTATTTGATAGGAATAATTTTTGACTTACATGACTTTTACTTGTAACCATATTTTTTTTACACTGTGGTATTAGTAATTTCACTGTAGGAGTAAATTATCTGAATATTTTTCACAAAAACTGACCTTCTTTTGTTTCCTTTGTATTTTTTTTCCCGCTGTACTGTTTCCTTGGCAACAGGTGTCCTTCAGCTCCAGCCGTGAAGTCGTCCTTGCGCTGTGGCTGTTGGAGCTTGGAAGAGAACGAGGGGGGGGGGGGCACATCCATTCGGAGGGGTGGGGGGGCGGGGGGCTCGGCTGGGGCATTTAAACTAGGTCACAGCCGTCCAATCAGAACCCGAGCACAGTCCCGATGTTTTGACGCTAAGCCAGATCAAGAAGAAGTCTAAAATGTGAAGTCTCTCTCGTCACCATTTCATATTGTTTGCTCTTCATTTTTAAAATTAAAACAAGTAAAACAAACTCTAGTAACTATAGCAATAGTAGTAATAGTCAGCGGTGAAGGAATTCAGATTACTGCAGTAAAAGTACTAAACACACAGTAAAATACTCTGCACTGTAAAAGTCCTGCATTTAAAAGTTCTTTCAGTAAAAGTATGTAAATATCATCAGTAAAATGTGGTTTAAAATATTTAAAGTATAAAAATGTCCACTGTGACTGTTATACTATTATTATATTATATATCATTAAATTATTTTTACTAATGCATTAAAGGGTAACTGGTTTTTTTTAAGCTGGAGGCAAAGTCCTTCCCCTTCCGGTGGATCACCATCCCTTTTTCGGGAAACATTTGTACAATAATATATATTTCCCAGTTGGTGACGCGTTGTTGACAGCTGACATACAAAAACATGGCCAATGATCGTTAAAATGTGTTGAAGCCATGAAGAGAACGCTGAAACGTGAGAATCCTTTCCCGTTCGTTGTCCTGCAGATAACACAAACACCTGTCCATGTGCTGTTTGTGTGCTCGCATAAGAAAACAGCAGCTAATCTTTTGGCCTCCATGTTTTCACACACCTGATGCTCTCGGCTACGCCCAACAGCTGGTGGCAGTCATGCAACAAGTTGTTATGCCAAAACGCCAATATAACAGAAGAAGAAGAACACGCATCCCGACCATGTGAACCATAGATATATGGGTTTATATGTATATCTATAGGAATAACAACATAATCACAGGGGCGGTCCCTGTTATTCCCAGGTGGCATGAACACAGTATAAACGGGGAGAGACAAGTAATTATTTGATCCCATTTGAATTGAGCCATTAATTACACATATGATGTTCCATCAATATTAAGCAGTGGTGGAGGAAGTACTGAATCTCAGTACTTAAGTAAAAGTACAAATAACCAGAGACATATTTACTTTAGTAAAAGTAGAAGTACCACAATGACAACCCTACTTAAGTAAAAGTAAAAAGTACCTGATTTTAAATGTAGCCTAATTTTAAGTATTAAAAGTAAAAGTACTTGCATAACGATTTATTCTCTTAATCTTATTTGGATATTACCATTTTAAATGGTAATATCCAAATAAGAAAAAAAGTTGGTTAGTTTGCACCTTGGTCAGTGAGGGCACTGTGTCTAGCGACCTGTGATTTACAAAGGGTAGGCCTACAGTTATTTTGGTGCTGAGCTTCGACAGTATTCATACTGTCCACTACCACAAACAAGGGCCTGGCTTTTAAGAAAAGTTCCTACTAGCTAGCATAAAACAGAAATATGTTGTTAGAATCGAAATGCGGTTGGTTTTATTGATGGGTGTATTTTGGTCAGGGTACTAAAGCAGGGCTGGACTGGGACAAAAAATCGGCCCGGGAATTTTTGGCCCAGGCGGCCCACACCCACCGTGATTGGTCAGAGACATTCCCTGCAGACAGTCCTCTTAAAATATGCGTCCATTCTATGATATGAGTTGCCTAGTGTTCTGTGTTCATGTGATGGTTTTGGATCCTTCAAGAGGTCTCAAGACTTATCTGTTGATCTTACACTTAAATAATTATAATAATTAATTCTTAGAGTTATGATTTGTATATTTATTTTATTATTATTATTGATATTTGATATTGTATTGCCATTATTATTAGTATTACTATTTTGCTTAATATTGGCTTAGCAACTTTTAAAAACAGTTTACTGTTCATTTTAACAATTGTAAGATTCATATTTTGTCGCTTTAGACAAAAGTGTCTGCTAACTACAATAACCATAACCATAACCCTTCCCAAAAGCTACAATAAAGCTGGGAGTAGTACATGCCCTGGAAAAGAGAAGCAGTGTACTCACTCACTTTTGATTGGCGACCTGGAGGCCAAAGGGTAGCCTACACAATGTCCATACTCAAGTGCAAGTCATTGCCAAAGATAAAGAGTTTAAAGTATAATTTCAAATTATTTAACAACATTTAAGTATACAAGTGTATTGTCAGTAAAGTCAATCAAAATGTTGCCTTGGCCCACACCAGTGAACAAGAAAGATTTACTCTAACAAGGTAACCTTTAAAAGAGTGAGAAACAGAGAGAAATGTCAGCTAAGTTAAGGTATAATTCATTTAGCTTAAATGTCTGGGCAATGTAGAGAGACAGCTGTATACATAGTATACATGAGCCTAGTAGAACAGGCTGTATACATAGTATACATGAGCCTAGTAGAACAGGCTGTATACATAGGCTAGTATACATGAGCCTAGTAGAACACAGACTTCAGCTACCCAACAGGCCAACCCTTAAACAGTTAGGTTACCTGACAGCCACTAACTTTAATGTTACTGCCAAACTGCTTGTTGTCGTTATGACATGAGGCGCGCGCGCACACACACACACACACACACACACACACACACACGCACGCACGCACGCACGCACACACACTCACACAACCTCCCTCCCTTCCTGAGAGTCCCTGTTAATTTGCGTACTCCTTACCGTCATCAACTACTCTCTCTTCCATCTGTTCCTCCCTCTCTCCCGTGGCCCTGTCATGGTCGCTCTCCTCCTCCTTGGCTTCTCCCTGTCATCATGATGTTGTTTCTGCTTCTCTGTATAGCCAGCCACCTCTCCTCCTTCCTCTACTTCAGGTAGCCTAATGCTGATGTTGAAGCAGCTTCTACAGCCCCAAACATGTCAGACATGTTGGCACATTTTGAGGCATTCGCCTGTAGATTCTTAATCTTTTTCTCCCGTAATTTCTGTACACATCGCTTGCGCGTTGATGGTCGTTGTCCATTTTAACGTGGATGCTAAACTTCCAGCATATTATAACTATTATTAGCTTGTGTCTCAGGGTGTTCCTGGATTTGATTGGGTTAGGTCAGTGCCAATAAAGAATATTAACCAATGGGCCGCTGTCAGTTATCTCTGGGCCGGCGAGGCCCAAAAGAAATAAAAAAAAATTAAAACAAAGGCCTATAAATTATATCGGCGATTCTGCCCACCGGGCATTTTCCCGGTGGGCCGATGGCCAGTCCAGCCCTGCTCTCCACATGGTCTCTCTCTCTCTCTGCACACATGCACGGTCCGGTTCTGGTGGTTGATGAACGCAGATATGTACGGAAGCGTATTGCATTCACCATCGAAAAAAAAAATTAGACACCTTATCTCGTAATTACGAGAAAAGATCTCGTAATTACGAGATAATTTTAAACACCTGGAAGCTGCATATCTAGTTGGGGCCATTCTAAAACCTTAACGTGGTTTAATGTACCTAAACAATGATCAATGATTACCACATTTCTCTCTCATATTGCTCATCATAACCACTGAAAACTGTCAAAAAATCAAACCCAAAGTCCAATTATTACGGACGTTATCTGACATTAAGCGTTGCTGCTCCATTAAGGGTATTGTAAGGATAATAATAAGGGTAATATATGACCCTTAATGGAGCAGAAACGCTTAGTGTCAAATAACGTCCATAATATTTGGACTTTGGGTAAGATTTTTTTTAAGTGGTTATGATGAGCAATATGATAATTGTGATGATGATTGATTGTTGTTTAGGTACATTAAACCACGTTAAGCTTTTTCACATTAGACTTATAAAGCCCATGAGAACCGTGGAGAGTCAACACCCAGCCGCTCTGCCCTGTTGTGAAGCAGATCCATAATAATAGGACTTTGGGTTAGAGTTTTTGACAGTTTTCCGTGGTTATGATGAGCAATGTGAGAGAGACATTTGGTAATCATTGATCATTGTTTAGGTACATTAAACCATGTTAAGCTTTTAGAATGTCCCCAACTAGATATGCTGCTTCCAGGTGTTTAAAATTATCTACGAGATCAGGATCTCGTAATTACGAGATCAGGATCTGATCTCGTACGCTGGATCTGATACGCAGGATCTGATCTCGTACGCTTCCGTAGATATGTGCTGATTAGCTCATAACGGGCCGGTGGGTAGCGCACTGCCATGAGTCCATGATGCTAATGTCTGATTACTCCACATTGTCATTGTGATATTTTGTGATTACATTCTGAATCTGCAACGTTCTCTGTCAGGTAGCCTAAATCAGTAAGTTAGTAGTAGGGTATATATATAGTGTGTGAGCTCAGTGTATCTGAAGCAGACTGAATAAAACATAGCAGAGAGACTCTGTTGTTAACATGAGCGTGACTTTAATGTTTCTGAATAATTCAGAGAAGTAAAGCAGTCGGTGTGTGTCTCCACCCGTCAGCAGAAACCTGCTACTGCATTAATTAATGTCTATAATGACTGAAGTATGTAGTGATCTGGGTGGAGAGGAAGGAAAGGACTGCAAAGGAAACAAAAAGATTGAAAAGAAAAAGAAAAGACAGATAAGGAAAAGAAAAGATGGAAAAGGAAAATATATAAAAGTAAATAAGAAGACAGAAGAAAAAAGAAAAGAAACGAAAAGACAGGAAAGGAAAGAAAGGAAGAAGGAGGGGATAGAGAAAGTAAAGTAACGTTACTTCCCATCCGAGAAATTTCCAGAAAACAATTTAACTCTTGCACACACACACGCACGCACGCACGCACGCACGCACGCACGCACGCACGCACGCACGCACCTTCTGGGTTTCCGGAGTGCTTGAGTAGTTTGTGCGGCGTTTCGTAAAAAATGAAGTGGATGAAATATTTACCACCAGTGAGAGTAGAGAGCTGCTGCCCTCTCTACTCCACTTCAAAAACTGGAAGAATTAAAATTAGATTATGTGTTTTATGGTATTGTCACATGAAACCCTTCTTGGGAATGTATATGCTTTTAATTTATAATATGTGAATAAATTCTCCTCTGGTGTTGACAAACATCTTTTACGTTTGATCCTTTAAAAAAACAAAGACTCGGAGAGCGCAGAACTTCTCCAAGGCAAGCCCTATACAGTATTACCAGCTAACACAGTGGGAAGATTCCTAGTCAGGAACTCATTTCTCATATTATTCTGACACCACATGAATGCCCCATGATTCAGATCCACTCTAAAATGTAATGTTTTTCTCATTGGCCCATGCTACACTCTTCCACCAAATTTCATGAAAGTCAGGCCAGTAGTTTTTTCTGCAATCCTGCTGACAGACGAACAAACAGACAAACCAAGGCAATAACTTAACTTCCTTGCAGGTAATGAACTAAAAATGTACGACAATCAACCTAAAAATAAACAACACATTTTCATGAACGGGTTGGCTGAGAAAAGGTGACTGTGAGCCGGGCACAGGGCACGGTGAGGTCATGGTCCTTTTAGGGGCCATTGGAGTTGAGTTTAGCAGACAAAAGGTGACTGTCATGCGGCGACGACAGTAAGGTTAATGGAACCAAACAAGCTAGTTAAGATTAGAAAAAAGATTGTGGTTTGGATTAAAACATCGGTCCCCGTAGTCACTTTTTATGAAATGTATTGTCTGTTTTGTCCGTCTTGCCGTCTTGGCTATGTACTGTTTGTAATGTCCTGTCTCTTGGTGAAACCGAAGAAAAATGTTCACATCTGTGGACAATAAAGTTTTTTGTATTCATATTTGTATTCATATTCATACTCCCGGGACACAAACACTTGTTTCCTGGGTGAAAGTCTTGTGTTTTCCCCATAACTTCTTCCGGGACATGAACTTTGCTCCACCCGCTTGAAAGCCCTGTGTTTTTAGGATCCATCCATCCACCCCGACCTCCTCCCTACATGGCTCTTAACGTTCTTAGTGGCAGTCAATGTGATGCATGCAGCAGTAGATACGTGGCATACATACAAATTACAGTGCATTACTTTTCCTAGCTATATGTACGAATGGTTCATGAGAACAGCCTGAAATAAAACCATGAATCTTGTTATTTTAGCTGATAGAGGTTGTTTGTTTTGTGTACACAACGGTTTCATTGTTGCAATATTATTAGGAAACACTCAATTCACTTTCACTGTTATGCAGATGACACCCAATTATACTTATCAATCAAACCAGATGAAATCAGTCAATTAGCTAAACTTCAAGCATGTATTAAAGATATAAAATCATGGATGACCTACAATTTTCTGATGCTAAACTCAAGCAAAACTGAGGTGATTGTAATGGGATCTAAACAACTTCGAAACTTACTATCTAAAGATATAGCTACCTTGGATGGTATTGCCCTGGCCTCCAGCACTACTGTCAGAAATCTAGGAGTTATTTTTGATCAGGATCTATCCTTCAACGCCAACTTAAAACAAACCTCAAGAACAGCCTTTTTTCATCTTCGTAACATTGCCAAAATAAGGAACATCCTGTCTCAGAACGATGCTGAAAAACTAGTCCATGCATTTGTTACTTCCAGGCTGGACTATTGTAATTCCTTATTATCAGGATGCTCAAATAAAACCCTTAAGACTCTCCAGCTGATCCAGAATGCTGCAGCGCGTGTTCTGACAAGAACTAAGAAAAGAGATCATATCACTCCTGTATTAGCTTCTCTACATTGGCTCCCTGTAAAATTCAGGATTGAATTTAAAATCCTCCTCCTGACCTACAAAGCTCTAAATGGTCAAGCACCATCATATCTTGAAGAGCTCATAGTACCTTACTGTCCCACTAGAGCACTGCGCTCCCAGAATGCCGAGTTATTTGTGGTTCCTAGAGTCTCTAAAAGTAGAATAGGAGCCAGAGCCTTCAGCTATCAGGCTCCTCTCCTGTGGAACCAGCTCCCAGTCTGGGTCCGGGAGGAGATACTGTCACCACATTTAAGAGTAAATTTTAGACTCTACTCTTTGATAAAGCTTATAGTTAGGGAGTGAGGAGTTGCAGCATCTGCCTAGCCCGGCCCACCTGCTTCTCTGTCCCAGAAATGCTTGTTACTAACCTAGCTCTGGGGAGCTTGCTCCCCGGAGTCTCTTTTTATTTTTTTCACCCAGGATGAAATCCTGGGATTAGGATGGCACCAAAATCTTGGTTCCAGCTGTTGCCGTGGTTCTGCTGAAATACCCTGCTATGCCGTGCTGCTCCCTGCGCTACTACAACCACTATTTCTAGTCACTGTTTCATTATCTATACTGTGATACACCCCAACGGCACGTCAGACACCACCTACCAAGAGCCTGGGTCTGTCCCAGGTTTCTTCCTAAAAGGGAGTTTTTCCTCGCCACTGGTGCACTAGTGCTTGCTCTTGGGGGATTTGTTGTTTTTTTTGTAAATTATAGAGTGTGGTCTAGACCTACTCTATCTGTAAAGTGTCTCGAGATAACTCCTCTTATGATTTGATACTATAAATAAAATTGAATTGAAATTGAATTGAATTTCATTGCTATTCTATTTGAAGTAATCAGTATGGTAGAAATACATGCTGGCTTGTCAGACATAATGTGAAAAGGTTAGTGCTGTAAACAGTTAGATGTAACCACTAGTGTTTTAAAGTCTGGCATCTTAAAGTGTTTTAAAGTGTCTTAGTCTGTCACGTTGGGCGTCTTTATGCAGCATCCCAGAATCCCTCCTCTCCTCTTCTTCCTCTTATAACCTGTGAGGCTGCCGTCGGAGCAGGTGGATTTCCTCAGAGTCCGGATGTGTTTCTCCTGCTCCCGAATCTTTGACTCCAAGTGTGACTGGATCGCAGTGCCCAGGGACTCCAGGTCCACTGAGGCTCCGTACACCTCCCACGTCCTTCCCTGTTGGTCCCACGCCACCTCCTGTGGCTTCCCCATCTCTTCCCTTTCCTCTCCACCCCCTTCCTCTTCCTCCTCATTTTGCTCCCTTGGTACTTCCTCCTGCTCCTCGTCCTTCCAGATGCTCTCAGCACTCATGTCTTGGTTTTGTCTGAATTGTAGCTGGGACATGACGGCGGGGCTCTGCTGGAAGCTGTACGTACGCAGACAGGTGGGGAGGGAACTAGCCCGCTCAGCTCCAACAGACGGAAGCACCAATTGGCTGCACAGCTCGATGTCGATCTTGCAGACGTGCTGGAAAGGTGGGTGCCCAGCGGGGATGCAGCACAGTGACGGGACGGTCGGAGAATTCAAACTACCTGACTTACAGCTGGGAGAGCCAATCAGGGAGAAGGGAGCTCCCCTGTGGCGGCTGGAGCTGGTGGAAGCCGAGCATTCGACCACCTCCACTTGGACGCCCACCTCTCTGCGCTCCCCTCCCTGCAGATGAAGCTTCTCTCTCGGGCTGGTCATGGTTGTGGTCTCCCTTACTGTCTTGGAGCTCGCTGGATAAGTGGAAAGCTGAGGAAGAGGATTTAGGGGAGATGAGGGAGATGAAGAACTCCCTGGACCATATTTCGGTTTCCCCCTCTCCCTCTGCTTCTTCTTGTCTTCCTTCTTCCTCTCCACACCCCTTGCCCTTGGCGATGGGATGTTGCTACCAATGGTGATGGCATTTCCGTCTCCCAGCTGACTTTGTTTGCTCAGCAGGGTGCCCTGTATCTTCCTATCTCCTGGCAACCGCCCTATATTGTCAGTCACATCTACCCCTTGCATGGCCCCCTGAGATAATGCCGGTTCTTCCTCAGCTGTCACTTTGGTCTCCAGCAGTTTTAAATGTTCTTCGTCAACAGCAGCATCTGTTTTTGCCGATGTCTTGGTGATAGAGTCAAAGGTGAGACCCTGAGTTAGACTGATATTAATGGATGTCCTGCTGGTGTTTAATGCAACTGATGCAGGCGCTGATGTGGATCCTTTCATCATTGTCAATGCAACAGTGGTTCTGGTTTGGGGGCTGGAGGTGGCCAGAGGATCCAGCAGGCCTGAAATCACACCAGAACCTGCAAGCAGGAAACATGTTATAACAGACTGACGTAAAAATCACATTTATACAGAAGAGGATTAGGGCCAATGTGAAAAATTGATTTTAGTTCTGACTTTAAAGAGCTGTACATGTTTGCCACCAATTTACAAATGGACATAAATATAAATAAATAAAAAACTAAAGAATAGAAAAACAAAGGGTACTACAAATAAAAAACAAGAAACAAAAAGAAACAAAAATAATTATTACAGTAACTCAGTAAATCAGTATTACATCAAGAGAAGTTGTTTTGACGATTTGTTTGATTATTTTTACTTCTTGAGAAGTGACTGCGAAGGGAAGCAGAAAAACTGTTGCAAATAACTGGACCTCTGTACCTGACAAGAAACTGGCCAAGGTTAGTTCTGTAAAACTGACTATATATCAAAAGATCTGGTGTGATAACAATGGATCTGAGACCTGGTTACAAAGAAATTGTGAAAGGAAACAGGAAGTGAATTGTTACGAAATAAAAATACAAAAGTACCTATCTGAAGGTTATTGATGTCAAGAATAGGTTAAATAACTCCAGGGTTTCAAATAGCAGTGTGGTATGAGCATAGCCATAGTAATTGCAATTATTACAATTAGATGTAAAAGGATAAATCATAGAGGTATATAGATCTACAGAGTTTCTGCAGGTTTCACCAAGTCAAATTTAAGACTTTTTAAGACCTTTTTAAGACCATTATGGATGAAATTTAAGACCTTCATCACTAAGCCCCTAAATTCAGTTTTTTCAAGCCAAATATCGCTAAACTTGCACTTCCCCAAAGCTGAAGAATAAAATCTGTTTTATGTCTGTGGTACAATCTAAAAGAGACTTGCGTCAATAACACGAAAGCTGATTGGCTGCAATATAAGTTGCATGTTGGACTCATTTGTAGTCGTAATACAGCGAAATTATATTTGGACTAGCGGAAGAAAGAACTACAACATCACGGAATAAAAAAAGAGCATAAGAGGTAGCGTTGCATGGCCGTAGGAAAATGAAAACCTGTTAATTATTTAAGACCTAGAACACAAAACTTCAACTAATTTAAGACTTTTTAAGGACTAAAATCTTGATTCGGAAATTTTAAAACTTTTAAGACCCCACGAAACCCTGATCTAGAAGGGTTTTTCTTGACAAGATGTATCTTACTCTCTGTAAGATAGGCAATTCATAGTCTCTTATTTCTTAAGGACAATATAATGAATGTAAATTACCTGGAGCAGAACCAGGACTCCTCTGGATGTCCCCGTTTGGTCCAGCCAGACTAGAACCAAGAGCTTTGCCAGGATCAGACCCAGGACTCCTACATGCCGGACTTGGTTTAGGAGAGAGTATCAAGGAGGGTGACAAATCTGCCAGAGCTGACTTTGAGCTAGACCAACCTGGTCCAGGCTTAGAAGAATCAGAATCAGCTTTAACATCTGGACTGGGTTTAGCACTGAAGCTTGCGGCCTTGAGGTTGTTGTCTTTGGACCCAGACAGACAAGTTCCAGAGGACAATAGGGAAACAGATCCAACAAGGTCCATCTTAGAGCCAGACGCCACCAGAGAAGGTTTAGAAGAGGAAGAACGGGTCAGACCAGGTTTAGACCTGGAAAAGACATTAGAATTAGAGCTGGGATTTAACTCAGAGTCCTGTTTAAAACTTGGACTGGTCTTGAAATTCGAACTGGCTTTAGAGCCTGAAGTCTGAGTTTTAGGATCTAGGTTGTCCTTTGACCCAATGCCAGATTTCAAACCCACAACTGTCTTAGAATCTGGATTGGTTTTGCTTGCTTTGATTTCCGTTGTAGTTTTAGAATCAAGGCTATCTCTGGACCCAGACTTACAATTAGGACTGGCTTTGGAATTGGAGCCCGTTTTGGAGTCTAAGCTGTCCCTTGATCCCCAACTTGTTTTGGAAGCAGAACCGCTTTTAGAATCAAGGCTATATTTGGACCCCATTGCTGTTTTAGAGTTGGCTTTGGAATCTGGGAGGGTTTTGGAATCCAGACTTTCCTTGGTTGTGGCTTTAGAAATTGAACTGGATTTGGAACTTGTTTTGGATCCAGAACTGACGCTTGAATCTTTACCATCAAGATTCTCCTTGGACCCTGATGCAATACTATTTCTGGTCCCAGAAGCTTTCCTCTGTGTGGACAGTTTGGCACTTAGAGAACTCGGTTGAGGAGTCTTGGCGCTGAGCAGTGCCATTTCAGCCCTCTGATTTGGAGATTTTGGTCCTACAGGAGGCATCTCAGAACTATGAGTTCTTAAGTCATGTCTGGTGCTTGCTGGGTTTGGTTTTTGGGGTTTGGCTGTAATTGTTGGGGTTTGATTGTTAACGTTTAAATCCCCTTTCTGATCGTGGCTGTTCGGGCTTACGTGAATGTGTAGCATCTTTGGTGACTGTGTCTCAAGGCTAATTACTTTTCCATGTGTTTGCACTTTTGGGCTAACCGTTATTTTGTTTGTAGTCTTTGTTGTCAGTCCAGTTGTCAGTGCAATATGTGGTTTGGGGTTTGAGACACTTGCAGGTACCGCTCTCTGTACTTGTGTTTTGACGCTTTCGGTCATTGTGGGGCTGCTACCGATGGTTACTTGTGGTTTTGGACTTGCCGCCATGTTGCTGTATGTGTGCGACTTCGGGCTGATTGAAGCAGTATGATTGGGGTTTGGGGATTTCAACCTTTGCTCATCAGCACTGTTCACCAACCCCTCCGCTGTTGGTGAGCGAGACAAAGCTGAAATCTTGCTTTTTGGTCGCGATGGATCATCTCTTTCCCTTGGTGACATCACACGGGTCATCAGGGTGCTCGCTGACTTGCCAGTTTCCATAGTAACTGCTCCTTTTGCCCCACCTCCTTTGTTCCCATGATCCTTTTTGTTCGCTCCATGCAGCTTCAAGGTCTCTCTGGCTGGGCGGGGGTTGCTTGGCAATGTCAGAGTGAGGTTGAGGTTGAAGTTAGGCTCCACCCCCCAGTTGGTGTTGGGATCTGTATTGCCAAGGGCATCTGCAAGCTCCGCCTCTTCTGGAATAGGGCATTGTAATTGGACGACATCCTTTGTGCGTTTAGTAATATTTGGGGATGTTGCCATGGTGGAATTTTGTTGTAGAATTTAACAATTGAAAGTCAGCACCTGATTGGACAGATAGAGAGACAAGTGATCAAAACGACTTAACTATATAATTCCCAAACCACATACCATTTATCAAACCAGTAGAAAATTACCAATTGATTTTATTTAAATTAAATTACAGTATGCATTAAATACCAAAAGTAAAGATATTGTATTCTGTGAAGCCATTTTATATTATGATGGATAAATTATGGCATTTCCGTTCTTTCCGACAGCTATTTTCTGTCCCACTGAGTCCAGAATCCTCTCAGGATCAGATTTTCCTGCTTTGACTGACACATCCACATTCGTGAAATGTCACTAATGTAAAACCTGTTCTTCCTTTACTGAATCTAAGGTTCTAAGGATGAAAGATGACTCTATACTGCACATGTTTTAAAGCCCTTTTAGACAAAATTGTGATTTTAGGTTTCACAAATAAATCTGATTTGACTGACTGCACACATCAACTTAAGTCAATATCTATCTATCTATCTATCTATCTATCTATCTATCTATCTATCTATCCATCCATCCATCCATCCATCCATCCATCCATCTCCTATTAATCACCATAAACACACTCCGTCCCTATAGGAGTATCATCGGCATATCATATTTAAGAAATGAAATACCAACAGTGGAAGAAGTATTCAGTAGAGGTATACCACAGTTTAAAAATACTCCCTCAGAGGAAAATGTCCTGTGTTAAAATATTAATTAAGTAGAAGCATGTAGTATACAAAGTACTAATAATGCAGAATGGCTCCTTTCCGAGTGTTATATTATTCGGTTGTTATCACAAACAAATACACGTACATCCTTTTTAATGTTGTACTTCAGGAACATGGAGCCAATTTTATATATTTGGTCTGTACTCCTGGGTAGATTATCGTACTGCGCCACATCATAGAAGCCAATAACACATTTGTGAAATCTTAACCTGCAGCTGTCAAATGTATTTGGCTTAAAAGCGCAATATTTGCCTCTGAAATGTAGTGTAGCAGAAAAATACAAACACATCATCACAATTTAGCATCGTTACCGAGGTTCTAAGATAAGGAATTATTTCCCTCCAAGCCTACAGAAACTTTCTCCTTCATCATTTAAAAAATCTGTGGAAAATATTTTACTGTATCAATAGCCTAACATGATTTTCGTTTTATAATTACTTTTCCTTTTCTCTCTTTCTTCACATTGTATTTTCTCTCCTTGTTTGTTTCTTTTCTCTGTCCCTTTTTCATTTCATAGACTATATGTCTTTTCATTTTTTTCTTGTTATATATTGTTGAATAATTGTAGGGAACCTTGATGGGGTTTTCTGTCTTTCCTTTGCACGTCTTTTTTATTTAATGTCTTTTAATGTATCATTGTTGTTGTGTCTTTTAACACGTGCTAAATAAAACAAATCGATGAAGTAGCATATAATGGAAATACGCAAGTACAAGAAGCTTAACTTTGTAATTTACATTCTACCACTCTGAAATACCGTGACTTTCATCTTTAAATTCATATTATAGGATTCATGGAAATGTAGCCTAATTACATACATAACACATGAGAAAAATGCACTTTATTTACAGTTAATGCTCCAAATCTGGGTATTACAAATCACCACACAGTATTAATATAGTAATCTTAAACTCGCTACATACCTGTTCAGGGTCAACGAACGCCAGCGTTGGCCAGTCAACGGTAGACTCCCATCATGGTGTCCGAGGACCGCCTGCCGAGTGAGAGGGAAAGCTTCAGCTGCTCTCTCCCTCTCCTCCTCCCTGCTCGACCACAGGATGCATGAATAAATAAAAGGAGTAGGGAGAGAGGGAGGAGATCATCCAAGGGCGTAACTTTGGGTTCAACATTGGGGAGGGGGGGGGGACAAATTATAGCCGGGGTGTCTGGGTCGCCCCCCAGGAAATGTTGATCATCAACGCTTTGTTTCCAGCATTCAGGTGAATGTTTCTGCAAAAATTTGTGACTTTACTGCATGTTAATATCTTCATTTATGTAAATATTATTATTATTAATGGATTAATCTGCTGTATTGTTCAAAACTTTCTGCATATACGATTCATTACACAAGTTTCGGGATGTTTTTTTTTTTAGGAATTATTCACATCTTAACAACAAATATTTGCTTGCCACAGCATTTAAAATCTTTGACTTCATTACCCTGGCCAGTTTTGATTACTGGGGGGGGGTTCCTAACCCAATTTCCCCTGGAAATTACGCCTATGAGATCCTGTGTGTTGCAGAATTGATTTTCAAAGTGCAAAGTTGAACATGTAGATCCCTGTGTGGAAGACATGCAAAAGGTAAGGTTTTCATAAAAATACCAATACCAAAAATGTTCCTAATGATAGTAACATACTTTTACTTAAGTAACATTTTCAATGCAAGACTTTTACTTTTAACATGGTGTTAGTACTTTTACTGAATACTTCTTCAACCAATGGTGGATACATACACATGTGCATAAAACAAAGCGGTGGAGCGATCTAGAGAAAGAACAGAGAGAGAGAGAGAGCGGTGCTAACGTTAGATAAAACAAAGCGAAGCAGCCGGTCATATCATATCATCCCTGTGCTCCGACTCTATTTTTTCTTGTTGTTATGGAAACGACAGGTCTGGCTACTCCGCTTGTCATTGGTCAGCTGTCAAAAAAGCACTTGACGGCCAACCAATAATAAAGCGCTCCTCGCTGCAGAAAATAAGTCGGCAGTGGTATTTAAAAAAGCGCTCATGACATTTTTGAAAACACGGTTTACGCTACAGGATTATAAAGTAAAGCAGACGCTGGCAGCCTCAAAAAAGACCCTGACAGAAGGCATGATCCATAAGACTATCCACCACAAATCTTACACAACTATATCTGTTATAATTATACAGTTTGTTAGTTGTGGTGTTTCCAAAAACATATTGTATCGATTCCTGTAATCCTGCTTTTTTTGTTGTCACAAGTAACCTGCAAAGGTGAAAATTAAATACAGTAACACTAAATCCTGAAGCCTTTTTTCGTTGTTGTGTTTATTGAAATATGAGTAGATTTATAGAATTGTATTTGAACAATTTTTCACAGAGGCCTGTCAGACAAAATAATAAAGGTCTACAAAGTACTGAGAGCAGTGTTTTGAATTTAGGTCACTAGTGTGTTTCTACTTTGAATGTATAATATACATGTGCATGTGTGTATGTGTGTATTGAGCCCAAAATGACCTTCTGAAGAAAAAGTGTTAGGTTTTGATCGCAGAATGTCTTGTTGACATAGCAGTGAGACTTTATTTCCAAGTGTTGTGTCTAGGCTTTGACACGATGAGCCGGATTCTGCATTTGTGTTAGCAATCGGGAAAAACTGTTAAAGCCCCAGTGTGTAAGAATTTCTCCCATCTAGTGGTGAAATTGTATATGACAACCAACTGAATTTCACTTTCTAGCCCCCCCCCATTCCGAGTGCGTTATAACTCCTACGGTGGCCGAACCCGAAATTAGCGACAACCATCCGTGAGTGTCCCTTCCAGTGTAATAATAGTTTGATGTTATTTTGACATCAACTATCAGGTTCCCAAACATATGCAAGCTGATGTTAGTAAAGTATCAGTGCTGTCGTTATTCTGTATATTGTACCAGATTAATAGTGTAAGGCGATGTTTACAGCGTAGGAGAGAAGCAACAGAGGTTTGTGTTTTTAATATATTTCTCTGAGCAGCATGAACAATGTCAATGAAACTGAAATGATCTCTTAGTGTCTCCAGAGCCGATCCGCCCTATACGCTCACTACGCAAGCTGCGTAGGGCCCCGCAAATTACTCGAGGCCCCGCCTCCCCCTTGTGTCATAGCGCGTCAATTAATGTTTACAACATCCATGACAAAATTAAGCGAAACTATCCTTCTGGTCACAAAAAAAGGAAAAAAAAACACCATGAGAGTGAATTGCGGGAACAACAATCAGGTAAACTTGTGTTCTCTCCTCTCCAAGTTTGATGTCAGCAAAGTAAAGTTATGTTTATGTGCATTTCTATTGTGCTTTTTTTCGGTCTTTCTAACCTAGCTGGGCAGGCAGGCAGTGCATCTCTGGTCTAGCTGCTAACGCCAGTCACTTCCAGGGCTGTGTTTTGTGACTTTGTGCCTGACAAACGTGAGAGTAAAATACAATTATTTATTACGTTTGATAAACGACTAAGTGCAACGGTGTTTGTTTACTGCGGCTCAGAAAAGATAACCGCGTCAGGTGTGTTATCATGCGTTAGGCGCGTGCACGAAATGAAACGCGCATTTTCAAGCAGAAATATATGTGAAGACCAGACAGACATAGGCTACAATATATGGGCGTGAATGATGGCACTCCTCATCAAAGTACACATTATAAATACTTTTAAGACACTGATTATCTAGTCTCAGACAATGTGTAGTTAAAAACTCTAAACAACTGCACTTTGCAAGATGGAAAGCAATGTATTGACAATTTGACATCGATTTATAGGCTATATTGAATTTAAAATGTTGATTAGCTGGACATACTGGTCAATATGGATGCACATCCCTCAGTAAATAATAACCATAAATCAAGAATTGCTTCAACATGCATAATAAATAAATAAAACTTTAACATGCCATTTTAGCTTTTATTCATTAACAGTTTATGCATTTTTGATATCAAGAATTCGATTTTTTACTATTTGCAATGTGAATTCTTGATTATTTTTACTAGTAGGGCCCCTTATTTAGTTTTTATCTACCAATGTCTATTTTTGATATCAGGAATTACATGTTCACTTGTACAAAAATTGTACTATTTACTACTAATTCTAGACAGTCCAAATAGTCTGGTGGTGCCCATACTGATGCCGAAAATGCCCAGGCTGTAGAGAGAACCAAAGTTAATCCCAAAAGCCAAAGTTCAGGGTTATAATTTATTATTTACTTGTTATTTATGTTTACGTTAATATTCACTTATTTAATAATTTTCACTTATCTTAATATTATAGAAAATACTCTATTCAATAAATATTGTTGGTTTGAACCTCATTCTGTTCTATATTGTTGTACTTATTCTTTGACTGTTTTGTTTAAAGGAGGGAGGATTGTATTGGGAGCACTGAAGTGTCAGGTGTGACTGTGTGGCAAATGGTTTATATAGCTCACGGCATCACGGGTCAGGTAGAGGGCCCCTTAGCAGAATTTTGCTTAGGGCCCCAGGGAGGTCAGGATCGGCACTGAGTGTCTCCATCGTTAACACACAGCTGTTCTAGTAGCTAGTCTGTTACAACTGCATGACGTGAGTTGTCTGCCAGGGAAATCACGGCACATATGATTACGTTTATGTTACAAGGTAGACAATCCTTTTTCATCATTGACGCGAGGAAAAGTATCCTAGACGTCGTTCTAGCGTTATGCACAACCATGCTATAGTTAGCAAGCAAGTAGCAACTATACAACTTTTACACAAATAGGCAGAATTACCTGTTGAGAAGAAAGCAGGCAACTTCGGCGTCCCTTTTAAAATCCTTGCTCCTCATCAGCTCTTTCCATCTTGGAAAAGCCACAACAATATTAACTTTGGTCGCGTTGCTTTGCCTGTCACGTTGTCGTTTTAATTTCCTCTGCAACTCAGTTACATGTCCTCGATAATAGACGCAACTGGCTTTCAAATCTGCCGGCAGTGAGTCACAAGTAATCTTCTCCCCCTCCCTCCCTGACATACGTTACAGTCAGTGCCACTGAGTGAAAAGCGCGAAATGTGGAGCAGTATAGCCTGTATGTCCCTTACGGGCTACCTTATTTCAAGATGGCGCATGGCTATGGAGCATCTACCCCAGTTCATGTAAGTGCAAATGTAAAATTTCAAGCCAATAGGAATACTTGGAGTTGATGGTGGTGGTCAATATTCATAAAAAAGGACAAGTTTGTGAAGGGCAATACAGATTTTGATAATAAACAACTACAAATGTTACACACTGGGGCTTTAAGTATTATTATGTCAATCGATTAAAAAATGTAATCAAATTAATTACAGACTCTGTGATTAATTAATCTAAATTAATCGCATACATCATTTTTGCTGTGAAAGTATTTTAAATATTTCAATTCAAATGAATAATCATCATTAGTGACATTAAAGTTAAAATTTAAATATTTTTATTATTATGTTCTCTGTTCAAATATATATATATATATATATATATATATATATATATATATATATATATATATATATATATAAAACAATCAACAATATGACCTAATATGCTGAGGAAATAAATTCAAAAGGGTATTTTACAACAACTACGAATGCACTGCGAGGCTGTAGATTACCAGCTTCATTGAACGCACCGTCTCTCGTCTGTGTTCCGACAACAGCAGAAACAGTCAAACTTTAGCGTTAGCTGTCAGCTTTTTAACCGGGTTTAATCCAGCTACTAGCTAGCAGAAGGCTAACGTTACCTGCTGTTGAGTTGTTAAGCTGTTAACTAGCCAGCAATGTTTCTGTTCTGCACACTCTGTTCTCTTAATAGGCTACATCCATGGTCTCCCTCCTTCATGTTACAGTTGTATAGTGTTTAGAACGGTTCCGGGTGAAAGGTCAATATGGAATGGATTAATTGCGATTCATTTTTTTAACACACTAATTTTTGTCAGATTAATTAATCGAAATTAACGCGTTATTTTGACAGCCCTAATTAAAAGTAAAGAAAAATCCTCCCATTTTAGAAACTGGAAGGGATCCAAAGTTATGTGTTTAATGGTCTAATCATTTCAGCTGGACTTTCTGTCTCTCCTTTCTAATTGTCTCTCCTATCTTTCTTCCTGTCTCTTTCCTTTCTTTCTTTTTCTTTCTGTCTCTCTTCCCATTTTAGAAAGTGTAAAGGATCCAAACAGTTGTGTGTTTAATAGTCTAATCATCACAACTGGACTTGTAGGTTGTTATATTGTTGGCTAATTTAATTTATAATAAAACTAGGGCTGGGCAACGATTAAAAATTTGAATCGTGATTAATCGCATGATTTCCCCGATTAATCGCATTGTTATACGCAAAATCCAATAATGAATTCAAAAGTAGTGTATAGCGCAATTTTATTTGAAATGTTCTGCCATATGAACTAAAGTGCCATAACGTTTGTTCTGCAAACACTTAACATCAGCATTTTGTTTATACAGTAGCAGTTAAATAAAATATTTAGTGTAAATCTCAACTTAAAAAATGTCATCAAAGCAAATACAAAATGAAATCTTATACTGCCACTGCCAGGGCATTCATGTTATCATTAATAGGACTAGGGCTGCAACTAACAATTACTTTAATAATCGATTAATCTGTTGATTATTTTTTGGATTAATCGATGAATCGGATAAAAAAACTAAAAAGCATTAATTTACATCAACTCAATACATACTAACATACATACTTGTTGTTTTAGCTGCTAGTTGTGTAAAGATAAGTAGCCTAACCCAAAGAGCAGATACACACTCTCTCTCTCTCTCTCTCACACACACACACACACACACACACACACACACACACACACACACACACACACACACACACACACACACACACACACGTTGAAGCTTATTCATTAAATTATTACCATCATTATACAACCCCAAATCAGAAAAAGTTGGGACAGTATGGAAAACACAAATGAAAATAGAAAGTAGTGATTTCTAAATGTACTTTGACTTGTATTTCATTGCAGACAATACAACAGCACATCATTTAATGTGTTCCTCATGATTTTTATTGTTTTTTTTCACTTTCAATTAAGTGCTTTCAACTGTGAAGGTACAAACTCAAGACAGCAAGTATTAAGTGCAAGTACACTAGCTTTAAATAAGTAAAGCTACAAAGAGATATGAAAGTGCAAGTACATAGCTTTGAATAACTAAAGCTACAAAGAGACATATGAAAGTGCAAGTAGATAGCTTAAAATAAGTAAAGCTACAAAGAGACACGGAAGCGCAGGTTCAAATTATTTATTTATTTTTGTATTTTTTTATCCGAGGTGTAATCGGAAGAGATGTGTTTTTAGCCTTCGGCGGAATGTGTGTAGGCTTTCGGCCATCCTGATGTCGGTGGGGAGCTCGTTCCACCATTTGGGAGCCAGGACAGTGAACAGTCGGGATTTCGTTGAGTGTTTAGTTCTCCCTCGCTGTGGAGGAGCAGCAAGCAGTTTGGCTGATGCAGAGCGAAGTGGGCGGGTTGGGGTATATGGTTTGACCATGTCCTGGATGTAAACTGGGGCTGATCCAGTCATAGCCCTGTATGTAAGTACCAGTGTCTTGAAGCGGATGCGGGCAGCAACTGGTAACCAGTGAAGAGAGCGGAGGAGCGGTGTAGTGTGAGAGAACTTGGGGAGGTTGAAGACAAGCCGAGCTGCTGCGTTCTGAATGAGCTGCAGGGGTCGGATGGCACATGTCGGCAAGCCAATCAGAAGGGAGTTGCAGTAGTCTAGACGTGAGATGACTAGAGCCTGAACCAGAACCTGGGCCGCCTTCTGCGTTAGAAGGGGACGTATCTTTCTGATGTTATGCAGCATGTATCTACAAGATCGGGTGGTTGCAGCAATGTTAGCAGTGAAAGAGAGTTGGTCGTCAAATGTCACACCCAGGTTTTTAGCAGTCTGGGTGGGGACTAACACAGAGTTGTCTATTGTTATAGTCAGGTCTTGGGTAGGAGAGCCTTTCCCTGGAATGAAAAGGAGCTCAGTCTTGTCAAGGTTGAGTTTCAGATGGTGTGTGGACATCCAAGAGGAGATGTCAGTTAGACCGGCCGAGATACGTGCTGCTACTTGAGTTTCAGACTCAGGAAAGGAGAGTATTAGTTGGGTGTCATCTGCGTAGCTGTGATAAGAAAAGCCGTGGGACTGAATGACAGACCCAAGAGAGTTGGTATACAGAGAAAAGAGGAGGGGACCCAGGATTGATCCCTGAGGAACCCCAGTTTTGAGTGGGCAAGGATCTGAGCTAGATCCTCTCCAAGTTACCCGGTAGGTACGGTCTGTCAGGTAAGATGTGAGCAATGATAGCGCAGAGCCTGAGACACCCAGATTCTGGAGTGTCGAAATGAGGATCTGGTGGTTCACTGTGTCAAAGGCAGCAGAAAGGTCCAGAAGGATGATGATGGAAGAAAGATCGGTTGTTCTAGCGATGTGAAGCTGCTCGGTGACAGCAAGGAGGGCAGTTTCTGTTGAATGACCAGCCTTGAAGCCAGACTGGTGGGGATCAAGAAGGTTGTTCTGGTGGAGATAGGTAGAGAGTTGATTATGAATGGCACGCTCAAGAGTCTTAGATAGAAATGGAAGAAGGGAGACAGGTCTATAGTTATTTACATCAGAGGAATCGATTGTTGGTTTTTTGAGTAGTGGGGTCACTATTGCCTCCTTGAGGGCATCGGGGAAACAGCCAGTTGACAAGGAAATGTTAATGACATGAGTGAGGAAAGGAAGGAGGTCAGAAGCAATGGACTGGAGAAGGTGAGAAGGGATAGGATCCAGGGGGCAGGTGGTTGGGCGGGCAGAAGTAATCAAAGTAAGAATTTGATTTGGAGATAGAGGGGTGAAAGAGTAAAGAGTACTGGATGTGATGGATGGTAAGGTGATTTCAGAAGGTGTGGTGGAGAATGAAGAGCATATGTCATCTATCTTTTTTACAAAGTAGTTGACAAAGTGGGTTGGTAGGAGGGTGGAGGGAGTAGGTGGACTGGGGGAATCAAGCAGGTTAGAGAAGATGGAAAAAAGTTTTTTGGGGTTAGAGTAAGAGGATTCAATTTTGGTTTGATAAAAAGAGCTTTTTGCTGCAGAAGTTGAGGCAACGAAGGAGGAAAGAAGAGACTGATAGGTAAGAAGATCAGCTGGGTGTTTGGATTTCCGCCATTTCCTTTCTGCTGCCCGTATAGCAGAGATGGGAAGTAACGAAGTACAAATACTTCGTTACTGTACTTAAGTAGATTTTTCAGGTATTTTTACTTTACTTTACTATTTATTTTTGTGCCGACTTTTTACTTTTACTCCTTACATTTTTAACACAAATACCGGTACTTTCTACTCCTTACGTTTTACAAAAGTGGCTCGTTACTTACCCACTTACAAAAGCGCGATGATACGTAACAACATTGTTTGTGACAGAACGTTCTCATTTTCATTCATAAATTCACCCCGTCTGTGTTGGGAAGCTCTGACATTTGGACCTTGGGGGCTTCCGTGGCCCTGGATCTGACGTGAGGTCACTTAACGTTACTAAGCAACAACAAGTTGCATTCTTTGCGCGGTCTTTCCTTTCTCGCAACTAGTTAGTTACCTAGAGTTTGAACTAAGTTTTATAAGTAACGAGATATGAAACATTACTAAACAGACCTAAATAACACTACGTCAGTGTTTTCTGAAGTCTGTCCCTGAAGCTGCTGCCACGTCGGGTGATACTGCAGCTGCCACCAACGTTAGCCTACTGTTACCTGGTAAGTGAGAGTAGCCTAGCTTATATGATACCGCGCGCTGTGTGTGTGTGTGTGTGCGCGCGCGTGTGTCTGTACGTGCCTGTGTGTGTGTGTGCGCGCCGGTGTGTGTGTCTGTGTGTGTGTGTACCTGTGTGTCTGAGTACATCAGTAAACAGAATACAATGTTTATATTTCCTTGTTTCAGATGATGAGAGAGACAGTGAGAACTCCTGGCCTTCATAAGTTCAATGACTATAGACAACATTAGGCAACATTAGAGTAAATTCTTAAATCTTAAATATGCATTGCTTTACACAATTAAATGACTATATGGTAATGTTAGTTAGCAATGGTCAGATAATTAACTAAAATAGAAAGAGTGGAGCTTTTTTCTCCTTCCGTCTGCTTTTTATGCATTTGTGAGCCATGGTGTTGAAGATTGTAAACCGTTTATTAAATATTTTTGAGTAAATGTAGGCCCTTATCAGCAGATTTTACTGCTAATCGATACAAAAGTTGTATGATGATGCTAATTATTAGTCATGGTTTTGTGTGGCAGTGGGGGGGTGCCGGTTAAACGGCTTATTTGTGTGATGTGATGTCCTGTTGCGTTCAGGTTCGGTTGCGTTTCTCAAAAAGTTAAATCTGTCTCATCTTTTCTCAACTCTAAGTGTTGTTTTTCCAGGACTTTAAATAAACGCCATCAATACTTAAACGTCTGTTGCCCGTGTACAGTTCGTATTCAGAAACGTCACAGTACCGACTGTCTGGGGTGTCGCTCTGGGACAGGCGAGTATGAGGCTGGGAGGGGAAATCACAGTATACTCACTACAAAAAAATAGACTACACCACTGGTTAGTTGTACTCTAAAAGTATGCAGAACTTACATGTAGATTCCTTTAAATGTTGATTAAAAATGGAACTGGATCTGTGAATTATTACAGAATCACAATTGAATTCATATCTTGCTACTCAGTCAGAATCGTATTAACCTGGAGTCCCAGTCTCTGTCACAATAATCATATATGGGATGTTTTAGGCCTTTTGGCAGACATCCATTTAAAATGTAGACAATGGCATATATACATAAAGAGCCTTTTCTCCATGTCTGCTGAAGTTTCTCAGCTTGCACTCTAGTAACATTTGTGGTCCAGGTAGCTTTGCATAAAAAATGGTTGTCATTCGCAAGGCTACTTTTACTTTCATACTTTAAGTACATTTCCAAGCCTGTACTTTGTTACTTTTACTTAAGTAAATAAGTTAAATCAGTACTTCTACTTTTACCAGAGTATTTTTTAACACAAGTATCTGTACTTCTACTTAAGTATGAGAAGTGAGTACTTTTCCCATCTCTGCCGTATAGTTGATCTTTCAGCACGCACTGAGTCAGATAACCACGGCGCTGGGGAGGACTTGCGAGCCTGTCGTGAAGTAAGAGGGCAGAGAGAGTCAAGAGAGGAGGATAGAGTAGAGAGGAGAGTGTCTGTGGCAGCGTTGGGAGGCATGAGTGAGAGAGTCAGATGGGGGGAGGGTTGATAAAGTACATGCCGACAAAGAAGAAGGAGAGAGTGAACGAATATTACGGCGGACAGGTATAGTGTCTCTTGAGATCGGGTTGTGAGCTTGGGATAGTGGCAGAGAGAAAGAGATCAAGAAGTGGTCTGAGGTATGGAGTGGAGTAACAGTGAGGTTGGATGTAGAGCAGTTTCTGGTGAATATGAGATCTAGGTGGTTGCCAGCTTTGTGAGTGGGTGGTGAAGGAGAGAGTGAGAGGGCAAAAGAAGAGAGAAGGTGAAGAAAGGCAAGACCGATTTCTCGGTCTGGATGTTGAAGTCGCCCAGAAGTACCAGCGGAGGGCCAGTTTCAGGGATGTTTGAAAGAAGGACATCCAGCTCCTCCAAAAAGTCCCCCAGGGGACCTGGTGGGCGGTAGATAACAATGATGACTAGTTGTACCGGATGTGTTATAGTGACAGCATGAAGTTCAAAAGAGAGTGAAGTGAACTGTGGCAGTGGGTAGAGAGAGAATCTCCACTTGGGGTTAATGAGCAGGCCTGTGGCTGAAAGAGTAGGCAGAAGAGAGAGCAGCAGGGGTGGATGTGTTGGTTGGTGTAATCCAGGTCTCAGTGAGAGCAAGGAAGTACCATGACAGACCCTGGCTTTTGGACTTGTTGCTGGTAACAGTCTGGATGATCCTTTTCTTCTTTGGTCCGACGTCCATTTCTCCCAAAAAATACCTGAAATACTAATTCATCTGACCACAGTACAAGTTTCCACTGTGTGATGGTCCATCCAAGATGCCTCCGAGCCCAGAGAAGTCGACGGCGCTTCTGGACACTGTTAACATAGGGCTTCCTTTTGGCACAGTACAGTTTTAACTGGCATTTGTGGCTGTAACTACGTATTGTGGTACTTGACAAAGGTTTGCCAAAGTAGTCCTGAGCCCATGTGGTGATATCGCTTATAGATGAATGACGATTCTTGATGCAGTGCTGAGGGATCAGAGATCACGGTTGTTCAGCTTAGGCTTGCGCCCTTGTCCTTTACGCACTGAAATTCCTCCTCATTCCTTGAATCTTTTAATTATGTTATGCACTGTTGAAGGTGAAATAAGCAAATGTCTTCCTATCTTTCTTTGAGGAACATTGTTTTTAAACATTTCAATAATTTTCTCACGTATTTGTTGGCAAACTGGCGATCCTCGGCCCATCTTTGCTCCTAAAGGACTAGACCTTTCTTGGATGCTGCTTTTGTACCAAATCATAATTACAATCACCTGTTGACATCACCTGTTTCAAATCACATCATTATTTAACCAATTTACCTGATTACTAGCCCTTAATTGCTCCTGTCCCAACCTTTTTTAGAATGTGTTGCAGGTCTGAATGACAGGAAAGGATGTATATTTACAAATGAAGTTAAGTTGACCGGACAAAACATGAAATATTTTGTGTTCACATTGTCTGCAATGAAATACAAGTCAAAGTACATTTAGAAATCACTACTTTCTTTTTTTATTTTTGTTTTTCATACTGTCCCAACTTTTTCTGATTTGGGGTTGTAGTAAGTGCAAGTTAAAGGTATAGTGGAGGATTTTCCCGAATTTTAGAAAAGAACCGCCCTTTCCACTTTTTGAAAAAATGCACATGCGCAATACTACCTGCTCCCGAGAGGGAACGCCTATTAAACGTGTGCACGAGAGAGCATGCACACGCCTAGTTCTCCTCGTGCACGCTCTGTTTACATGTTTCCAAAAGAAGATTTGCACTTTTTCCACTATGTCAGACTCGCCACCGGTAAGTGGAAATCTATTTAGGACAAGCATCTCTATAGCTAACGTTAGCATGCTACAGGCCAACAAACAAGCTATCGTCTAGCATCTAAGTTGTTGTTTCTTATTGCTGGTGCGTTCAGAGCTTTCAAGAAGAGAGTCTTGTGGGATCCGATATTGACTACGAGCCTGTGCCCTGTTCATCCCGACCAAGATCCAGGAGGGGGGGGGGGGGGGGCGCCTAGGGGCCGAGGGAGACAAGGTCAGGGCGGGGGTGCAAGAGCCAGCACCAGCCGAGAGCGGGGAGAAGGCGGTCGGGCTAGAGGCCGCAGAAAACGAAAACTAACTAGGGACGAGCACGTACGACGGCCTTACGTAAACATATCAGCAGAATGATTGACAACTAGGAGGACCAATAGTCTTGATGATCCACCTGGAAAAAGAAAATCCTCCACTATACCTTTAAGTTCATTTATACACCACATTTAAACACAGCTTAAGATGACCAAGTGCTATAAAGAAACTTTAAAATGAAATTAAAAAGTACAACACACAAATTTTCAACAATAACTGATATGGGACAAAGCACAGAATATATACATGACAACAGACTGAAAAATGAATGGGCCAAAAAAGGCGAGTGAAAAAGTCTTAACTATACACCCCTGCTTTACTACTGTTATTGACGAGCTAACGCTAACTTAGCTAGCTGGAGCTCAACCCGTAGCTGTGTTGTCTGTAAATTTCGAGTGCTGTCAGTAGCAAGAAAAACAAAAACAATCGGTGCTGCCTACACCATGTTATCCTCCTGTGGCGAGTGGGACTTTTTGGTGGTGGAGCGCCTTTTTGGCCCGCTCAACGCCCAGACCCAAGGAGAACACCGACAACGCCACCCGGGGAATTTCACCCCGAGAATAGGATTTGACTAGCTCGATAGTTAAACCACCAAATACAGAAAGCACACAGGTTCGATTTATTTATGATTTATTTTATTTATGCATGAAGCCAGAGACGTAGTTCTGTTAAAGACAATCATTTTATTAATACAATTACTAAAAACCTGAAGTATACACTATCATTAAAATACCATACACAATAAATAGGGGAAATAGGTGCTGAGGCCTTACCAGTGGAGGGACCGGGTCAAGGGGTGTGGGATCTCAGGGAAGGATCACCCCAATCACACGTGAACACTCTCACACACACACACAGTGATGAAAAACTCAAAATAAACCAAAAGGGGTAAAACACAGCACACAGGAGGGAGACACCACCACCGGGGACACCGACACCACCACCTTCGGCACCCAGCAACTGTGGGAAAAGGACATTCAATTATTAGGGGGGGAATGAATTAATAAACCAAAAAAAAATGAAAAACAACTTCAAACTAAGATAAATCTAGGAAGCAAAGGTGCCCAAAGCTGCCCAGAACCTAACAAAAATAACCAAAATGAACAAATAACTCAAACGGTTTCAACAGAAATTAAAGTATTTTTATCAAAACTTAAACAAAAGAAATATAAATTAACCAAAAATCACTTAATCAGAATTTAACAAATAAACTCAAACATAAACCCCACTCTCCATACACATATTAATAAGCACGGGCAAGCAAAAGAAAGGCAAAGCTATCGTCCGTGTCACATTCACTTATACAGCCCTGTCGGACACTTAATGCACAGATCCTGGTGCTGAAAGGCGCGTAGAGGCGTTCAAAGCCTGGAATGAGCTTGTGTAGCTACGACCCGTGGACAGTCTGGTTGAAACAGAAGTCGGTCGAGACAAAACTTGGTCGAGACAAAACAGCAGCGTGGCAGGGATAGTAGGGGCTAGCGCAGATACCAGCGCAAGTGAAGCAATTTACGACCCTGGCATACAAAAACAAATCAAATTCAGTAACGGTTTATGATTAAACAAAATACACACAATGCCAACTGGTATCTATACATACCCATCAGGGAGCTTCTCACCAATACCCCAATAGTGCCGATGGTAGGCCTACAGCTACACAGAGCCTATAATAAAATGGCTGATTACTTAAACACTCAGTCAGGAAAATATCCAAAGAGAAGAAAGAATTGCCCAACCTACCATCTTTGAGGATGGAGAAAAGGCCTGGCAGCAAAAGGAGGATTAAGAGAATATTTCATTAAACAGAAGGATGAAAACGATATGACAAAAGCAACAGTTACAATGCAGCTGACATGGGACTGAATGCATGTTCCTCCTTGATGGAGGAACATAAAATCAATCACAAAACAAGACAAGAACATAAACACTGCGAGCAGCGGACAGCAAAGATGCTCCCCCTGTGGGGTCACATTTTACTGTCTCGATCATTGTAAGTTTCAGAATTATATTTCCCTGCACCTGGAGCTGATTCTATTCCCATTAGCCCGTCGTTGGCATGATGTTGTGTTGAACGCATCTCATTGGCTTTCTTCATAGCCTCAGATGCGATGGTCACACGTCTAGCATGCACATTGGGGGTTTCTCCCGGTCACAGATCAAAGACTATCCTGTATTCTAATTAGTCTCAGCACAGCAGGGTGTTTGCTTCCTGTTGTGGGACAAAAGTTTCTTTCTATATGTTAAGTGTTTGGTTTTGACCTAATCTACCTGGGAAAGACAAAAGGAGAATAGGACAAAAGGGTCTGCTCTGACCTTAACCAGGCTGCCATGTGTACTGAATGCATCTGAACCAAAGGTACATTTTTTTTCAAAACATCAGCATTGTCTGAACTTTTTCAAACCTAACAATACCTCTGTTTATTTCCTGTTTTTCAGTGAGCTATGTGTTGAAATCGACTGGAATTCTCCTTTAGGTAAAGGATCTGATTCATTAAAGACAAATTATCCTGAAACTTTATCTACATAAAAAGCAGCTCTATGAGACATTAATCACCAGCTGCAACATTTAGAATGAAGAAGCTTATTCCCATGCCCATTCCTCTTCGTTACATTTCAATTTACTTTTCCTGACGATTCACTTAAAGATTAAGATCTTTCAGATCAGCGTGATGAGATTTGATACATTATTTTTGTGAGAATATGAGGTATATTTACATTTGTATTCTCATTCCTTTATACCAGAATTGTCAAACTCAACTTCACTAAGGGCCACACTGGAAACACACAGCCTGAATATGCAAACTCACTGGTTACGTGGGAATTACGAAGAGATGGGAAAAGTACTCACTTCTCATACTTAAGTAGAAGTACAGATACTTGTGTTAAAAAATACTCTGGTAAAAGTAGAAGTACTGATTTAACTTATTTACTCAAGTAAAAGTAACAAAGTACAGGCTTGGAAATGTACTTAAAGTATAAAAGTAAAAGTAGCCTTGCAAATGACAACCATTTTTTATGCAAAGCTACCTGGACCACAAATGTTACTAGAGTGCAAGCTGAGAAACTTCAGTAGACATGGAGAAAAGGCTCTTTATGTATATATGCCATTGTCTACATTTTAAATGGATGTCTGCCAAAAGGCCTACACTGTAAACCCAGATAAGTAGAATCTACTTAAAAAAATCAAGGTAACTCGTTGCCTTAAAATTTTTAAGTAATGAAGCATTAGTTGAATAAGTGAAGTGGACTACGTCCAATGTACTTGAGCCCATTATGGAATGGAATAGAACATTTAAGTTGAATGTACTAATGAACGAGTTACAGTAACTGAAGATACTTAGTTTAAACAATCATTCCCAACCCATTTATTTAACTCAGCTTGTTAAGTGAGCATTACTCCATTACCAATTCAACTAAATTGTATATTCTAACTGACCCAACTTAACTTTTTTAGTTACTGAAACTCAAAATATGTCTTTCAATCAATAGAGCTGTGTAAAATACATACATGTAACTGCAACATTACACTGATCAAAATCTTTTTATTGAACATGTCTTTTTTTCAGCAAGAAAAGAAACAAATCCATGGCCTAATAGGCTTCTAGTGTGTAGTTTCCTCAAGGATGGCATGAAAAGAAAAAAAAAATCTCTTCCTCTATCTCCAATAATTACAATATTGTACTGTGCCTCTTCAAATTTGGTTGACAAACTGGCAAGATAAAACTCAGCCCTGTGAACACTGGCATCTTAACATTTATACTTCAACACTTAAAGGAACACGCCGACTTATTGGGAATTTAGCTTATTCACCATAACCCCCAGAGTAAGACAAGTCGATACATACCCTTCTCATCTCCGTGTGTGCTGTAACGCTGTCTGACGGTTCCAGCATTAGCTTAGCCTAGCACTGATCCTGCAGGTAACTGGTTCCAACTAGCCTACTGCTCCGAATTGTTACAAAAGTGACAAAATAACACCAACATGTTCCTATTTACATGTTGTGATTTGTATAGTCACAGCGTGTACAAAAAACAACGTAACATGAGACACAACCATCTTCTAACAGTAAACAAACCGGGAACTATATTCTCAGACAGGCTTGCTGCAAGCATATCACTCCGCCCAAGTACTATATTCTTCCGCCTGAGAATATAGTTCCCGGTTTGTTTACAGTTAGAAGATGGCTGTGTCTCATGTTATGTTGTTTTTTGTACACGCTGTGACTCTACAAATCACAACATGTAAATGGGAACATGTTGGTGTTATTTTGTCAGTTATTCGGAGCAGTAGGATTGCTGGAACCAGTTACCTGCATGTTCTGTGCTGGCCTGATGCCGCTGGAGCCGTCAGACAGCATTACAACACGCACGGAGATGAGAAGGGTATGTATCGACTTGTCTAACTCTGGGGGTTACGGTGAATAAGACAAATTCCCAATAAGTCGGCGTGTTCCTTTAACATTTACTCTTTAAATTTGGTTGACAAACTGACAAGATAAAACTCAGCCCTGCTGAACACTGGCATCTTAACATTGACAAATAAGTCCATGGAAAAACAAAAGTGTGCAAGTATGAGAGAGACCCCATACTCTCCCCTCCACCTCCCCTTCTCTCTTCCCCCCCTCCTCTCTCTACCCCACTTATGCCATCTTGACAATTGTGAACTTGATCATTAACAAAAAATGTTTCTCTGGATAAAATAAAAACACATCTCTGTGTGAGACAGAATAAGGGTGAAAAATAAAGGGTGAAAAATAAAACTGACAGTTGATACTTCTATAGATACTCTCCCCTCCTCCTCCCTCTATCTCTATCTCCCCTCCTCACGACCCCCATGCTTTCCCTGTCCCCCATGTAAACATTTTTGTCTGTCCTTCTCTCCTTACCCTCTCTCTCTCTTCACTTTACGGCCAATTAATTAAAACAAACCTCACATTTGACAACTTGGGAAGAGGAGAGGCTGGATCTTAAATTGCAAGCTGATTCTTGAGTGTTTGAAGTTTAGGTTTCAGATCTGTCTTACCTAAGTTCAGAAGTACCCGTTGAAAAAAATCAAAAGTGTTCTTCATGTACTTTGGGTAGTTGAGATGCAGTGCATATGTAAGTCCGAAGACAATGTACGTGGCCTGGGGCAGGCTCTCAACATCCATCACAATGTTTCCCTCCAAGATGATTCCCACTGAGTATGCATTGTGGTGAAGGGACTGCGTGTGTGGAGTGATGTTTTCCTGTTCACGGCAGAGGATCCCCACTGGCACATCATTGTACGAACCTTCCTCATCATCAACATCCTGAAAAAAGGAACATGACATGATCACATCAACATGACAACATAGTGCTACAAACACCCTTTATAGGTACACAGCCCACATGTCTGCCCTATCCAGTGTCCACCCACTGCCCAGTGCAGCAACCGCTACAGAAAATCACTCAGGACAGGTGCAAACAAGGAAATGGTACGGTCCTTGTGTAACTTCCATGTTTTAACCGGTAGTGTTTAAATAGCTGCACCCTCTTCCCACTAATAAAACCACAATATTTACACTTCCACTCCATCTTCAGTTAGCTAAAGTTACATGAACGAAGGAAAATTTACTGTTAGTTAACAGTGTAAAGCTTCTGAAAAGAACTATTTGAGACTGGCTTGAATTGAACACAATAGCCAACAAGCTAACATTAGCTAAATAACAAAACCTTGAAGAGGCATGACAGCTAAGAGTGGGACAAATAGCCAACTAACAAAGAATAAATCAAAAATAAATCAAGAAATTAAAGCTAATTAGCTAACTAATAATGTGAGCCAGTGTGCACCAACTTACCAGGATGTTTGCAGTTCTGTGGGTAGCTGCTTCACCGTCTCAGCTCAACTTTAGCTGTCTGGAAGCAACAGAGTAAAATAGTTTCAGAGTCGAGCGGACATATCAGTTCGGTGTCACAAAAAGCATGTAGACATTGCCTGCCGAGCAGTCTATTGTGTGACCGAGTACCCGTACGCGGACACCGCGGCAGACTCAAAGTGTACCCAAAGCGGACGTTCGCCGGACACGTCGGCGCAAAGCTCAGTTTCTATGACCAGGCGGACTCCGCATAGTCGTACTTTGTGTCACACAATAGAATCCGCTTTAACAAGGCAGCTGGGATCTGCGCCAACTTACCGGGACGTTCGCTGGTCCGTGGTTGAGCTAACGATAGGTAGCTGCTTCAGGTGTCCAGCTCTGCTCAACTTGCATTAGCTGTCTGGGAGCGACATACAATTTCCGTTACTAACGTTACCAGTGAACACATAAGTTAGCTAGCTAAGAGATTGTGGGGCAAAGTTAGCTAGCCTTGCTAACTTGTTAATAACTAGCTACTTTGTTTTGTTTATTGTTTATTTTTAAATAACTACAGTACTGTAGAAATGAAACTTTGATATACAGATATATCTGATATATAGACTACTTTGAGTTATATCAAAGTTTCAAATATAATACAATATTTGTAAAAATGTGAGGGGTGTACTCACTTTCGTGATATAGCTAGCTAGCTAGCTACTGCTAGCAAAGTTACCTCAGCTAGCAGTCGGGACTGCAACGGCATGCAACCAGTGCCAGGTTCCAACTTACGTTTTGTGGCTGAACTCGCTACATTCACCGAAGGCTTCAAGCGTGGGTCAAACAACTTGCTTGCTACAACTTGTCAGTTGTTGAAAATGTCAGTTGAATTATTTGAAAAATTTGTTCTGTTCTGTCTCAAAAGTTCTCTGTCAAAACAACATTTTTGGCGGTTGCTTGCCCGTCTGCGATATTTTTTTTCCCCACTATGGTCACGCCAAGACCCGCCCTTAGGTAGCATTCACACACTACTATTGGCCAGGCGTCCATGCTGGTGCTGTGCTGTCCCCGAACTTCTACTTTTCACAATAAAAGCTTCCCCAAGCGTCTACTTTTCAAAGTAAAAGCTCGCGTCTGGAATAAAATACTTAAAAAAAAAAAAAAAATCTCTCCATAAGATAAATGCAGACTATCATGCTAATGAATACAATATATTTGTGTTTTTTTAACTAAACAGTAACGGCAATCATACAACTGAATAAAATACTACTATACTACTATCATGCTGATAAATAAAATACTTTAAAAATATATGTCCGTCTATAAAATAAACGCAGACAAAATTTTAAATGAGGTTTCATCAAATGTACGTTAACATCAGGGACACAACAATAACATCCAGAAATCAGCAAACTATATGTATGGATAAAATTGTTAACTAAAATTGACTAACAAATGTCAACCAACGCTAATGCAGTTTTAAATGAGGTTTCATCAAATGTACTAACATTAGGGACACAACAATAACATCCAGAAATCATGAACTTGCCCGTGACTCAATCTGGATAGTAATTCGCAATTTCGTATTTTATTTTTGACCCTCTGAACTTACCGTTGGACACACCTCGGTATGAGATGGGATGGCATGAGACAGGATGACATGACATGGGAAGCGCCAGGCTGCAGCCAGTCTTGTTAGTAACAGGCAAAACTTGATGATATTGAGTTGTTTGAGCTCAAACACATAATTACAATAAGATAGGCCATTAAAAAGTACAGTTTACTCAGAATTCATAATTAATGTAAAGAAATGACACATGTTTAAGTAATACAAACTCAGTTTGTTTGAGTAGTAACTACTGATTGGACTTAAAAACACAAGTACAATAAGAAAGGACATGAAAAAGTTCAACTTAATCAGAATTAACAAGTAATGTCAATAAATTAGACACATTTAAGTAATATGAACTCAATATTTTGAGTTGAATTAAAATCTGGGTTTACAGTGTAAAACATCCCATATATGATTACTGTGACAGAGACTGGGACTCCAGGTTAATAAGATTCTGACTGAGTAGCAAGATATGAATTCAATTGTGATTCTGTAATAATTCACAGATCCAGTTCCATTTTTAATCAACATTTAAAGGAATCTACATGTAAGTTCTGCATACTTTTAGAGTACAACTAACCAGTGGTGTAGTCTATTTTTTTGTAGTGAGTATACTGTGATTTCCCCTCCCAGCCTCATACTCGCCTGTCCCAGAGCGACACCCCAGACAGTCGGTACTGTGACGTTTCTGAATACGAACTGTACACGGGCAACAGACGTTTAAGTATTGATGGCGTTTATTTAAAGTCCTGGAAATACAACACTTAGAGTTGAGAAAAGATAAGACAGATTTAACTTTTTGAGAAACGCAACCGAACCTGAACGCAACAGGACATCACATCACACAAATAAGCCGTTTAACCGACACCCCCCCCCCACTGCCACACAAAACCATGACTAATAATTAGCATCATCATACAACTTTTGTATCGATTAGCAGTAAAATCTGCTGATAAGGGCCTACATTTACTCAAAAGTATTTAATAAACTGTTTACAATCTTCAGCACCATGGCTAACAAATGCATAAAAAGCAGACGGAAGGAGAAAAAAGCTCCACTCTTTCTATTTTAGTTAATTATCTGACCATTGCTAACTAACATTACCATATAGTCACACAGGTACATTAGCTGTTTAGTTTAATTACTATTATACCATGGTCTGGGTGAATACTCGATTCTGATTGGCTGCTGGGTGTCCATAAAAAAGTGATATATGACACCTCGTAAAGGTGTCCCGGTGAAACGGACTGTTTACCGTTAAATCAATAACTAAATCAATGCGCTACATTAAATCAAAAAGGAAATGTGGATCTGTTATTTCCAACTCGTCCTCTGATCACCACAGGATGGCGCTAACACACACGCTGCAAGTAGTAAGTTATATTTCCCCTCTGGACTGACTTTGTTTCACAGAGAATAACGTTATCTCACATCCCGTTCACTGTTCAGGTCGCTACTCCAGGCTGCGCTGCTGCGGCCGACAGTAACGTTACACATCGCGGATCACATTGTTCGTAAAAGTCGTTATATTGTTTCGGGGACAATGACATGTCTGATAGCTAGCTTGTCTTGTTGTTTAACATACTGTCAAATTATTTTTACTGATTGACAACTGTACACAATGTTATTGACTTTGGATCTTGCTAGCATAGCGTTAGCTAGCATAGCATTAGCTAGCATAGCGTTAGCTTTCTGGCTCGTAGCTGAGCTGAAGGATTCTATCAGCTGAGCGGACTATAAACATCTCCGGTTGCTAAGGGTGGCAAAGTCGTATCTAAGGTTTTCCTATTTCCTGGAGGAGTGAACAACGTTTGCATTGCAAACCGCCAGGCGTAACCAGGGGAACAGCGTTATTGTTTGTAAAAACTTTAGATTTCGATTGTAAAACTAATTCCATCCATCCATCCATCGTCGTCCGCTTATCCGTGGTCGGGTCGCGGGGGGAGCAGCTCCAGAAGGGGACCCCAAACTTCCCTTTCCCGAGCCACATTAACCAGCTCTGACTGGGGGATCCCGAGGCGTTCCCAGGCCAGGTTGGAGATGTAATCCCTCCACCTAGTCCTGGGTCTTCCCCGAGGCCTCCTCCCAGCTGGACGTGCCTGGAACACCTCCCTAGGGAGGCGCCCAGGGGGCATCCTTACCAGATGCCCGAACCACCTCAACTGGCTCCTTTCGACGTGAAGGAGCAGCGGCTCTACTCCGAGCTCCTCACGGATGACTGAGCTTCTCACCCTATCTCTAAGGGAGACGCCAGCCACCCTCCTGAGGAAACCCATTTCGGCCGCTTGTACCCTGGATCTCGTTCTTTCGGTCATGACCCAACCTTCATGACCATAGGTGAGGGTAGGAACGAAAACTGACCGGTAGATCGAGAGCTTTGCCTTCCGGCTCAGCTCTCTTTTCGTCACAACGGTGCGATAAACTGAATGTAATACCGCCCACGCTGCGCCGATTCTCCGACCAATCTCCCGCTCCATTGTCCCCTCACTCGCGAACAAGACCCCAAGGTACTTAAACTCCTTCACTTGGGGTAAGGACTCATTCCCTACCTGGAGAAGGCACTCCATCGGTTTCCTGCTGAGAACCATGGCCTCAGATTTAGAGGTGCTGATCCTCATCCCAGCCACTTCACACTCGGCTGCAAACCGATCCAGTGAGTGCTGAAGGTCACAGGCCGATGATGCCATCAGGACCACATCATCTGCAAAGAGCAGCGATGAGATCCCGAGCCCACCGAACTGCAACCCCTCCCTACCACGACTACGCCTCGATATCCTGTCCATAAATACTACGAACAGGATTGGTGACAAAGCGCAACCCTGGCGGAGGCCAACCCTCACCTGAAACGTGTCCGACTTACTGCCGAGAACCCGGACACAGCTCTCGCTTTGGTCATACAGAGATTGGATGGCCCTGAGAAGGGACCGCCTCACCCCATACTCCCGCAGCACCTCCCACAAAGTCTCCCGGGGGACCCGGTCATATGCCTTCTCCAGATCCACAAAACACATGTAGACTGGATGGGCATACTCCCAGGCTCCCTCCAGGATCCTTGCTAGAGTAAAGAGCTGATCCGTTGTTCCACGACCAGGACGGAATCCGCATTGTTCCTCTTCAACCTGAGGTTCGACTATCGGCCGAACCCTCCTTTCCAGCACCTTGGAGTAGACTTTACCAGGGAGGCTGAGAAGTGTGATACCCCTGTAATTGGTACACACCCTCTGGTCCCCCTTTTTGAAGAGGGGAACCACCACCCCGGTCTGCCACTCCTTTGGCACTGTCCCAGACTTCCACGCAATGTTGAGTAGGCGTGTCAACCAAGACAGCCCCTCCACACCCAGAGCTTTCAACATTTCTGGACGGATCTCATCAATCCCTGGGGCTTTGCCACTGTGGAGTTGTTTGACTACCTCAGTGACCTCCACCAGGGAAATTGACGACAATCCCCCGTCATCCTCCAGCTCTGCCTCTAACAAAGAGGGCGCATCAGCTGGATTTAGGAGTTCCTCAAAGTGCTCCTTCCACCGCCCTATTACCTCCTCAGTTGAGGTCAACAACGTCCCATCTTTACTGTACACAGCTTGGATGGTTCCTCGCTTCCCCCTTCTGAGGTGGCGGACGGTTTTCCAGAAGCGCCTTGGTGCCGACCGAAAGTCCTTCTCCATGTCTTCTCCGAACTTCTCCCACACCCGCTGCTTTGCCTCTTTCACGGCAGAGGCTGCAGTCCTTCGGGCCCTTCGGTACCTTGCAACTGCCTCCGGAGTCCTCTGGGATAACATATCCCGGAAAGACTCCTTCTTCAGTCGGACGGCTTCCCTGACCACCGGTGTCCACCACGGTGTTCGAGGGTTACCGCCCCTTGAGGCACCTAAGACCCTAAGACCACAGCTCCCTGCCGCAGCTTCAGCAATGGAAACTTTGAACATTGTCCACTCAGGTTCAATGCCCCCAGCCTCCACAGGGATGCACGAAAAGCTCCGCCGGAGGTGTGAGTTGAAGGTCTGTCGGACAGGAGCTTCCTCCAGACGTTCCCAATTTACCCGCACCACCCGTTTGGGCTTACCAGGTCTGTCCAGAGTCTTCCCCCACCCCCTGACCCAACTCACCACCAGATGGTGATCAGTTGACAGCTCCGCCCCTCTCTTCACCCGAGTGTCCAAAACATACGGCCTCAAATCAGATGAAACGATTATAAAATCGATCATTGACCTTCGGCCTAGGGTGCTCTGGTACCAAGTACACTTATGAGCATCCCTATGTTCGAACATGGTGTTTGTTATAGACAATCCATGACTAGCACAGAAGTCCAATAACAGACAACCACTCTGGTTTAGATCAGGGAGGCCGTTCCTCCCAATCACGCCTCTCCATGTGTCTCCGTCATTGCCCACATGTGCGTTGAAGTCCCCCAGCAGGACTATGGAGTCCCCCTCCGGAGCCCCATACAGGACTCCATTCAAGGTCTCCAAGAAGGCCGAATACTCTGAACTCTTGTTTGGTGCATATGCACAAACAACAGTCAGAGTTTTCCCCCCAACAACCCGCAGGCGTAGGGAGGCGACCCTCTCGTCCACCGGGGTAAACTCCAACGTTGCGGCGCTCAGCCGGGGACTTGTGAGTATCCCCACACCCGCCTGGCGCCTCACACCCTGGGCAACTCCGGAGAAGAAAAGAGTCCAACCCCTCTCCAGGAGTACGGTTCCAGAACCGAGACTATGCGTAGAGGTAAGCCCCACCAGATCCAACTGGTAGCGCTCCACCTCACGCACAAGTTCCGGCTCCTTCCCCCACAGCGAGGTGACATTCCATGTCCCCAGAGCCAGCCTCTGCTGCCCGGGTCTGGTCCGTCGAGGCCCCTGACCTTCACCGCCACCCGTGTGGCAGCGCACCCGACCCCAGCGGTTCCTCCCACAGGTGGTGGGCCCATGGGCTGGAGAGATAGGTGCCACGTAGCTTTTTCGGGCTGTGCCCGGCCGGGCTCCGTGGCAAACCCGGCCACCAGACGCTCGCTGACGAGCCCTCCCTCTGGGCCTGGCTCCAGACGGGGGCCCCGGGCTTCCTCCGGGCAGGGTCTCTCTATCCCTTCCTCGTTTTTTCATAGGGTCTTTTGAACCATTCTTCGTCTGGCCCCTCACCTGAGACCACTTTGCCATGGGAGACCCTACCAGGAGCACAAAGCTCCAGACAACACAGCCCTCAGGTTCATAGGGACACCCAAACCTCTCCACCACGATAAGGTGATGGTTCCCGGAGAGGTGTAAAACTAATTAAAATGTGAAATAAAGTTTTAAAAATATGTTATTTGGCAAGTGACCATGGTATAAGCGGGTTAATGCCCTTCGAGGGCATTAACCCGCTTATACTGCGCGTCGGACGGTTCACACCTCGCCGTCGTCCATTAATACCTGACAATGGACACCTCGTCGGGCATTAACCCTTACATGTTAACTAGCATTTTAGTTAGCAATAATTAGCCTGTGCCTATGTTATCTCCTTACATATACCTACGCTCTCCGTCTCTGCAAGATTGGGAATGATTGAGATTTCTCTTGGCACAGCTACCAGAAGACTTACAACGTTCAGACACGTTGGTCACGTCACATCTACGTCATCAAGCTCAGTTTGCAGCTGCGCAGTAACGCTCAGTAACACTTTCCCATCACCGGAAAAGTGCTGGAAAGAGGCTTCACTTGTCTCTGTTGAAAACAGCAGGATCGCTGTGTCCATTTTATATACTGTCTATGTTCCCAACACAGACGGGGTGAATTTATGAATGAAAATGAGAACGTTCTGTCACAAACAATGTTGTTACGTATCATCGCGCTTTTGTAAGTGGGTAAGTAACGAGACACTTTTGTAAAACGTAAGGAGTAGAAAGTACCGGTATTTGTGTTAAAAATGTAAGGAGTAAAAGTAAAAAGTCGGCACAAAAATATATAGTAAAGTAAAGTAAAAATACCTGAAAAATCTACTTAAGTACAGTAACGAAGTATTTGAACTTCGTTACTTCCCATCTCTGGAATTACGCAGTCTCATCCTCAAGCTTGGCGAGAGCATTCCCCTTTCTACTCATGAAAGAATTCTCTTCACGCTTCTCATAAAATATGCGCAACACTTTACTCTGGCTTTGCCAACATAGAGACAGAGTGCATCATGTCATACTCTGAAAGCCACGTAAACTCTCCGCTCTCCATTGACTTGTATTGCGTAAAGGTTTCCTCCTCATCAATTTCGACTGCTATCAAACAATGGAAAATGCCTTAAAACTGCTGTGTGCTGGGATGCACTACCAAACTTAAGTTATGGGTAAAGAACCCATAACTTAAGTTTTTCTAAGCTGCTGACCCGAAAAACTGAGCATTTATGAAGACAAAATATGTGAGGAATCAGCAGAGAAAATGGGAAGACTTTGGGATCCTGACACTGTTGTGTCCTGTTAATGCTGTAGGTGAACACTAGGGGCGCTAGAGTGCGCAGGAGGTGATACAAGTAAAAGTTATGTACGTAGAAGAAGAGGAATAATAAAGTGGAAGAATAGCAGTATACATGTCTCTCGGCTGGTACTTAAAATACCTTTACAAAACACCACATTTTGGCGACGAGGATGGATATTAACATGTCTCTACCTACACCGTTCATGCCTTGCCCAGGCGAACCTGCTATTCCCTTCCCTACATGGCTGAAAATGTTAGGGAATTACATGCTAGCAATCGATGCTAATGGAGAGAAGTGGCCCGACGTGAGACGGCACGCGATTCTACTCCATGCACTTGGCGCTGAGGGACAAAGACGTGTGTTTTATGCACTACCGGATACAGGTACTACATATGCTACTGCAGTGGATGGACTCTAAAAACACTTTGTTCCTACAGTAAATGTGATTGTGGAACATTACAAATTTCGCCAGAGAGCACAGCGACCGGATGAGTCGATAAACCAGTATCTAGCTTCATTACGTGAACTGGAGGAACAAATGATTCGAGATCAACTGATAGAGCATGTTGCCGATACACGCGTACGAGACAGACTTTTGTTAGAAGCGGATCTGACCCTGGCTAAAGCTACTTCACTGGCCCTGCAGATGGCTGGGATGCTAACGTTCTCTCCAACAGTATTACTACTGCTACTTCTACTAATACTGCTGCTTTGTCAGTGAGTGCCATACATACACAAAAAAGGAAGGCCCGCCAAAAAGAACAAAGGACGTCTGTTTCGCCTAGAACAAACCGCCGCTCCTATTACCGTTGTGGATCCACCACATACCTTGCAAATAAACCGTCACGCCCTGCTGCTAAAGTGACGTGCAATTCATGTGAAAAAGTGGGACATTTTTCCAAAATGTGTCGATCTGGACAAAAGGAGGTGCGTGAAATAGTGATAAACGAACTGACTGTACTTTTAATGACTGGTACTGTGCAAGATAAAATTCTTTGTACTGTGCAAGTGAATGCAAATGGACACTGTCATGACATTGAACTAATAGTAGACACCGGTTCATCAGTTTCTGTCATTCCAGAGAGTACTTACCAGACGCTCTTTCCTACATGTGAACTTTCTGAGCCTGCAGTGAACCTGTTTACATACTCAAGAGAGAAAATACCCATTAAAGGGTGTAGGCATGCCACAATTACTCATGATGGGCATTCTAATACAGGCTCATTCATAGTGGTAAAGTCAGGTATAGCTCTATTAGGTTGCAGCATTGTACATGTGTATTGAGGGCTCAAAAGTTGTTAAAGCTGACAGCTCTGATGATCCTGCTGCACCGAGGACACTTACTACACCGAGCACAATACCACAGAATGCATCCGAGATCCAGGACCGCCCTGGGAAACTGAATGTAACTGCCGACTGCCTGTCCAGGCTTCCACTGCCTAACACAGGAGAAGTTGAAGTGGAACCAGACATAGTAGCTACTGTTTTCATGGAGTCTTTGCATGCCATGTCCTTGTCTGAGTTCACCGCCGCATGTGACACTTGCCCTGAACTGACTCAATTGCGACAGCAAATACAGAAAGGCTGGCCAAAATGCAGAAAGAATGTACCAAATGAGCTAGCTTCATACTTCAATGCATGAGACGAACTGGCTGTAGACAAAACACTTGTCATGAGAGGTACTAAGACAAATTCCAATCAACTGTGTTGTTGATATGGCAATAAAATTACTTATTACTTATTATATTACTTATTACTGACAGTTTGATTGTGCCTACATCACTGTGATCCAAAGTGGTAGACTTGGCACATGAGCGGCACCAGGGAGTGGTACGCACTAAACAGAGACTGCGAGAACTGTATTGGTGGCCACAAATGGACAAAGATGTACAGAGTAAGATAGCTTCATGTGTGTCATGCCAATACAATAACAAAACAGTGAAGACCCAACCTGCACCTCTTACACCTGTTAAACTGCCAGATGGACCATGGGAAAAGGTGGCCATTGACATAATCGGTCCTTTCGAACGTGCCATTACTCTCACAGACTACTACAGTAAATGGCCTGAAGTTGCATTTGCCTACCAGTCTCAACAGAGGTGATTACTCGCTTTTAAGCTACAGTGTTCAGTCGTGAAGGAAATCCCACCTGCCTGGTCTCTGACAATGGATGTCAGTTTACTTCCCATGAGCTTGCAAAGTTTCTGAGAGAGAGAGAGATAAAGCATCTGCGCTCAAGCGTCTACTACCCAAGAGCCAATGGAGCGATTGAGAGATTGAATAGGGTATTAAAAGAGTGTCTCCAGACTGCAGAAAGAACACACAAGCCTTGGAAACAAGCAGTGACTGAGTTCTTACAGATTTACCGTGCTACACCACATGCTACTACATGTGCTACACCATTTGAGTTGCTGAGAAAGAGGACGATGCACAGAAAACTGAACATCCTTCCTGTCTCACACAAAGTTACATCAAACAAGCAAGTCAAAGAAACGGTGAGACAAAATCAACAAAACAGTAAGGAATATACAGACAGAAGGAGCAAAAGTGCCCACCTTCCAAGTGAATGATACTGTGCGAGTCCGGAGACCGGAACATGTCTACAAGGGGTCATCCAAATACACAGAACCTCTGACAGTCGTAAAGAAGGCCGGACCAAGTACTTACCTTCTCAGTGATGGTGGGAAATGGAATGCCTCAAAGCTGGCGCGTTTCCCAAAGGAAGCTCTACTTTGCATCGGTGAGAACAATGAGACTACACTGGATGGACTCACTGTGACCGAGAACATGCATGTTGGGCAAGAACCAGGCCTTAGACGCACCACCAGAGTCAGAAACCCACCTCAGTTGTTAACCGACTTTGTGAGATGAATATGATACAGGATCAACATGTGAACTGTGCAAATTGGAAAAAATTCATACTGTTCTGCTAAGTCAAAAAAAGAATATTCATACTGTTATGTATACATGTATGTTCCTTCTAAGAGAAGGGGAAATGTTGTGTCCTGTTAATGCTGTTAATGCTGTAGGTGAACACTAGGGGTGCTAGAGTGCGCAGGAGGTTATACAAGTAAATGTTATGTACGTAGAAGAAGAGGAATAATAAAGTGGAAGAATAGCAGTATACATGTCTCTCGGCTGGTACTTAAAGGGATATTTCACCGCTGGAAAGCTTAATATATCTTTAAATTGGGTCACTTATGTAGCAGAAATGTGGAAAAAAAATTGAAATTGGTGCCTTCTAGGCCGAGAAAAGCCAGAAAATGTCTTTTTGGCTCATATGGAAGAAAGACACCAAATCCCAGAATGCACTTCGCTTCGCTGCTTTGAGTCCACTCCCAAGCCACGCCTACCGCTTGACAGACAGACAAGACAGCGAGGCATTCAACTCAACTCAATGTGTTTTATTGTTATTTCAACCATATACACGAAACAATGTTTCATCATGGCTCAAGTGGTGTTACACATTTAAAATATATAACGACATTATATAAAAACGACATATAAAAACGACATACAAAACAGGCTAGCTTTAGTGCACACACACATTATATAGGCTCCATAAAGTTCAGCTAAGCATACTAGCATTAGGCTTGGTGGGCTGTAAACACCAAGTATAAACACAGCCGTGAATTAGCGTGGAATGTCGAATGGTCACCATGTAACAGTCACAAACTCCAGCGGTTAGCAGTTAGTTGGATACAAATCACCACATTTCTGCACCAGTCCGTGTTAACACAGCCCACCTTCATACAGAGCATCTCTAGCTCGGATCGTCGGAGGGCTAGCAGGCCGGACAGTCCGGTAGCCTACGTTGTTGTTCAGCCATGTTTCCACGAAACAAAAAACACAGTCTCTGAACTCGCGTTGGGAGCATCGTTGAAGTTGGATGTAGTCCAGTTTGTTGTTTAATAAACGGACACTTGCAAGCAGGATTGATGGGACAGGTGGCCGGCTAGCGTTAGCTCGCTCTAGATGTGCCTTTTCCCCGGTTAGCGTTAGCTTCCCACCTAGCCGATGAGGAGGTCCCCTACCCGGCTCGGGGCATCGAGTGAGACCGCTGTTCTCCGGGCTGGTCTCCGTGCTGGTCTCCGTGCAGGCGAAGCTCTCGTAGTGTGGAATGTCGAATGGTCGCCATGTAACAGTCACAAACTCCAGCGGTTAGCAGTTAGTTGGATACAAATCACCACATTTCTGCACCAGTCCGTGTTAACACAGCTCACCTTCACGGGTCTTTTACCCAGTGACAAAGCATCTCTAGCTCGGATCGTCGGAGGGCTAGCAGTCCTGGTAGCTGGACAGTCCGGTACTCTGTTGTTCAGCCATGTTTCCACGAAAAAGTCTCTGAACTCGCGTTGGGAGTTTCGTTAAAGTTGGATGTAGTCCAGTTTGTAGTTTAATAAACGGACACTTTCAATCAGGATTGATGGGACAGGTGGCCGGCTAGCGTTAGCTCGCTCTGGATGCGCCTTTTCCCCGGCTAGCGTTAGCTTCCCACCTAGTCGATGAGGATGTCCCCTACCCGGCTCGGGGCATCGAGCGAGACCGCTGGTCTCCGTGCTGGTCTCCGTGCTGGTCTCCGTGCTGGTCTCCGTGCTGGTCTCCGTGCAGGCGAAGCTCTCGTAGTGTGCTGATTATTCCGTCTGTAATAACGTTCCCTGAATATTCTCCGATCTGTAGCGATGTATCCCAGTGGTATATGGGTGCGGTAGTTTGAAAGCACATCATTTTGTAAAAGTTAGCTGCTGAGAAGAGAGAGCCCTGTTTAGCGAGGATCCAAGATGGCTGACATTTTGTTTTTGTTGAAAACATGCGGAAGTAGCTCCTGCTACTGTTTGTAGTTCTTTGCCTCTGGCCTTCCATTCCTCCAATGACGTAAAAATTGTCATTTTGCGTCATTGGAGGAATGATTTCCAGACCCCCAATGCCGAGATCTCCCCTCTCAGGGGGACATAGGGGAGGGAAGCACGGTCATTCAGAAATACTACCGGGTTTCTACCTATACAAAGCTGAATGCTAAATCGGTGAAGTATCCCTTTCAAATACCTTTACAAAACACCACAGACACTGAACTAACATTATGTCTGACATTACATTTGCATTAAGCATTTTGTTACTAAATCGAATATCCACATGTCACTTTTAGCCTAGTCCTTGACGTTCCACTTCCGGGATTGCTCCTTTGCCGCTGGAAAATCCGCCGGATTTCACTCATTTAGGCCGGATATCCGTTGCCTTGGGCTTCCTTTGTGTTGTCGTTCTAAACTCTGGTGGATTTATGAGGACTCTGGTTAACAACTCCTCAGATCTCTGCAGGGTAAATCCCGACAGCTAGCTAGACTATCTGTCCAATCTGAGGTTTCTGTTGCATGACTAAAATAACTTTTGAACGTACACCAAAACAAGTTCCTTCTGAGCCTATTTTGCAGCGGCACCGCAGATTTTCTCCGGTGCTTAGCACCGCCTAAGACGATTGTGATTGGCTTAAAGAAATGCCAATAAACCAGAGCACGTTTTCCTCCCATCCCCGAATGCTATGTGGAGTCGGCAGTTCTGGGTTCTGGGTTCTTTACGTTGTTGGTAGTGAATATCACCACACAGCAGACTTTAGGCATCTTTCTGTGTTTACCAGCAGAAGGAATAGACGAGGAGGAAACCTTCACACAATAGAAGTCAATGGAGGGCAGAGAGTTGTGGGGGCAGGACTTAAATGCGCTCTGCCTCTATACCTCTGTGTTTTGTGCACAACTAGGTTGGCCAAAATGTATTGTGAACCTAAATTGTTAAGCAAGCCGGATCAAAATTTGCTGAACGATGTGCTTTATACGCAGGCAACGTTAATGCTCCGGATTCACCCATATATAAAACGTTTACAACACGAAAACAAATATTATCTTTTATAGAAGAAATGAAATACTCAAAAGAAAAATGTAAAAGAAAAAAAGACCAAACATTTACTGGAAAAATGTTCATATTGTCTGTTCAGTTTAAAATATACCATAGAGTAAATCTTTCTTCTTTCATCCTCCTCAGATGTGCAGCGTTGATAGAAAAACTCAACTCAAAGTTAGATCCCAAAGACCATCATGCAATATACAGAAAGTTGGCCTCTGTTCCTTGTTCCTCTTCTGTCTTTCCTGCTTCATTACAACCCCTTACTGGCTTTTTCATTGAAAAACTGCACGATTGACTACTCTGAAGATGCAAATAAGCTGTGGGTGACATGCAGACAGTGCCTCACTGCTATTCCCGACGACATTCCAGAAATGCATCATCACTGGATCTCCGCTCAAACAGCATTTCAAAGATCACTGGGACAGATTTAAAGTATTTACCAAAGCTCACCTTTGCAGCTTTGGAATTTAATTTGATTTCCCACATTTACAGACTTGGAAAAGTTAAAGGTCCTGGTCCTGGCCAGCAATAATCTTACAAAAGTGACAGACAGCATGTTTCAAGGACGCTATCTCTGGAGCTTAACCGTATCAGTTATATCTCCCCTTTGGCCTTTCAGTCCCTGGTCCGCTTAGAGGAATTAGATCTGGGCTCTAATTACCTATAACAAATCACAGATGTTGCTCCCATCTTTAAACTACCAACTCTAAATAAGTTGCTTCTTGGGAACAACAAGTTCACCTCTTTTCAATCAGACGATCTGCCTTTAAACGTCTCAAACATAAGTCCCTGTTGCTGACTTTGAACCCTCTGAGAAAGTTCAGTCTTCCAAAAGACGTCTTGAGTTAAGTAAGTGTAGCAGCGACATTGAATGGGATGTATATAACCTTTCTGAGAAACCTAACTAGTTTGTTCCTAGGTGGAAGTTATGTTAGCTTTGAATCGTACAGCGCGGTGCTGCAGACCACTGACTCACTACAAAAACTTTTTCTGACGTCGATGAAGGCGAGGCTAGATGAAGGTCTCATAGACGTCGCCTGCCAAATTCCTTCTCTAAGAACTCTTGATGTAGGGTTTAACCACATTGTCAGCGTAGATGACAACCTGCTGCAGTCTTGTTCTCAGATCACTGAGCTCAGGTTATCTTCTAACGAGCTGTCCGAGATGTTCACAGCTCAGGCATCTGGTTTTGGGCAATAACCAACTGTCCAAAGTGCCCCTCGCACTCAGAGGACTCTCCACACTGGAAACCTTGGATCTGAGCTCCAACTACATCACTGAACTCGACTGCAACGCTTTCCTGAATTTGACAAGATTAACAACCAAGTCCTTTCCAAGGACTCGATAATCTTCAAACTCTCAGTATTTCACCCGAAAATTACAGAAAAGAGATGTTCATAGGACTCGCACAGTTAGAGTATCTGACATTACATCTTACCTCAAGTTCTCTCACCTTTCTCAAATTTACCTAACTTGAAGAAGCTTATACTCAAAGTTTACGACACATTTCTTGTTCACGACATTACACAAGAGCTGCTCAAGGGCCTTAAATCTTTAGAGTTCTTAACGTCTGACAATTTCTTCAGGAAGTTGTTGCACCCAGATACATTTAAACACTCCCCGACTGAAGGTTCTTAGGATAATAAACAGCGATCTGTCAGATTTAACCCCTGAACTGCAAACTTGCAGGGACTCGATCTCTCCAACAATAAATTGAGATATTTAGATTTCCTTGGCGGGGCGAACCTGCTGACCCTCAGATGACTAACACTCAACGGGAATGAGTTGTCGGTCATCAACGAAACTGCCCTCCAATGCCTCCCTGCATTGACGTACCTGGACCTGAATAAGAACCCTGTAACGTGCGAATGCTCCAACATTGGCTTCAACCAATGGGTGCAAAGCAACAACCAGACGCAGGTAGTTAATGGCCACCAGTATACTTGTGCCTTTCCTGTGAGCCAACAGGGGAACAAGTTCCTGGACTTTGACAATTGCTCATGTTGGATAGATGCTAGCTTCTTCTGCTTCGTAATTCAGCACTTGTCTGATTCTGTTTACTCTCCTCGCATCCTTCATTTACCATTTCCTGAGGTGGCACCTGGCCTACGCCTATTACCTCTTTCTGGCCTTCGTCTATGATAAGAGGACGAGAAGGAAGGGCTCTCCTCACCACTACGATGCTTTTGTCTCCTACAACATTTACGATGAAGCCTGGGTCTACGAAGAGATGCTTCCAGTGCTGGAGGGGGAGCAAGGATGGAGACTCTGTTTGCACCACAGAGACTTCGACCCAGGTCTGTTTGTATTTAAAGGGTGATTTTGTTATTGTTTTTTCAACCTGGACCCTACTTTTTCCATGCATTGCTGTCTGAGTGACTAATGTGAATTTATAGAAAGCAGAAGCAAGGCCGCCGGTCGGAAACTATCACACCGATCCCCACAGCAAAGAATCCTACTCTCCAACGCCAGATCGATCACACACAAAATGGATATATATCATATATATCCATATATATATGCTACAAATACACATGAAACTGCTGCATGATGATTATTACTGAAGCCTGACTGAACACACTCGGTCATCCCAGACGACAGCTAGCGAGCTAGCAGGGTAGGTGAATGTTGAAAACGCATCTTGTTGTCATGTAAGGGCCCTGTTCATGTTACACAGACATTTTAATTGCATTTTGTGTCTGTTAAGATACACAAAGGCACTATTTAGCTTATGCCCCCATAACTGCTGTTTTAGCTAAGTGGGAGCTGTGGGCATTAGCTGCAGGAGCTCCGTGTTGTTAAGACCAATTCCGCTCATTTTTTTTCTATAGACAGGTCTTGCATAGTTATATTTAGCAAGATTAACGTAACAATTGGTCGGAGTTCTCCTTTAAGTGTTGTTTTGGAGCCTAAACTTGACTGTCGTTTTGAAGCCTAAACTTGACTGTCGTTTATGACATGACGTGTAGCCCTCCGTTGTGAGTGGCGTCTAGCAGAGAGCCAATAACAAAAAAAGAGCTTATAACTTATTTTATCTTGTTCCCAAACTAATTGGAGCTTATGTTGTGTATTTTGGTGTCTGCAGCTACCGTCTGTTTGATGAGCAGGACGATGTGCTGATCCTGCTGTTTATGGAGGACATCAGGGCTGGACTGGCCATCGGCCCACCGGGCATTTTCCCGGTGGGCCGACGCACTTTCGGGCCGAATCGCCGATATAATTTATAGGCCTTTGTTTTAATTTTTTTTAAAATGTTTTGGGCCGCGCCGGCCCAGAGATAACTGACAGCGGCCCATTGGTTAATATTCTTTATTGGCACTGACCTAACCCAATCAAATACAGGAACACCCTTCCCCACTCCCGGCCCTGAGACACAAGCTAATAATAGTTATAATATGCTGGAAGTTTAGCATCCACGTTAAAATGGACAAACGACCATCAACGCGCAAGCGATGTGTACAGAAATTACGGGAGAAAAAGATTAAGAATCTAGAGGGCGAATGCCTCAACATGTGCCAAAATGTCTGACATGTTTGGGGTTGTAGTAGCTGCTTCAACATCAGCATTAGGCTACCTGAAGTAGAGGAAGGAGGAGAGGTGGCTGGCTATACAGAGAAGCAGAAACAACAACATGATGACAGGGAGAAGCCAAGGAGGAGGAGAGCGACCATGACAGGGCCACGGGAGAGAGGGAGGAACAGATGGAAGAGAGAGTAGTTGATGACGGTAAGGAGTACGCAAATTAACAGGGACTCTCAGGAAGGGAGGGAGGTTGTGTGAGTGTGTGTGCGTGCGTGCGTGCGTGTGTGCGTGCGTGCGTGCGTGCGTGCGTGTGTGCGCGCGCCTCATGTCATAACGACAACAAGCAGTTTGGCAGTAACATTAAAGTTAGTGGCTGTCAGGTAACCTAACTGTTTAAGGGTTGGCCTGTTGGGTAGCTGAAGTCTGTGTTCTACTAGGCTCATGTATACTAGCCTATGTATACAGCCTGTTCTACTAGGCTCATGTATACTATGTATACAGCCTGTTCTACTAGGCTCATGTATACTATGTATACAGCCTGTTCTACTAGGCTCATGTATACTAGCCTATGTATACAGCCTGTTCTACTAGGCTCATGTATACTATGTATACAGCCTGTTCTACTAGGCTCATGTATACTATGTATACATCCTGTTCTACTACACTCATGTATACTATGTATACAGCCTGTTCTACTAGGCTCATGTATACTATGTATACAGCTGTCTCTCTACATTGCCCAGACATTTAAGCTAAATGAATTATACCTTAACTTAGCTGACATTTCTCTCTGTTTCTCACTCTTTTAAAGGTTACCTTGTTAGAGTAAATCTTTCTTGTTCACTGGTGTGGGCCAAGGCAACATTTTGATTGACTTTACTGACAATACACTTGTGTACTTAAATGCTGTTAAATAATTTGAAATTATACTTTAAACTCTTTATCTTTGGCAATGACTTGCACTTGAGTATGGACATTGTGTAGGCTACCCTTTGGCCTCCAGGTCGCCAATCAAAAGTGAGTGAGTACACTGCTTCTCTTTTCCAGGGCATGTATACTCTCAGCTTTAATGTAGCTTTTGGGAAGGGTTATGGTTATGGTTATTGTAGTTAGCAGACACTTTTGTCCAAAGCGACAAAATATGAATCTTACAATATTTAAAATGAACAGTAAAGAGTTTTTAAAAGTTGCTAAGCCAATATTAAGCAAAATAGTAATACTAATAATAATGGCAATACAATATCAAATATCAATAATAATAATAAAATAAATATACAAATCATAACTCTACAAATTAATTCATTATTTAAGTGTAAGATCAACAGATAAGTCTTGAGACCTCTTTAAGGATCCAAAACCATCACATGAACGCAGAAAACTAGGCAACTCATATCATAGAATGGACGCATATTTTAAGAGGACTGTCTGCAGGGAATGTCTCTGACCAATCACGGTGGGTGTGGGCCGCCTGGGCCAAAAATGCCCGGGCCGATTTTTTGTCCCAGTCCAGTCCTGGAGGACATCCCTGCCCGCGAGCTGTCTCTGTACTACAGAATGAGGAGTCTGGTGAAGAGATGCACCTACCTGAGCCAGCCGCAAGCCGGTCAACACACGGGAGTCTTCTGGCAGAACATACGGCGAGCTCTGATGACACCTGGAAGTCCCACAGACAACCCAATCATGGTTTCTTTCAGAACCAGGCCTGTTTTTTTTGTTTAAACTGTCACAAACAGCATATTTCAAAAGGGATTTAAATGGGCTTCTTACCTGTAAAGGTCATTTGATAGTCCTGGGGGGTAATGTGGAGCAGGAGGAGATATCTGGTCCCAGGTATGTGGGCTTCGACACTACAAATTTCAAACAGAAATCCCTGCATTAAAAACTGAGGTTGTCTGTGATCTTAAACCTGTGCGAATCGGCCATGTCTGTAATTTGTCAAGTAAAAATTCCCTCCAAGATGAATCTCTTGTTGTCCGTGATGTTGTAAAGGAGACCTAAACGATATATTGGGGGGGTGGGGGGTGTTTTGGTAAATTGACTGGATACTATCACTGTTTCACTGCCTGTCCGGCTGTCTGAATGCCTCGCGGCTCACGTGAAAATAGACCTGGCGCGTATCTTTAGCGGATCGGAGAGTCGTTTCATGTGGACTGTGTATTATCAAACATTGACTTGAATGGCAGCGATTGCCCGCAGCGCATCCGGAACGCAGCGCAGACGCGCCCGGTGGAAAATAGGGGTAAGAGTTTGTCATAAGTTTTAAAAGATCTGTTGTGAGTAGATTGCAATGACAATGTATTTTTATTCAGGGAACTTCATCGGGTAACTTTTACTGTTTGAATAGTATTCATACAGTGTGGCCAATTAAAATTGACGTATTTTATTGACGTAAAATTGAAGTATTTTATATGAAACACTCATTGTGATACATGTTTTTATTAATGTACTTAAATGTAACAGAGGTCTGTGGTGTCCTGATCATGTTGAGTGTTTTTCTGAATGACATTTAGGCCACGTCCACACGTACCAAAACCATCTTTTTTTTTACACGTCTTCCCTGGATTCGTTTCAAGAATAGTTGTGTCCAAACAAATCCATTTGTAAATGACTCAACGCGCTACGTCATATTCCAGGCATGTAGGCGGTGCTGTTATTGCTACAGAAATTAACGAAAAACGGAGAAGAGCAGAGTCTTCAGTCCGTCCGTTCATAACATGACTAGTTAGACTCAAATAATTTCTAGTAGACGGGCTTTGCTAGACTTTAATAACTTTCACCACTGCTCATATTATAAAGGTCGCCGCAAGAAAACATGTCTTTGTTTACAATGTATAATGTGCTGTCGGATTGCTTTTTATTTTGCAATTGTGTCTGCTATCGAACATGATTGCAGTGCGCTAGCTAGCAGAGCTAATGTTAGCTCTGCTAGCTAACATCGGCAGTCAAACAAACATCAGTGATCCAGTGTCTTTTTGATAAGCTACACGTTTTTCTTGCGGTAGCCTTTCTACAATAAGTCGTGTTAAAAGTTACTATAATCCATTCAAGGAATTGATAAACAGATAAGCTACTTCCACTTTATAAACAGCTAACCGCAGCTAACATTACGTCCCTGCTAGAGCGGTCAGCTGGGTTGAAGGCAGCAGGCTATGAGGTCGAGGGGTGTGGCGATGACATCATCGATACGCATGTATGCGGTTTCGCCGTCCAAACAAGGCCAAAAGTGAGCCGTTTTTTATCACCCTGGGACCAGGTTTCAAAAAAGTGCGTTTACAGGCAGTGTGTTTACAGTATTCGTGTGGACAGTCGGCCCAAACGATGCAAAACATGTGCGTTTGCATCAAAACATGTCTCCGTGTGGACGGCCCCTCAGTCTCATTTCATTCACAAAGCACATGGCCGGTTACCTGGATACTATAGCTGTCTGTCAGTGCCACCTGAGGGCTGTTTGTGTCGGTGGGTGTTAAAGAGAGAGAGAAAGAGAAAGAGACACAGAGAGAGAGAGAGAGAGACAGAGAGAGAGACAGAGAGAGAGAGAGAGAGAGAGAGAGAGAAAGAGAGACAGAGAAAAAGACAGAGACAGAGAGAGAGAAAGAAGTTTTAAAACTTTCTTTCTTTGTTGCGTATGTCTTTCCTTGTGTGTTTGTTTCTTTCCTTCCTTGTTTGTTTGTTTGTTTCCTTGTTTCCTACTTTCTTTCCTTGTTTCTTTCTTTCTCTCTTTGTTACTTTTATCTTTCTAATTTCCCCAAGATTAAACAATAACTGTGTGAGTGATTGAGTATTATAAGTATTAATCATTTATTCATAATTCATTTTATTCAGTTTATTATTATTTTTCTTGACATTTATTGTCTTATTGTTATCATTTTTAGTTTTGCTCAATTCGTATTCATTTTGGTCAGGTTTAGTTTTTTGTTTTCATCTCGGTTTCCATTTTGTTCTGTGAACACTTTGGGCTGCATGAAAGCTGCTTTATAAATAACAGTGAGTTGAGTCAAAGTGCTTCTTTATTCATTTCTTTCTGCCGTTGTTTCTCTCATTCTTTCTGTCCATGTTTGTTTCTTTTTCATTCTTTCATTGTTTGTTTCTCTCTGTCCTTGTTTCTTTCTTTCCTTGTTTCATTGTTTGTTTGTTTGTTTCTTTACTTGTTTGTTTTCATTCTTTCTCTTTTTTCTCTCTCTTTTGTTTGTTTCTCTCTTTCCTTGTTTTCTTTCTTTCTTTCTGTCCTTGTTTGTTTGCTTGTTTTCTTTCTTTTCTTCTTTGTCTGTTTGCTTCTTTCTTTCCTTGTTTCCTAGTTTGTTTGATTCTTTTTTTCTATCTTTCTTGAGTAAAACTACCATCCATGTTCCATCAGATATCAGTAATTCTCCCAACATGTTTCTATAGCTGAGTAACTGCAGCCCGACAGATGCATTCAGGGATGAAAGAGTTTTGTCTATTTGTCTCTTCAGCCAATCGGACGCTGCGACGATGACGCTATACCTGCCAACAACAGCTGACTCCGTAGTGTCATATAGTGTGTTTGTGCTCAGACCAGCAGTCGGTTTTGTTATTTGCTGGATGGATGTGCGACACAGCGGACAGGAAGCTGTGTAGTGTATTATTTTAAAGAAAAACCTGCGAAACAGATTGAAGATAAGCAGCTGACGTTGGGACGACTTCCTGCTGAGAGGCAGCATGTGGGAGGAGAGCTTCGACACCGAGCAGTAAGTCACCGCTTCAAAACATCTGGAGAGACTTTTGATCTTGTCTGACGTTCAGGCAGATTAGTGACAATAGCAAGGGGTAGCTCTGGGTTCAACATCACTGTAAAAAAAAAAGTTATTTCACTGGAATTTACTGTAAAATTGTATGGGGTTTTTTCCGTTTTTTCTACATTAAGTGTTAATGCCATAAAAATACGGAAAAATACTTTTATTTAAAAAAAACACATTAAATAAAGGTTGTAGTCTGTAAATTGATATAATGAGAAAATATAGTTGTTTAACAGGATAATTCCAGTGCTTAATGAGCTTGAAAGTTAAATTACATTGAATTTTATGTAAAAAGACAAAAAATAACTATAATTTTACTGAGTGTAAAATTGAGGCATCTTTCTGGTTTTTTTTTTACAGTTAAACCTTAAAATTAATGTAAAGAAACGTTAAAAAACAATCGTGAAAAAACGGTAAAAAGTCCAGCAGCAAAAGTTGCCAAACACTTACCGTAAAATGACAGTCAAAAACCTGACGTTATTCTACAAAGAACTTCTTTTTAAAATACAGTTATTTACTGTACATTTTCTGTATTTTTTCCGTCCAACTACTGTAAAATTAAAAAGAATTGTAATCATAAAACATATTTAGAATGTTAAACGAACGTATAAATCTGTACAAACACTGAAAAATATTGTATACCTTAAAATATATATAATATTATATATAATATACCTTAGTTGAATGAAAACTGCTGTTTTCATACTTTTTTCTTTGGTAAATTCACAAGATTATCCAATCCATCCACAATAACTCCCTGTCAAAGTACAGATTTCTGGATGTAAAACACGTAGAAATCATGTCAAATGAATGTAAAATGACCCTCTTTTTACAGCCCATTCATAGTATCTTAAAAGCTTTAGGCATTTATTTTATATGATTATCCAGTCTATTTACAGTAAATTCCTGTTTAATACTGGTTTTCTACTGTACAAAAAAGCAACTATCTAATATACCGACATACTTTAACCATTAATATAACAGTTTTACTTCATATAAACAGTACTTTATAGTGATTAAACGCTAATATATCTACAGACTTATCCCATAAATGTACTGTTTGTTTACTTTGTAAAAACATTTGACAGTATTTACAATTAACTATCCAATATATGCATCAGAGACTCTTCAGAGGGTAAATATTGGTATAATGTATAGGGGTCCATTTTAGCTTATTCAATGTGGTCTCATACATACTGTGTGATAGGGTTTTAATCGCTGTCAAACATCATTCTGGCCAATATCTCTTAATGGAAGTGTACTAAAGGGGTTAACAGAGGTACTGAGACAGGTAGGACCAGCCAGACCCGTTTAATGCATTGAATGAGGATGACATGAACCCTCACTGCATGGCCTCAACCACTCCACAGCACAAACCCACAAGCATTGTTCTCAAGTATAGTTGGGTCAATGTAATTCTGTTAGAAACTAAAATACTGTAATATTTTGTAAGCATATTTATGGTAATACAAACAGTAAAACAACTTGGCAGCACACAAGCTTAAACAACCAGCTAAAGCTGTACCACACCAAATCACCACTGTGGCCTATGTGGACAAAGATGCTGTATTCAGATCTGTCTTTGTAAAAATAAACATTCTTTCACCTAAATATTTGTGGAAACAAAGCCATAGCTTCATTTAAGGGAATGCATAAGAGACAAGAGACAAGAGTCAACCTAAACTGCAAGCCTTGGATGTACATGATGTCTGTTTTAGTCAAAGTCTGTGATCTGTGCTGTGTCTGTGCTCATCATATAATCATGTTTTGGTCTGGTGAATGAGTTGACAAAAGAATCGTGCAGCCACAGTTTACATCACATAGCCCCACAACCCTATAGGCCTACAGGATGGCGATACAGTACACAGAGAGCCAGGCAGCCTGGTACATCTTCACCATCCTAATATTTTAGGGGGCATCTGATGATCTTGCCTCATTTCACTTCCGTGGAGGCCATGTGAGGCTATTTCAGATTCATGACTCAACATCTTCATCCATTGACTGCTTACTTTGCTGATGTCTGCTGTGATGCCTTATACTGTGTCCACTCTGGCTTCTGATGTCTGTTCCTGTCTATGTCATGCAAACAGCTCAGAGCATGAGCTTCCCTCTTATGTGGGGTAGAATGAATATTCATGCAAGTCCAGTACCTCAAAAGCCTCACCAGCGCCTGACAAGACCTCTGTGATCTGATCACCTCTGCCTCTGAAATTACACTGCAATTTCCATATACTTGCAATGGTTACACAGGCATTGATGCACATATGGCCTGGGCAATATGTGTTCCATTTAGGTGTAACATTAATACGTTAATACGTCTGCTACACTTTTATAAGGGGTGGAAAATCAATATTCATGCACACCAGTACCTCAAATACATACCTGCTTGCCTAACTTACACACCACCTAACCTAACTTGTTCCACTAGTTCCAACCCTCATACAGTTTAATTCAACCCTGCGTTGATACGCCACAACAGACACAACAGAGCCATACGTGTAATGTCAGATGTTGCTTGATAGTGTCCTATACCTATAATTTACTGTAACAATAAAGTAATCTTGAATTGTGTGCGGCTGCCCATTTTAAGTGTGTCCCCTCTTCTGAAAGTCATGCCTACTGACAAACAGTATGGACAACTGCATTATGCTTACTTGAGAAAGTATCTGTTATTTCACAGGTCTTTCATAAAAGGCTGTTAATCCACTTTAAAAACGTTGGAGGCTGTCTTCCAATACAATATGTTAGACCAGAGGTTTTGAAAGTGGGAGGCAGGCCTCCCTAAGAAGCTCCAAACTGTTTTAGGGGAGGCTTGTGAATGTAAATGAAAATTCGGAATTCAGAAATACAGTAGTTTGGGGAAGTTTTTAGTGTTTTTTTCAGTCAGAAGCTAATAAATGCATGCGGGACAAGCCTCTTTTTTATGTATTTGGTGTACTTGAAATAATACAGGGCTCTCAAGTTTTGAAGACAGGCAAGAGTGACATCCCCCCCCCCCCCCCCCCCCCCAGCGTGTTAATAGCCAGTGTATGTTCATTATAGCTTCCAGTTTGTAGATGTTAGTTAGATGGCACCAACATTAGGTCTAATCATAACTGGCCTGGCAACCCGAAGGACAGGGTTCTGGTTCCAGATTTGTTTGGTGACTTATGATGGGGGGTTCTGGGGGTCCACCCCCAGAAAATGGTGAGCATTAAACACTTGATTTCCTGCATTGTGGTGAATGTTTATGCACCTATTAGTACCTTTTTCTGAATAAATATGCTGGAAATATCTTTATGTAAAGGGACACAAATTACAATTTAAATATAAAAACATAATGGAATATATTGCAGTAAGGCTCTCAGGTATTATGTATTGCTTTCAACTATTTATTCTCCTTTGGATCAACTTTCCTAATTATATGTGAGTCAGCACACATGTAGCTTAATGGCATAATTTACTCTTACCTTCTCTTTTACATCTTTTGTTGGGGAAGTAACCTCCTTAAATGTGCATATGACAATTATTCACCTCAATTATACATTATTCATTTTAATGGATTAATAAACCCCTGATTTCTGCTCATGTCAAAAACGTTTGCACATTCAAAATATAACTCATCCCATGCTCTCTGAGATTTGGAGGAGTCATATTTTGTGAAAAATAAAGTGATAATAGGATATTACAAGAATACAGTCACAATATTTCAGAAAATAATCCACCTGCACAATAGTCTGCTATGCATTACGTGATTGCTCTGCTGATACGGTAGACCTCAGACCTTCTGACAGACCATAGATCCCCGTCTGGGTCCCTGGTCTCTGAATGAGACAAAGTTTAGTGAAGTGGCTGAACGCTGCTCTACGTCGGAGGTGGAAAACAAAAACTATACGGCAGAATTAACGGAGCTCAAACGCGACACATCTGCCGCAGCATCTCCACAGCAGAGCGCATCGATAAACCTGAAGCTGCAGCTTTTTACAGTGAGTGGACACTAAGCAACGTTTCATATTTGTCAGTCAACTTTTCAAAATACATTCAGGGCTACACTCAAAACATTCGAGCTGAAGCCTCGGCAAAATCAGCTGACGCCGCGTCTGGTGTAGCCCCTTTCTTTTTTTTGTTGATTGGCTGATAAGTGGCAGGCTCGACTAAGAACTCCAGGAGAGACTCGCTTGATTCCATAATGAGAGAGGCGCGGCCAGAGAAATTTTGGGCGCTGCGGCATATTAAATATATTATAAATAGTTTTTCTGCGTGAGAAATACAATGTGTGGCGGGAGTGCGTGACAACAGACCGAAATGAGTGACTGTCACGCTCAATGCGTGACACTTGAGAGCCCTGATAATATATGTAGCATACACGTTCTTTTCCTTATGAAGGTGCATGATACATTTGTTACATTATTTTCTCTTAATATTAAGACCCAAAATGAGTGTTAAACAAAATGCAAGGTCTTTGTGCAGTCCTACTGCTCCCTCAAATCATTTTGCCTCTCCCCAGTTTCTACAGGTCAAAGGGAATAAAGAGTTTTTCATGGGCTGAGGTAATATAAGGTGAATAAAGACATGAAGTATGAATAAAGCCTTACATTGGTGTGCTATATATTGTTTTAATTTAGCCATACATGCTATGTGTGAAAGACTGGGAAGTGATGTTAGTGCTCAACAGTTCAACCAAGGCTTCTGTAGCATCAACATGAATTTAGTAATCATTGGATGAATCATGCCAGGCGAGACAATCTTGACCAATGGTATTGTTTGACTTCAGAGGGGGAGGGGCTAACGTCAAGATCAACGGCACAGAGACACTGTGGACTGGATAACGTAGCTAGCTAATGCAGGACATTTCCACGAAGATTCACATTCAGCTTTCACTTCAGGTAAAGTAATACTGTTGTTTTTATTTACATGTAGTTTCCTCACGAGATATCAACTGGACATGAGATAAGATAACACTTACAATTTTAAAATGTCAGCAGGGATAACGTTAGCATTAATTTGCCGTTGATGTGCCTTATCAACATGTGTCTGGCGCAACATTATGCCTGTCCTTAGGTAACGGTAGCCTTGAATGTGAACCATGCACCAGTCGTAATGTTAGCTAGCTAAACATATAGGCTAGCTAACATTTAACTATATTATATTTGTCAGTTGACTAACGCTAACGTTAAGTCAACGTTCCATGTTTAACTTAAGTTCCTATTTCCTCGTGCAAACACGGACCTGACAAAGACAGTGGCAGTTAACTTAGTAACGTTTACTTGCTAAGTAAGGTAATGTTAGTAGTAGCTAGACTGTTTAGCAGGTTAGCTTGATTAGCCAGGTACTAATACTAGTAGTTAAAGAAACGTTATAACCCTCCGTTGCTCCTAACACTAGGTAGTTAACATTACATACATATCTCAGCTGACTAACTTTAATTTGGTTCTACTTTATGAACAGTGAACCACACGTTGTAATTAACATTTTACCCCTGATTCATTCAAGATTTACAAGTGTAACAAGTTACAACATGACATTAAACGGAGAGTCTGCTTTGTAGACCACAACATCTTAATTTGAACGTGATCGTTATTTTCACTCATGATTCAATGTGTCCAACTTAACATTACCATTCTCGCTTTCCACATAAAAGTAAATTGACAGAGAATTGAACAAACTCAGAAATAAGATATAGGCTACCTGCTCTACTTAGAAGTGTCTCTCCCTCCAGTCCAGACAATTGCACTCAGTATGTAATTAAATATGTATTTTAAGTTTCATTTTTGCTGTAAATCTAAATAAATAATTACCTGGTGGTCAATGCTGGCAAGCCACCACAAATACATATATGTATAGTACTGGTACAGTAATTTTGAAATGTTAAAAAAATCTCACCCTAATTCTTTAATCCCTGTTTAGGCAAGTTGGAAGAAAGGAGGATACAAGATTAAGAAGACCAAGGAGAAAAAGAAAGCTAAAGTAAAGAGATGTTCACCATACAGTATCACACGTAATCAGCTGTACCTTACCACATCTTTCTCACCCATGTTATGGCTCTCATTCTGTGTTTGGTTTGACAAGGATCAAGAGGCCAATGACCAGTTAATGAAGGCTGAACCAACAGACCGGACTGAGAACAGGATAGCCCAGAGCAAGAGGGGGCCCAGCAGAGGCTAAGAAGGAGGCAGCAAACCCACATACAGCTGAGGGAGGTACCGAATGACATCTGCACTGGTAATGGTTGCTTTACCTGGTCTGTGCTCGTAAACAAAAACTAACATAAAACAAACCGAGGTCTGAACCGAACGTGTATTTGTCACATTGTTACACCCCTATTTGTTGGTACAGCCTTACTTGAGTCTAAACACAGTGACTTGGGACTTGTTCAAGATGGTGAAGGTTAAAGCGTAACTCTCGGCAAAATGCAACCTAGGGTGTTTTTGTGAATGTACCTGAGTCAAACTTCAGTTTAAATGCATAATTAGGACGGTAGCGCGACTTTTAAGATTTACCATATCTTCGTTTTCCGGTCAAATGGCCTTTTGAATGGGAGAGCTAGGGGCACTACTATGATCACATCAAAATCACTTTTTTTAAAACACTAAGAAGGCTCGACACAACATGAAACTTTGCTCCAAGTATCACCAGGAGCTCTACACATTAACGAAAGTATTGAGAACATTGATTGTGTTCACAGAGTTTACTAAAAACGGTTTTGAACGACTTAGTTTAGCAGTTGTTGTTTCCGGGTGCTAACATCTCCAAATGCAGCTTAACAGGGAGGAGAGTAAAGATGGAAAGCTCCTAAAGCTTAGTTCCATATAAATACACGGATAATTTATTGTTTAGTCGTTAGTGAAAAACCATATTGACCTTGTAGTTGAAAAAGGAGCCTCACATAAGAATTACATTTCCTCTTATTGAGTCTGTTCATTCGCATTTGGAGATTGACACTTTTTGAGAGATGGTAGCGCCCGGAAACAACAACTCCTACGGTGAGTTGTTCAAAACCTTTCTTTTTAGTAAACTCTGTGAACACAAACAATGTTGTCAATGCTGAGTTCATGTGTAGAGCCACTGGTGATATGTGGAGCAAAGTTTCATGTTGTGTCAAGCCTTCTTCTTAGTGTTTTGAAAAATAGTTATTTTGGTGCTATCATAGTAGCCCCTAGCTCTCCCATTCAAAAGGCCAGTTTACCAAAAACAAGAATATGGTAAACCTTAAAAGTGGCGCTTCCGTCCTAATTATGCTTTTAAACTAAAGTTTGACTCGGGTACATTCACAAAAACACCCTAGGATGCATTTTTGCGAGAGTTACGCTTTAAGACTTGTGACTTGCACATGTGTGACTTAAGACCATTACACACCGGGGGCGTGATGATTAAGCGATGCAAATATGCAAAATAATCGGCTGTGAATATTTCACATCAAAACTATTCACACCGGCAGCTATGCGAATTTGCGACAGTTTTCAATTAAAGTTTCGTGTATTCGCGCCAGCTCATCTACCATGTCGGTAGGACAGATGCTGAAGAGAGAAAGTGACAGAAGATGTGGTGTGAGCGGACGAGAAAGAGAGAGCAGTCGGACCATAAGAGAGTTAACGTTTAGCGGTGAAGATATGAAGTGATTGTACAGCAGCTAGATTCTGCAGTTTGAGAACAAATAAATGCTGCAAAACCGTGTAGCATATGTCTAAGGCTTATTGTGAAAGGTAAAAACGAAAAGAATGTTTCTGGTATAAGCTGCCTTTGTAAAGATTGAAAATAGTAATAAAGTTTGCAGACTGTACAGTCTGTAGATCAGACAACAGCCTCTGTGTTGTTGTTTGGTCATCCTCATAAGTAAACAAACAACAAAATATTAGGGCTGCACGATTTGAGGAAAATATCTAATTGATTATTTTGACGGATATCGCGATTGCGATATGATTCACGATATTGGAGGGAATGATGTTTTTTTATTTTCATTGAAAAATATAAAAAAAAATGATTGAAGTGTGATTTTTTTGCAAGGATCTGTTCCAAACAAAGATTTTTTCCTTCAGTCTGTAGGATAGGATTTGTAGGCCGGGACGTCTCTGCAGCACCACAATACTTCATTTTAGAACGGTTTGACACATATTTTGCCTTCAACAAATATTGCACCCCCCTGCGATTTGGATATTGCACTAGTTCATATTGCGATTTCGACAATATTGCGATTAATTGTGCAGCCCTACAAAATATATTGACAAAACGTCCTTGGTGTGCAAATGTCTTTATTCTCACCTCTGGTATCTGTAAGTAAGAGCTACTCTCTCGCAAAGCTACAAACCAGATATTTAAGACTCAAACTATGATGTCATCAGGTTACTAAGCTGCTTCTTAGACAATACATGTGAAACTCATTTTGTAGAATAAAAAAAAGAAAAGAGGTTTATTCTATGTTAGCGTTTCAATTCTGAAACACAAAATCTCACCGTTACCTCCTAACAATCCCCCTGGCTGTTCTCAGTGTCATCTTTAAAATCTTTCTCAATTCATTGTTTTTGGAAAAGCTTATACATTACATTACATCAGATGACATCACAAATTTTAGTTTTTGGATTTTGGAGAGAGTTGTTCATGTTCACTGACATTTTGAACACGCATGAATGAATTCCCAAATTGCCCATAGTTCCGCTTTTGCTATAATACAATGTACCAGACAGTTTTTGCTCCCATAAGTTTATTCATATGTTAAGGATTAAGGATAGCACTGTTTAATTGTGCATTTATTTGTAACGCAAGCAGTAAATGGTCATTTTATGATACTTTCTGGTTATGATACATCTTAAAATCTCATATATCTCAAATAGGGATCTGCAGTGAATGGATTGGACAATGCTGTAAAATGTCAGCAGAAAAGATTTATATATTTATTGAGTGTAAAAGTAGTTAATGCAGATGCACTTTTACATAGTCCTTTTGGTTTTTGTACATTCAAAACCCCATTTACTGATGAGGAAGTTGTGAAGATATATTGGATAGTAATAGTTAGGGCTGGGCAATATGGCCTAAAAATAAAATCTCTGATTTTATTTTTTTTAATTCGATTTCCGATTTTTTTTCCGATTTTCCCCCCTACTTATTAATAGGGTTGGGTATTGTTTGGGTTTTTTCCGATACCGGTGCTAAATCGGTACTTTTAAAACGGTGCCGGTGCCTAAACGGTGCCTGAACCGATACTTTTTAAGAAAGTTTAAAAAAAAGAAGAAGAAACAAGAAGGATAGGCCTACTAAACAACAGTTGGTGACATTTAAGAACACATTGTTTATTACTAAGGCCATATGGTCAAAATTAAATGATTTAATAGTAATGTAATAACTATAACTTATAATAAACAATAACTTATTTCACCAGTAAATTGCTGTTGAACGACAAAAACAACAACCAGATGGGAAAAGGGTATTTTACAATAACTTTGAATGCACCGCAAGGCTGTAGGTTACCAGTTTCAGTGAATGCACCGTCTGTGTTTTTCCGACGTTGGCAGCTGCTGCGCTGCAGAGCATACTGTTGATATACAGTCACACTTTACACTGTGTAACGTCACCTGTCAGCATTTTAACCGTGTTTAATCCAACTGCTAGCTAAAGGTAGGCTAATGTTACCTGCTGTCGAGTGTAGTGTAAAGTCAGGCACCGAAATAAGGCACTGAAATTTGCTGCCTTTGACTGCGATGGGCTTTAGGCAAATGTTGCAGCGCGGGGTTTGCTGCTCCACGTCTGTCGCGGCAAACCCATACCAGTTCCAAACAACAGATGATTTTATTCCTTTCTTGGGAACAAACTTCCCACTCTCACCGGTAGCCATGTTGTCACTTGCTGTTGCTGTTTTGTGTGTGCTATGATGTTGTTGTCGCTTGCCATACTGTTATAAAAAAACTAACTCTACGGAAGCTCCGGAGTGCCAAAAATGCGCCATTACACAAAAACTCGATTTACTTATTTTTTAAATCGCCCGCAACAAAAAATTCGAATTAATTCATTTAATCGATTTTTCGCCCAGGCCTAGTAATAGTAATTACTGTCAAATAATGTTTATAAAGTAAGTCCCATGCACTTGCACAAAGTCTGTAGATATATTGGTGTTGCTTGTTATTACTGTCAAATAAAGTTTATATAAAATAAACATGTATATACATATAATTGGGAGTTGCTTGTTATTATTGTCAAATAATGTTTGTAAACCCCTTACTTCAATGAGGAAAAGTCTGTAGATATACCAGATAAGTGCTTTTAAATTACTATAAAACTATGTTTATATAAAGTAACCTCATGTATTAATAGTAAAGGTATGTAGATATATTGGAGAGTTGCTTCTAAATTACTATGAAACAATGTTTATATAAAGTAAACACCATACAATAATGGTAAAAGTATGTATATATGTTGGATAGTTGCTATTAATTACTATAAAGAACAGTTTATATAAAGTAAATCCCCATACAATAATGAGGTAAAGTCTGTAGATATATTGGATAGTTGCTTGTGATTACTGTAGAATAGTGTTTATATAAAGTGAACACCCATACAATAATGGTAATACTATGTTTATATATTGAATAGTTGCTTTTTATAACTAAAAAACAATGTTTATATAAAGTAAACCTCATATAATAATGGTAAAGGTATGTAAATATACTGGATATTTGCTTCTAAATTACTATGAAACAATGTTTATTTAAAGTAAACACCATACATTAATGGTAAAAGTATGTAGATATATTGGAGAGTTGCTTGTAAATACTATCAAATATTGTTTATATAAAGTAATGACTATTATTATTAGGTTTATGCAAGGTATTATCCCATTATATTCTTTTTTTATACAGTAAAAACAGTATTTAACAGGAATTTACTGTAAATAGATTGGATACTCATAAAATAAATGCCTAAAGGAGGGTAATTGAAAGTTATTTGACATCATTTTTGTGTGTTTTACATCCAGAAATCTGTACTTTGACATGGAGTTCTTGTGGATGGATTGGATAATCTTGTGAATTTACCAAAGAAAACCGTATTAAAACAGCAGTTTTCAGTTAAATTGTGTACTTTTAAGGTATTTCTGCAATATTTCTTAGTTTTGATAAAGATTTATAATTTTTTTAACATTCTAGAAATGTTTTATAACAAGATTGTTTTTTAATTCTACAATATTTAGACTGTAAAAATACAGAAAATATTTACAGGAAATATCTGTATTTAAAAAAATGAATTTTCTGTAAAATAATGTTTTTTACTGTAATTTGACGGTAAGTGTTTGGCAACTTTGCTGCCAGACTTTTTACCGTTTTCTTACAATTAGTTTTTTTACAATGTGGGGGGAGGGGGGGGGGGGGGGGGGTCGAGATCTCCAACTGTCTAGAGAGGTCCCGGGACATATCTGCATCTATCGAGAAAAGAAAAAAACTAGGGATGGGGCCGATCCGATCCAGTATCGGTATCGGGACCGATACCAGCGAAATTCAGGTATCGGATTTTCCCGATCCAACCTGCGGAGATTTCCGATACCACGAGCCATGTCTGCACTTTAACGTTGTCTGCTGAAATGGCTCCAAAAGTGATTCCTGCCGGTGCCGGCTGGTCTGCTGGTTGGCTGCAAACTGTGGAGTACATTTCCTGAACGGAGGCGCGGCTCAATGAGCCACAGAGTTATGAGACACGCCCCCGCTCAGGAAGTCCATTCCGCAGTTTGCAGCCAGCTAGCAGGATTGTAGCATGAGCAGCATTGTGGCTAGCTCAATGCTATCCTGTGTGTCCGCTGTTTGGAAATACTTCACAGTGGAAACACCGCAGAGCAAGACAGCAACATGCAAAAACAAAACAGGACTTTCACAATCGTCTGTCCCGGGGTTGTTGCTGGCTTGTGGCGTTTCATTTCCCCGTTGTTGCGTCCCCCAGAGACCGCGGATCGTGTCCCGACGGCCGCTGTTTCAGAGCACCCGCTACGCAGCCGTGAAAACAGAGGTGTGTGTGTATGTGTGTGTGTAACTAAGTGTGTGTGTAAGATGTTTACAGTTATTGCACTTTTCTTGTATTTCAGATATTTGACATTTTAAAACGTTGATTTGTTGATGCTACAAGAGCCAGTGTGCTTCATTTGCGCCGTTCACACACTGTTTTATTGATTGTGTGTGTGTGTGTGTGTGTGTGTGTGTGTGTGTGTGTGTGTGTGTGAGTGTGTGAGAGAGATTTTTACACTTGCACTTTTCTTATATTTCAAGACTCAAGTATTTGACATTTTGGGAATGTAATAAATATTGACATGACAATCAATTTGAAACCCTTACAGTTGCATATCTGTTTTCAAAATGAGATTTTTCCTGTTTTTCTGACTTCCTTTTCTGACCTTATACTTAGCTCAAGTTGCCTTTTGGGACATACATGCATACGTACGTCCATATCATACTTGCCCGTTGAGAGGAGTTTATTTCAGCATCATATAAAATCAACAATAATGATAATAATAATATTAAAGCAAACACAGTTCTGGTATCGGAATAGTATCGGTATCGGCGATATCCAAATTCAGGTATCGGGATCGGATCGGAAGTGAAAAAATGTGGATCGGTGCATCCCTAAAAAAAACATTTAAAAAATTGTAGGAAAAAAACTAAAACTTAAAAATGTTTGAGAGGGCTAAAATACTATGGAAAAATTCCTCAAAAAAGGCAACAAAAACGTGGAAAACAAAGTCCAAAAAAACCTTGAAAAAAGCAACAAAACAAAGAAATTTCCCAAATTCTCGTGTAAATTACGCCTACGGACAACAGGATAGATAGACAGCAACACATGCACCACTCGCTCTGTCTCATTTCTGGTGCAGAGAACTAAAACCCTCGACTTTTACTTTTATAAAAGTATAAGGTAAAAACAGGGCTACAAATGAGATCTCTGTGAGAGCCCAGCATGCTCCTAGCTAACTATTATGCTAATGCAACATAGCTCTAATCTTGGCCGATGGTGGTGATTTTTCACGGTAAAGTCCTGCTACATATTCTGCTGCTACTGTGAAAAAATCACCAATAAAGGCTTCTAAACCAAATACTACACAACCGGACATGTCCCAGCAGTAAAGTTACCAGAATTTTGGGAGAAATGACCAGCATTGGCCAAGATTACAGCTATGTCGCGTTAGCATGCAGCTACATAATAGTTAGCTAGGAGTATGCTAACGTTAGATTGTAGTGGAACGAAGCAGCACTTTCCAACGTCAAAAATTGCAGATAAAGGCTTCTAAACCAAACACTACCCAATCGGACATGTTTCAGCAGGAATGAGAACCAGAATTGGGGAGAATTTAACAACAATGGCAGCCAAGATGACATGTTTACTGCCGTTAGCATGTAGCTACTATAGTGGTATACAGCAGTGGTGGCTGGAAGAGCTGTCATCCCATCTTTGAAAAGACACTTTCGTACGTTTACACTTTGTCGCGTTATTCAGTCCCTCCAGAAAAACGCGGAGTTTTTTTGTGATTGTTGCGGGCAAAAATCCTTGATTATGCGGCACGTTTTCTTAAAAAATGCGATGGAATATGCGGGATATTTATGCCATTTTATGCGATGAAAATGCGGGAACTTGCAAAAATTGCGGGAACTTGCAAAAACTGCGGTTTGATGAAAAAGAGAAAAGAAGTGATTCCCCCAACACTGTGTTCTCAGTAGGTGAAATTACGTCACTTCATAACGTTCCCATGGCAACAGGGGAAAATGGCTGCTCTTGTGTGAAGTAAACGCAACATTTTTCAACTTTCTGCTGAGATATATGTGACTTTTTTGCAACGAAAATGCGGGTATTATGAAATCATGCAAGCCCCGCATATTTTGCGCGGAAATCGGCAATTTATGCGGCGAAAGTGCGGCGTATTTGAAAAAATGCGGCCCCTGCATTAATATGCGGACTTTGGCTGATTATGCATTGAATTCTGCGATCGCATAATCGCGTTTTTCTGGAGGGACTGGTTATTAGTCAAGACCATCGACTGTATATTAACAATTAATTAATGGTCTATGGTCAAGACGAAGTATTACAAGTAAAAAACAACAATGACATCGCTACATGGTTTTGGATCAGTGACAACAAGTCTTAATTTAAATATTTTTATAAAAAAGACTCTTTGTGATGCTTGGCCGTCAAGTGTTTCAACGCGTGCGTGGTACAAAAATCTTCAAGTTGTTTCTGGCTTTCTAAAAATCATTTTAATTATTTCCACATCATTTTGGCAATAATTTATCATTTTTAAAAGCAGAGGCAAGAGACAGTAATGTCCCGGCTGTGGCTCACCAGCAGGTGGCAGGATCAGCAGCTGTCCATCCCATAATGTCTCCATGGTAACCCAGTTTGTATTATGAAGAGAGACTGTGAGTGTGAAGGCTGCAATGACATGGGCAATGGGCAAAAGCAGTTGGTGTAACTTTTCAGCTCGGATCAGTTTGAAGAAGTTTGAAGACACCGAGAGATGTCTGTGAAGGTTCTCAGTCATCCAGGTCGTAGTTATCCAAGGAAGGGTTAAAAATCAACAGCAACTGGACTTGGTTAAAAGTGCTTCGAAGACATGTTGTTCCTCATCCGAGAGACTTCCTCAGTTCTGACAGTTCTGATAGGTAAGGAAATCTGGCTTAAGACATGCACGGAGATGAGAAGGGTATGTATCGACCGGGGGGTTACGGTGAATAAGCTAATGTCCCAATAAGTCGGTGTGTGTTCCTTTAAGAGCGATAACGGTGGAGAGTAGTATGAAAGATGTAAATGCAGAGTAAGGAGGCTGGTTTGGGTGTTGTTGAACGGGTCAAACAACACAGGACTTTCCATTATATTACATGATTACATTACATGTCATTTAGCTGACGCTTTTATCCAAAGTGACTTACATACATATGTCAGAGGCTACACGCCTCTGGAGCAACTGTGGGTTAAGTGTCTTGCTCAGGGAGACATTGGGTGATGTATCGCAGTGGGAATTAAACCAAAATCTCCTACACCAAAGGCATGTGTCATATCCACCGTGCCATCACCACCTGAGGAGACCGGGGTTCGTGTCCCGTTCTTGTCCCTCGTGTTACTGAAACGTACATTTTATAACCCCACTCACCATCAAAGTAATAGTACTTTTACTTTCAAAGTACATTTAGAAAAGACAAAAACTGTGAGATTAATTGTGAGTTAACTAGACAATCATGAGATTAATCACGATTCAATTAGATTCATTTTAAAATGATTGCAGCCCTAATATAAACTGGAAAAAGATAATATTATGTTCACCTATGAACTGGAGCTGGGTTAACAGAATTTGTATTGTTGCTAAATGTATACGGTGTGTGTTTCTGTCTACATGTCGACTAGTGAGGTCGGCTGTAAACTGGACTACTCGCCGGTGTCCTGGCGGGAATATTTTGACCAGATGGAGGATGTGAGTGTGGGGCCTGCCGACAGCAGAGACGTCTTCAGGATTTATAAAGCGGGAAACGACGGACCGCTGCTGGTTCTGCTCCACGGTGGAGGACACTCGGCGCTGTCCTGGGCCGTCTTCACCGTGAGTATCACTCCAGTCAGCCGACAGATCGATTGATGGCAGCTACATCCTGATGTCTGTGTTTTTCTGTGTTGCAGACAGCCATTGCCAGCAGAGTGACCTGCAGGGTACTTGCCATGGACCTCAGGGGTCACGGTAAATAATTGTAGGGAGGTTTTTGCTCTGGTCTGAATCATGAATTGATTCAGTTTGTAAACTTGGAGCGATTTACCCTTGGTTCGGTTTTCGTTTCACATGGAGAAAAATCTGACGCAAGAACGTTCTCTCTGCTTATTGGTCAGATGTGTCTGGGGCGGGAGCAAGAAAGTAAATACAGGAAGAAGGTCCTGTGTTGTGGACTAGTGCATATTTCCTGCATCTCCATGGTCAAACCAGCTCATTTCACATAAATAATCACACATTCAGTCCCTCCAGAAAAACGCGGAGTTTTTTTGTGATTGTTGCGGGCAAAAATCCTTGATTATGCGGCACGTTTTCTTAAAAAATGCGATGGAATATGCGGGATATTTATGCCATTTTATGCGATGAAATTGCGGGAACTTGCAAAAATTGCGGGAACTTGCGGGAACTTGCAAAAACTGCGGTTTGATGAAAAAGAGAAAAAAAGTGATTCCCCCAACACCGTGTTCTCAGTAGGTGAAATTACGTCACTTCATAACGTTCTCATGGCAACAGGGGAAAATGGCTGCTCTTGCGTGAAGTAAACGCAACATTTTTTTAACTTTCTGCTGAGATATATGTAGGGTTGGTTATTTTATTTTTTTTCTGATACTGGTGCTAAATCAGTATTTTTAAAACGGTGCCGGTGCCTAAACGGTGCCTGAACCGATACTTTTTAAGAACGTTTTTAAAAAAGAAGAAGAAACAAGAAGGATAGGCCTACTAAACAACAGTCAGTGACATTTAAGATTAACACATTGTTTATGACTAAGGCCATATGGTCAAAATTAAATGATTTAATAGTAATGTAATAACTATAACTTATAATAAACAACAACTTATTTCACCAGTAGGCCTAAATTGCTGTTGGACGACAAAAACAGCAACCAGATGGGAAAAGGGTATTTTACAATAACCAGTCCCTCCAGAAAAACGCGGAGTTTTTTCGTGATTGTTGCGGGCAAAAATCCTTGATTATGCGGCACGTTTTCTTAAAAAATGCGATGGAATATGCGGGATATTTATGCCATTTTATGCGATGAAATTGCGGGAACTTGCAAAAATTGCGGGAACTTGCAAAAACTGCAGGAACTTGCGGGAACTTGGAAAAACTGCGGTTTGATGAAAAAGAGAAAAGAAGTGATTCCCCCAACACCGTGTTCTCAGTAGGTGAAATTACGTCACTTCATAACGTTCCCATGGCAACAGGGGAAAATGGCTGCTCTTGTGTGAAGTAAACGCAACATTTTTTAACTTTCTGCTGAGACATATGTAGGGTTGGGTATTGTTTGGGTTTTTTCTGATACTGGCGCTAAATCGGTACTTTTAAAACGGTGCCTGAACTGATACTTTTTAAGAAAGTTTTTAAAAAAGAAGAAGAAACAAGAAGGATAGGCCTACTCAACAACAGTCGGTGACATTAAGGACACGTTGTTTATTACTAAGGCCATATGGTCAAAATTAAATGATTTAATAGTAATGTAATAACTATAACTTATAATAAACAATAACTTATTTCACCAGTAAATTGCTGTTGGACGACAAAAACAGCAACCAGATGGGAAAAGGGTATTTTACAATAACCAACCAAAACCAAACAATTACCAGTGTCAGTGAATGCACCGTCTGTGTTTGACATCAGCAGCTGCTGCGCTGCAGAGCAGACTGTTGATATACAGTCACACTTTACACTGTTTAACGTCACCTGTCAGCATGTTAACCGTGATTAATCCAACTGCTAGCTAACGCTAGGTTAACGTTACCTGCTGTCCAGTGTAGTGTAAAGTCAGACACCGAAATAAGGCACTGAAATCTTCGTTCTTATTCGGTCTCGTTACTACCGTTTACGTCGGATCCGGGGGCCCATTGGCACCGAGTTTCGTTACCCAACCCTAGATATATATGACTTTTTTGCAACGAAAATGCGGGGATTATGAAATCATGCAAGCCCCGCATATTTTGCGCGGAAATCGGCAATTTATGCGGCGAAAGTGCGGCGTTTTTAAAAAAATGCGGCCCCCGCATGAATATGCGGACATTGTCTGATTATGCATTGAATTCTGCGATCGCATAATCGCGTTTTTCTGGAGGGACTGAATAACTACGAATGCACCACGAGGCTGTATGTTACCAGTGTCAGTGAATGCACCGTCTGTGTTTTTCCGACGTCGGCAGCTGCTGCGCTGCAGAGCAGACTGTTGATATACAGTCACACTTTACACTGTTTAACGTCACCTGTCAGCATTTTAACCGTGATTAATCACGCTGCTAGCTAAAGGTAGGCTAACGTTACCTGCTGTCGAGTGTAGTGTAAAGTCAGGCACCAAAACAAGGCACCGAAATCTTCGTTCTTATTCGGTCTCGTTACTACCGTTTACGTCGGATCCGGGGGCCTATTGGCACCGAGTTTCGGTACCCAACCCTAGATATATGTGACTTTTTTGCAACGAAAATGCGGGGTTTGTGAAATCATGCAACCCCCGCATATTTTGCGCGGAAATCGGCAATTTATGCGGCGAAAGTGCGGCGTATTTGAAAAAATGCGGCCCCCGCATGAATATGCGGACATTGGCTGATTATGCATTGAATTCTGCGATCGCATAATCGCGTTTTTCTGGAGGGACTGCACATTGCGCATGTTTTGTTCGTTTTTGGAGTGCATCCGAGTGCGATTGATGCTGCCCAAACGAACCGCACCAAACGGGGAAAACCAACTCTACAGTAGTGCGATTCAACCAAAGTAAATGAGGCAGGTGTGAAAGACCCCATTGATAAAATTAATGTTTTTGGTTATTTAGACAACTTTGGGGGAAATATAGATGCAACAACAGACATGCAAAGAAGTTGATTTTGTTGAAGTTGTGTTGGTGTCAGTGGTTCTGAATTGGATTAATCCTTTTGGACAACAGCAGTGATGGGTAAAATAGACTTGCATTCTTGTTTTTTGACTTGGTCTGAGATGATTCCTTGAGAAACTGGATTAATAAAAATCATAGATGCAAATTGCTTTGCATCGAAGCTTTGTTTCATCCATATAACTATTTACAGCGCACTGTGTTTATGTGTCACTGATGATTATTACTGTCTCAAAAAAAGCTTACCATGGACCAAGCTTCTCTGCCACAAAATACATGAGGAAGGTCTACCTGCTTAAACATTAAATACATTTTATCAGTCTGGTTTCCGTGTCTGGTTTTAGTGTAGAGCACTTTGAGTCACGTCATTATGAGCATTTTTTCTTTTTTTAATTAATCTCTTTTAAGGTGATACCCTGGTCCGCCAATCAGACGACTTCTCAACTCAAACCATGTCCAGGTAACAGCACGCAAAACAAACAAACTTCCAGCTTCCATGAATCTTTTTACCTCAAATTAACAACAATAGAGCTCAACAGTGTGGTTTCGAAAGTAAAATTCCCATTAATTTTCTCTATAAGGATTTAGATGATCATGGCTGATCAGAGCATATCGGCCATAATGTCTGAATTTTAATGTCTAAAATTCAGACATTATGGCCGATATGCTCAGTGTGAAAACCATCTGAGGCAGACTAATCCTACGAGCTCCGAGGTTGTGAAACGAAAGTTTCTGCTCCTGTAGAAGCTAGAAGTCCGTATGAAATCAACCTTCTTTTAAGAAAAACACGTTATATTCGCGATGTCATGGATACTACACTACCCACAATTCTAATCATAACAGCGACATCTCAGATTGGAGGAGGTCGCTGTTACCATGGAAAAGTTTACCGCAAACACAAAACTGCTACCACTGAAATCTATGATAGTTTCTGTACGAAGTCTTATACCTTTGCCTTCTTTGCAGTTAAAATGTCCTTTTGCACCAAATCAAATGTTTTCATGGGCCAGATTTATCTCGTAGCTGGTAGGCTTGGTTCTAGGCTTAAATCTCTGTATATCAGCATTTAATAATACGTCAACGGAGATATTGAACAGTTCAAAAAAGTGGGTGGTCACTGTTGAGTTCTTCGCCCTGCAAACTAAAGAGGGTAGTTATTGAGTGACTATCTGCTTGCACTGTTTGCTCTGCCCCTCTCAGTGATATAGCCAATGTGATTGGAGCCTGCTACGGTGAAACTCCTCCCCCAATCGTCCTCATTGGCCACGGCGTTGGCGGGGCGATTGCAGTGCATACAGCCAGCAACATGCTGCTACCGACCACTGTGGGCCTGGTGGCTATAGATGTCGTGGAAGGTGAGAACAGGTTTTTATTGTCTTTTTATGTTTACAAATATCTACTTCACTGGTCTTCTTTTTTCTCCTGAAGGCAGTGCAACGGAGGCACTCCACAGCATACAGAACTTCCTGAAGGGAAGACCAAAGTCCTTCAAGTCCATGGATCACGCTATAGAGTGGAGGTGAGCATTTAAGGCCCAAGTCTTGCTCTGCCAGCTCTATCTGCACAGTGCTGTGGAGTAAGGTCTGGCTACACCACAGATGCATTCTGGGATAGGGGAAAAAATACTGGGTAGTTTGCATTTCTTTAAACCAATCACAATCGTCCTGGGCAGCGCTAAACTCCAGATGCAGCAACGGTGGCTCTGCTAAATAGTCAAAGGAAGGAACTTGTTTTGGTAGAAAATTTGCACCCTGCAAAAATATACGCTCTGTGTGTTGCCATTCTCAAATTCTGTACTCTTCGGTAAACAACAACAAACTTTGAGTCATCAAGCTATACACTAAAAATATCACGTTTTGAAGAAAATGTGGATGGTGCAAAAAGGCAGACCTGCTTGTTCTTTCGTGGAATGATTGTAAAGATTTACAAAGAACATGTAGGGCAGCTGTGGCCTAAAGGTTAAAGAAGCAAACTTGAGACCGGGAGGTTTCCGGTTCAATCCCCAGATTGTATATGGTGTTGTCTTTCGCAGGGTGCAAATGTTCCACCCAAACAAGTTCCTGCCCTATTGCAGAGCCACCGTTGCTGCGTCCAGAGTGTTTTTTTCTTTCCCTTATCCCAGAACGCATCTGTGGTGTAGCCAGACCTTACTTCACAACGCTGCAGAAATAGAGCTGGCAATGTGAGACTACAGATCCTTCAACCACTGGCTGCACTCACAAAGCTCAGCTCCAAACTGGGCCACCAACAAGTCTTTTTCTTTATCCTTTCAGCGTCAAAAGCGGGCAAATCAGGAACCTGGAAGCTGCCCGAGTCTCAATGGTTGGTCAGATCAAAAGGTAGGCTGGCTCTGATTGATTACATTTTGTTGAAACTACCGTATTTTGTCTCAAAAATACATGGGTGGATGAACAGAGTCCGAAATAGACACTCACCAGTCACCAAATGCAGGTAAATGTTCCATTTGGCGAGTAAATCTCAGATGTCTTCATTTTGGTGAAGCTGCAGCTACTTTCTTCTGTTCCTCTGCCGTCTGCATGTCGGAGTTTCGCGGGGCGAGCCGACACACAAACACCGGCGCACACACCGGAACGCCAGCCACCACGTCACTTCTGTTTATTGATAGCTAGCGTTTACCTAATTAATTAGCTAGTAAGTGCCAATTTTTGGCAGCCAGCCTTCCAAAAGAAAGTACAATGAAATTAACCGATCAGTAAGTGTTGCAAGCAGGAAACGGAGTCTCAGTTCACCCGTGTGGGAGGCTCTGACACACTTTACGCACTCTGTGTCCGCGGACTGCTGTAGGCTTGTACTGGTGTTGATGTGCATTGTCATGGACACATGCACCCACTTTCCTGAAACCGCTTGCGGGACTGAGAAGTCCACAGCGTCCCGCGGCACACAAATTTGAGAGTTTATGTTACACATTAGGTTCTGTATTCTTAGATTATCGACTTACATCAGAACCAAACTTGACTTTGGCAAACTAAACTCGCCCAGACTTGCTTTGATAATTTCCTCTATCCTCTCACTTGTTTTATTAGATGTGAGGTGGAGGTGGCTAGCCCGGTGACCGACGTGGTCGTCGAGAGTAACGAAGAGTTCTACGATCAGAGCTACGTCAACGACAAAGAAAACGCCGCCTCAGAGGTGAGCCTCAGCGAAGGCAAAAACAACAGCATGGAAAAACTGATGGTAAATGTCACGTTAATCACCAGCCAGTCTTACTTGGTATTAACATAGTCTTTATTTTATTAGCTTCACTTAGCTTAACAGCTGTACCCGAGCACATGTCTCCACATAGTGTTATACATCATAGATAGTTAAAGAAATGGACAAAATGACGCCAGTGTTTTTGATGGAGACAAGTGGAAGTCTATTAGAACACTTTTCCGGTGATGGCTGAGCGTTACTGCGTAGCTGCAAACTGAGCTTGCCGACGTAGATGTGACGTGAGCAACGTGTCTGAAAGTTGTAAGTCTTCTTGTAGCTGTGCCAAGAGAAATCTCAATCATTCCCAATCTTGCAGACTGAGAGCGTAGGTATATGTAAGGAGATAACATAGGCACAGGCTAATTATTGCTAAATGCTAGTTAACATTAGTAATTAAACTAAACAGCTAATGTAAGTCCAAACTGCCTGCGAGCTTCTCCTGTACTATACGGTAATTCCTCTACTATGCGACAGTAAGTCGCGTGGTTATGACACAATCGTTAGCCTATTTTTATAAAAACGTCTGCTACGGAGCCATAACGTGAGTTACAAGGTAATGGAGCCTTTTATACATTGTCGTGTTTCTTTAGAAATAAACGATGGTCAAATAGTCTTTAAACGCGTCAGATGTAAAGTTATTGGCTGTCAAAGTGACGCCAAAATGAATGAAAGTCAATGGGATGCTAACGAGGGTGATGGCTTGGTAGCATCAAAATGGCTCTGTGGAGGCAGTCATACATGCGACCACTCTAGTGTGTTACACTACCTCACTACATCTCCCCCTTTTGAAACAGAAGAGAGGCTAAAGTAGAAGCATGCACATGAGTCACCTTAAAAAACTCTCAAACTCTGCCTTAGTGTTAATTCAAACACTAAACATAAACAACAAACAGGAAACTAGGACTTCGGGGTAGACTGCCCTCCATCCGCAGCAACGTAGGGATTATTCTGCCCTCAATAGTTGCTGTTTCTATGGAAGAATAAAGTTCCACTCAAAAGTCTTTTGGTCCCCGTCTCTCTCTCTCTCTCTCTCTCTCTCTCTCTCTCTCTCTCTCTCTCTCTCTCTCTCTCTCTCTCTCTCTCTCTCATTTTAACTCAAACAGAAGAAACTAAAAGTGCATCTCAACAGACAAACGTCCTGTTTTTATTTTTATTTTTTTTAAACCTGGAACAATATATCCTGTCTGAGATCATTAAGTGTCTCTGAACCTGAGGGGTAACCTAACCTCACGGCCCCTAGAGGTCAGTCTTGCAGTCCCTTCAGATGAAACAGGCCGCACAGGGGTCATCTGTGTGGTCTCTGAGGCTGACGGGTTCAGGGGTGATCCAACCTCCCTGGAGACCGGCCCAGGGCATGGACTGTCCTTTGGCTGTATTGGGCTTCCTTCTGACTGATGCTGTTGGTCAGTAGGGAGAGTCTGTAGGTGTTTCCTATTGCGACACATCACAGCGCCACTGTCCATCCTGACCAGATAAGACCGCGGTTCCGCTGATTTGGCTACCACTTCCGCAGGGGTCTTCCATCCCTTTTCTCCATCCAGCTTGACTTGGACAGCCTGTCCTGTGTGCAACACTGGAAGAGGGCGGACAGCATGTCGCCGGTTGTAGAAATGCTCATATGACTTTTTAGCTCTGGAGTCTTTTATCTGCACCTGATCATGACTGATGGGTGTGACTTGCAGTTTTTTTTCCAGTGTGGGGACGGTGGTACGGATCTGCCGTCCCATCATCAGTTGAGCCGCAACCCCTGTTGCAGCAATGGGTGTCGCTCGGTAGCACATTAGGTCCATGTATGGGTCTGGCTGCTTGAGAAGTCGTTTAGCAGTCTAGACTGCTCTTTCGGCGGCCCCATTTGCCTGGGGATAGTGGGGGGCTTGAGGTCATGTGAACGAACCCATACCTCTCACTAAAGTCTCGGCTGATGCAAACTGCATGCCGTTGTCACTGATGAGCTCCAGTGGTATTCCCCATCTGCAGAACACGCTTTTGAGATGGTTGATGACTTGAAGGCTTGACGTGGAGGGTAACTGAGCCATCTCGATGTAGCGGAAATAGTAATTCACTACTATCAGATAGTTCTTCCCTTCTAGGTCACACAGGTCTGCAGCAATTCTCTGCCAGGGTCCCTCTGGCAGGGGAGTGGTGATGAGCCTCTGTAACTCCCCAATGTTAGTTGGACTGGGCATCTCCATGATGGCTCTCACTTTGCTTGTATCAGGTTTTACGCCTTCAGCACTGATCATGTGTCCAAAGTAGCATGTCTCTGACCTGTTGAAGCGGCACTTTGCTCTGTTGAGTTTCAACCTGGACTGTCTGATGGTCTCTAAGACTGCATTCAGCCGTCGGTTGTGTTCTTCCTCACTTGACCCGTACGCCAGGATGTCATCCATCACGACAACAACTCCATTGTGACTCTTGAGCAGGTCTGACATCAGTCTCTGGAAAATTTCAGGAGCTGATGAAATCCCAAATGGCAAGCATTTGAAACAGAACCTCTCCATGGGAGTGATGAAAGTGGTCAGCTTCCGGTTACTGGGGTCGAGGTGAATCTGCCAGAAGCCACTTGATGCATCCAATGTGGAAAACACTTTAGCACCGGCTAACTTTGGAGTGATGTCCTCCAGCATAGGCAGCATGTATCTTTCCCTCTTGAGCTTTATTCAGGTCGACACACACTCTGACCTCGTCCTTGTTCTTTTTCTCTGCCGGCACAATGGGCGTACACCAGTCAGTAGGTTCAGTTACATGCTCTATGATGTCCAAAGCTAGCATGCGTTTCAGTTCAGCTTCAACTTTGGGAAGGAGGGGAAATGGCACACAGCAGGGTGTAGCAGTAACACAGGGCTCAGCATTGGGCTGTAGCTCAATCCTAACCAGATCACACTTCACTAGCCCCATCTCCCCGAATATGTCACTGAACACCTCTGCGTTAACTGCATTCACACTCTTCACGAGGCCCATTCTCTTAGCAACACCACGCCCTAGTAGGTTTTGAGCAAACAGCCCCTTTATAACTGTCACCCAGTAGGCATATTTCTGTCCTTTATACTGGCTAGAGGCAAGGAATTTCTCAATACATCTTACCTCCCCATGTGGGCTGGTGGCATCTTGGGTTCTGACCAGCCGGGGTGTTTGTGGAAGTATTGTATGTACTCTGGGTCACTACAGTGATGTAAGCCCCAGTGTCTATCTTGAACTCAACTGGACTGCCATTTACTGGTAGTGTCACTCGCCAGTCTTCGTCTGAGTCAGGTTGAGCTATCACTGTACAGTCTGGCTCCGTCACAGCTCCTAGGAAAAACGTCTCATCGCTGTCTGTCTCTCCCTTTCCATGCATCCTGTTACATCGTGAGCAGGTGTCCTGTTTTGACTCACCACATTTTGGGCTGTTCTGCCAGCGCCTTCCGACATTGCTCCCCTTTCCGCCTGGATACTGTTGCACTGTGTGTCTTATTGCATTCACTGCAGAATCCAAATGAGTTGCTACAAAGCTAATTAAGACTATCAGCTCCACACAACTCTCTCTGTATTTCTCAGTATGACTATGTTCAGAAGATTGTGTCATCCGGTGACTTTGCCGCACAGAAACTCAAGTGAAGATAATTACCTCTTCTGAAGAGTCCATCATGTTTTTTTAATCCTCCGTGTCCTCCTTGGCTACTAGCTGTTGCACAAAACCAGGCTAAGGGATTAAGCCAGGATATTCAAGTTATCCTGGATGAATTTAGCTTTGACTTGGTTGCACAAAAGCAGGTTGAATTAAACCCAGCCAAGTAACCATGGCGATTTATTCTTTGCAGCTAGCCTGCTCCAGAGCAGGCTAACAGCCAGGCTAAGATTAATCCTGGAATCTTATGTGTTACATCAGCTGCTGCTCAGATCCGAAATAAACGTGTTTAACAGTTATTCCTTTGTCTTCTGAATGTGTTCTGCTTTATTTTTATTAACATGCATTACTTGTCACTATTGCTGTCACAAGTTTGATTTAAATCATACTATTGCAGTTGTTTAGATGGTAAGAAATGGTTGCACTGGCACCCGGAGATGAAGTGGGACAATGCGGAGGAAATGGGCTTTTCCTCCGCTGCTGTGCCCCGTGCAACGTGGAGAGGCGGGGGGAGGCAGGGGGATCCTCCCACACCGTGCAGCGGACTAAAAGGAGACTTTTAGCGTCAATAACGACGACAATGGCACCTGACCAAACATGAATAATAGGCTACATTGTTTTACAGATATGCTTACAGTGTGTATTGAAGTCACTTACTTCTTTTTCTAGTTCCAGTCATGTTTGTTCTGTATGAACATTAATTGTAGAACGATATTTAGAATTAGACATAGGCCTAGCTTATAGAGATTTGTGCATATGGTTGTAAAACATATTCTCGCATTGTGAATAAGGGTTTGAAATTAAGCCTAGTCCTGAAGAACATTAATTCCCTCTGCTCACTTTTAAGGCAAAGTAGGCTAAATAATAATAATAATAATACATTTTATTTATATAGTGCTTTACAGGCTACTCAGGTACTTTACAGTAAAACCAGCACATTTAGCACATAAAAACAGATACAGCAATAAAACCAACACATAAAACAAGCATATTAAAGCAATTAAAACAGAGTGTACAACTTTGTAAAAATGTGGAGTGACTAGTAAGTAGATCTTTTTAAAGGTACAATATGTAACATTTCTGCATTAAAATGTCTAAAAACGATCATACCTATGTTATATATTTTTCTGAGGTGTGTAGTTACACTCTCCCAAATGTTTCTACCAAACTTCAAACTCAGAGAAATCTGTTATTTTATTTTCAGACACGGCACGTTTCCTTTCCTTCCTAGTCGCCTGTCAGTGGCGTCATATAACCTTTCACCCTCTAGTTCCTCGTAACTTCCTTCAAAACACGGCACCCAGGTGATACGTTTGAGCGTAATTGTAGATCATACAATGTCACAGAAAAAAATACTCCTAACCATAATACTGCTTTTTCTGCCACACAGCATCATTTTGTGATTGATAACATGCCACTTTGCAACACAGTAATCCAGCAGATATTTTATTTATTGATACATATCAATATCGATCCAGTTTAAGGTTACTACAATGTGTTGGTTGACAAGTAGCTAACTTAATGCTAGCTAGCTAATGCTTGGTGGATAACATTATAGGGTTACCACATTGTTCAACACGCTCAAAGTTATTAGTAGCATGATTGTTTTCACCACGGATAAAGGCAGCGCTGGGCTAACCCACGAATGAGTTTACCAGTAATGTTAACGTTAGCTGTATAGATAAGACGACTAATCTAATGCTAATTTAGCCAGTTAGCACCCGGTCTGTCTGCCTGGGATAACCAAGGGGCCAGGCTTCTCTCCTCAGAGTGAAGCCTCCTATGGCGCCATTTTGATGCTAATAAGCCATCACCCCCCGTTAGCATCCCATTCACTGCCATTCATTTTGGCGTCACTTTGACAGCCAATAACTTTACATCTGAAGCGTTTCAAGACTTCATTTGTCCCTCGTTTATTTCTAAAGAAACACAACAATGTATGAAAGGCTTGAAAGGCTCCATTACCTTGTACTTTGCGTTATGGCTCCGTAGCAGACGTTTTTGTAAAAATAGGCTAACGATTGTGTCATAACCACGCGACTTACTGTCGCATAGTACAGGAATTACCGTATAGTACAGGAGAAGCTCGCAGGCAGTTTCGACGTACATTAGCTGTTTAGTTGAATTACTAATGTTAACTAGCATTTTAGTTAGCAATAATTAGCCTGTGCCAATGTTATCTCCTTACATATACCTACGTTCTCCGTCTCTGATAGATTGGGAATGATTGAGATTTCTCTTGGCATAGCTACCAGAAGACTTACAACGTTCAGAGACGTTGTTCACGTCACATCGGCGGCGGGAAGCTAAGTTTGCAGCTGCGCAGTAACGTTCAGTAACACTTTCCCATCACCGGAAAAGTGCTGGTAAGAGGCTTCACTTGTCTCCGTCAAAAACAGCGGGATCGCTGTGTCTATTTTATATACTGTCTATGGGGATAACAGCTGACAACACAGCCGGGACATGTAGCAATAGCCAGTTACCGTTAGCCCATAGCCAGCCAACACTACAGCAATCCATACAGTATAAGTACTATACAGCACTTAACTCCGGTGCCTGGTGCTTACGACGCTAACGGCAGTTTAATGAAGCGTCGGGAAACAGACCATATCAGACCCAGATCCGAGTCGCAACAGCGGCCATCCATAGCTAATGCTAGCTAGCTAGTCTCCGTTAGCGCTAGCTACCGGTGTTCGTGCCGAAAATCTCCTCCCTGCCGAATTTCTCACCCCTTCGCGTTTAGCTGTCTTTACAGTTAGCTAAATTAACCCGACAAGCACTAAAATGAATAGTTAAGATTAAAGAAAAGTGAAGGGGGAGATCGTTTCGGGCAGCTTGGAGATGTTCTAGGTTCAAGAATCTAAAGAGTAGCAGACCAGTCACTCTGGATGGTTTCAGTGAAGACACCAAGCTGGCCAGTGCTTTTAACCAATTTTACAATCGTTTTGACACCTTTGATTTTAATAATGAGATCTACAATTTGAGTAACCAGCTCATAGACGTTCAACACTTTAATATACAACCCCAAATCAGAAAAAGTTGGGACAGTATGGAAAACACAAATAAAAAAAGAAAGTAGTGATTTCTAAATGTACTTTGACTTGTATTTCATTGCAGACAATACAACAGCACATAATTTAATGTGTTCCTCATGATTTATATTGTTTTTTTTTTCAAAAAAATAAATTCCTATTTTGGTTCTTGCAACACATTTCAAAAAAAGTTGGAACAGTAAAGCATTTACCACTTTGTAATGTTGCCATTCCTTTTCACAACACTTAAAAGACGTTTAGGGACTGAAGACACCAAGTGATGAAGTGTTTCAGGTGTAATTTTGTCCCATTCTTGCTGCAAACAAGTCTTAAGGTGGGCAACAGTACGGGGTCTTCGTTGTCGCATTTTGCGCTTCAAAATGCGCCACACATTCTCTATTGGAGACAGGTCGGGACTGCAGGCAGGCCAGTCAAGTACCCGTGTCCTCTTCCTCCGCAGCCAGGACTTTGTAATGTGTGCAGAATGTGGTTTTGCATTATCTTGTTGAAATATGCATGGACGTCCCTGGAAAAGATGTCTTCTTGAAGGCAGCATATTGTGCTCCAAAATCTCTATGTACTTTTCAGCATTATTGGTGCCATCACAGAAGTGCAAGTTACCTTTGCCAAGGGCACTGATACAACCCCATACCATGACCCTGGCTTTTGGACTTGTTGCTGGCAACAGTCTGGATGATCCTTTTCTTCTTTGGTCCGGAGCACACAGTGTCCATTTTTCCCAAAAAATACCTGAAATACTGATTCATCTGACCACAGTACACGTTTCCACTCTGTGATGGTCCATCCCAGATGCCTCCGAGCCCAGAGAAGTCGACGGCGCTTCTGGACACTGTTAACATAGGGCTTCCTTTTGGCACAGTACAGTTTTAACTGGCATTTGTGGCTGTAACTACGTATTGTGGTACTTGACAAAGGTTTGCCAAAGTAGTCCTGAGCCCATGTGGTGATATCGCTTATGGATGAATGACGATTCTTGATGCAGTGCTGCCTGAGGGATCGGAGATCGCGGTTGTTCAGCTTAGGCTTGCGCCCTTGTCCTTTACGCACTGAAATTCCTCCTCATTCCTTGAATCTTTTAATTATGTTATGCACTGTTGAAGGTGAAATAAGCAAATGTCTTCCTATCTTTCTTTGAGGAACATTGTTCTTAAACATTTCAATAATTTTCTCACGTATTTGTTGGCAAACTGGCGATCCTCGGTCCATCTTTGCTCCTAAAGGACTAGACCTTTCTTGGATGCTGCTTTTGTAACAAATCATAATTACAATCACCTGTTGACATCACCTGTTTCAAATCACATCATTATTTTAACCAATTTACCTGATTACTAGCCCTTAATTGCTCCTGTCCCAACCTTTTTTGGAATGTGTTGCAGGTCTGAATGACAGGAAAGGATGTATATTTACAAATGAAATTAAGTTGACCGGACAAAACATGAAATATTTTGTGTTCACATTGTCTGCAATGAAATACAAGTCAAAGTACATTTAGAAATCACTACTTTCTTTTTTTATTTGTGTTTTCCACACTGTCCCAACTTTTTCTGATTTGGGGTTGTAAGACAAAAAGAAGTGCATAAAGCCTTCCTCTCCATAAGAGTTAATAAAAGCCATGGTCCAGATAACATCTGTGGGCGCATACTTAAAACCTGTGCAAAGCAATTGAGTCCTCCTTTCCATTACATTTTTAACAAATCTTTAGAGGCACAACTAGTACCTGAGGTCTGGAAGGATGCTGTGGTTGTCCCTGTTCCCAAATCAAACACCCCCAAAACCTTTAACGATTTTAGACCAGTGGCACTCACATCAATTGTAATGAAAGCATTTGAAAAATTGGTGAGGTCTGAAATATTAAGGAAAACGGAGCATTCACTTGACCCTCTGCAGTTTGCTTATAGACCCCGTAGGGGGGTGGAAGATGCCGCAGTCACTTTACTTAATTTAATTTTTAAGCATTTGGATAACAGTGGCTCCCATGCCCGACTTTTATTCGTTGACTTTTCCTCTGCTTTTAATACAATCCAACCCCATATTTTAACCTCAAGGCTGCTGGAACAGTTTGACCTGAGCAATAACCTGGTAGGCTGGATCCTTAACTTTTTAACAAACAGAACACAAAGAGTGAGAGTGAATGGCAGTCTCTCTGACAAAGTCTGCTCATCAACCGGCTCCCCACAAGGATGCGTACTCTCACCTCTTCTTTACATCCTGTACACAAATATGTGCCAGAGCAGGTGGGACAACAGGACCATAATTAAATATGCAGATGACTCAGTAATTGTTAGCCTGCTTCGAGGCGTTCAAAGCCTGGAGTGAGCTCAGGCAAATAGCCCGTTGAAACAGGAGTTGGTAGAGACAAAACAGCAGCGTGGCGGGGGAAGGAGGGGCTAGTGCAGATACCAGCGCCGGCGAAGCAGTTTACAAACCCTGGCGTGCACACAACAAACCGAATCAGTAACAGTTTGATTAAACAAAACCATATACGAGAGGCCAACCGGTATAAATACATACCCGGCAGGGAGCTTCGCACCAATACACCACCTCTAGTGCCGATAGTACAGCTACACTGGGCCTACAATAAAATTTACTAGTGATGTTACCCGTGAACCCCCTGCTTCGAGGCATGTATCGGAGCTTGATTGGTTTTGTGATAATGACGTGACCAGTGACGTCTGAAGCTTTGTTTCGCACACCCACGTGACTGCTTCGAAGTTGAATTCAAAGCTGCGCGACACGGGGCCTTTGTGGGTTGTTGCAGTAGGAGAGTCAGAGTCAGGAGAGTCAGTGAATAGAGAGATTATTATAGCGATTATTATAACGAGTAGAGAGTTCATAATTCAATTCAATTCAATTTTATTTATAGTATCAAATCATAACAGGAGTTATCTCAAGACACTTTACAGATAGAGTAGGTCTAGACCACACTATAATTTACAAAAAACCCAACAAGTCCCCCCAAGAGCAAGCACTAGTGCAACAGTGGCAAGGAAAAACTCCCTTTTAGGAAGAAACCTCGGACAGACCCAGGCTCTTGGTAGGAGGTGTCTGCTGGCCGTTGGGGTGCATCACAGTATAGTAAATAAACAGTGGTTAGAAAAAGTGGGTGTAGTAGTGCAGGGAGCAGCACGGCATAGCAGGGTATTTCTCAGCAGAACCACGGCAACAGCTGGAACCAAGATTTTGGTGCCATCCTAATCCCAGGATTTCATCCTGGGTGAAAAAGAAACAGAAAGACTCCGGGGAGCAAGCTCCCCAGAGCTAGGTTAGTAACAAGCATTTCTAGGACAGAGAAGCAGGTGGGCCGGGCTTGGCAGATACTACAACTCCTCACTCCCTAACTATAAGCTTTATCAAAGAGGAGAGTTTTAAGTTTACTCTTAAATGTGGTGACAGTATCTGCCTCCCGGACCCAGACTGGGAGCTGGTTCCACAGGAGTGGAGCCTGATAGCTAAAGGCTCTGGCTCCCATTCTACTTTTAGAGACTCTAGGAACCACTAGTAACTCAGCATTCTGGGAGCGCAGTGCTCTAGTGGGACAGTAAGGTACTATGAGCTCTTTGAGATACGATGGTGCTTGACCATTTAGAGCTTTGTAGGTCAGGAGGAGGATTTTAAATTCAATCCTGGATTTTACAGGGAGCCAATGCAGAGAAGCTAATACGGGAGTAATATGATCTCTTTTCTTAGTTCTTGTCAGTACACGAGCTGCAGCATTCTGGATCAGCTGGAGAGTCTTAAGTGACTTGTTTGAGCATCCTGATAGTAAGGAATTACAATAGTCCAGCCTGGAAGTAACGAAGGCATGGACTAGTTTTTCAGCATCATTCTGAGACAGGATGTTCCTTATTTTGGCAATGTTACGAAGATGAAAAAAGGCTGTTCTTGAGGTTTGTTTTAAGTGGGCATTAAAGGATATATCCTGGTCAAAAATAACTCCTAGATTTCTGACAGTAGTGCTGGAGGCCAGGGCAATACCATCCAAGGTAGCTATATCTTTGGATATTGAGGATCGGAGGTGTTTAGTACCCAGCACAATCACCTCAGTTTTGCTTGAGTTTAGCATCAGAAAGTTGTAGGTCATCCATGATTTTATATCTGTAATACATGCTTGAAGTTTAGCTAATTGACTGATTTCATCTGGTTTGATTGATAAGTATAATTGGGTGTCATCTGCATAACAGTGAAAGTTTATTGAGTGTTTCCTAATAATATTACCTAGAGGAAGCATATATAAGGAGAATAGAATTGGTCCAAGCACTGAGCCTTGTGGAACGCCATGGTTAACTTTAGCGTACTTGGAGGATTTGTCATTAACATTAACAAATTGAGATCGATCAGAGAAATAGGACTTAAACAAGCTCAGTGCGATTCCTGTAATACCAGCTAAGTGTTCCAGTCTCTGTAACAGGATGGTATGGTCAATAGTATCAAAGGCAGCACTAAGATCTAGTAAGACAAGTATGGAAACAAGTCCTTTGTCTGAAGCAATTAGAAGGTCGTTAGTAATTTTCACCAGTGCCGTCTCTGTGCTAGAAAGTGTATAGCTAGTAGAAAGTTTATAGCAAGTAGAGAGTTTATTACAAGTAAGTTTATAGCGAGTAGAAAGTGTATAGAAGTAGGTACCGCTGCACCTCTACTCCTACGCCTTCTGCACTGCCTATTACCTATTTGGCTGAGGAGACAATGTTGCTCTAGGCGACGTACTCAATATAATCACAGAAATGTGTGTGCAATGTGTTCTTTATTCATTTCCCTCCCAAATGAATATATTTGTTTACAAACACATTACACGTTTACAACCAAAATCCTAACTGTGTGTGCGTGTGTGTGTGTGTCTGCGCGCGTGTTGTGCCTCATGTATTTAAGTGATAGGATATGCTTATGGCAGAAGGAGAGAAAAACAGAGACGTTTGTGATTAAATACTTTACATGTTAATATAAGTTCTGTGTTAAGTTTAAAAATGCATTATTTTAATATGTATGTAATTATTTTACTTTTTAGTTTCTTACGACACAGTGGTCAGCTCATTTTACTTTATTTTTAGTTTCTTGAATAGGGTTCATAGAGAACAGTTTTATGTTATGTCATGTTTGACTAATTTCAACCCCTAATGGTAACAGTTAAATTGCATGGTTCATTGCTGTTTGTATAAAATTCTGTGCATTGAACAAGTCTGGGTTTGGTTTAAATTGATTTGTATGAGCTGTAGTAGTCTACCTACCCACAGGGGAGCTGCAGAAATTTTGGGCTGTACTTAGTACTATGATATGCCATGTGTTAACAGTTGGATTGTCAAATAATTAAGTTATTATTTGCATGGTGACATCCACATAGTCTGGAAATATAAGTATGGAAAAAAAGTATGGAATTTTGAAATGGAAAATCGAGGAACCCTGTGAAGACAATTACATTTTTATTCATGCAAGGTCCCAAATAGGCTTAGTTATTTATGTCATTATTTATCCATGAATTCATACTCAAAATGTATTCATCTTTGACTCAAAGACATTCATGGCTAATATCTGTGAAACAGTTTGTGACACAATGCTATCCTTAACTTTCACCACCAGATGTCCTCAGAGTTCTGAAGCTTCGAGTACTGAACCTTTTTTCAATACAATTGGATTGAAAGCTTCACTGGTTCAGAAAGCTTCAGTTCGCCATCACCGATTACTTAAACACTCCTGTCAAGAGAATACCCAAGATAAGAAAACAAGTTGCCCAACCTACCAGCAGCAAAACTCAACGCGGTCCCGTTACAGGAGGAGTTTGTGACAGGGAGACACTGTAAAAGACAATGCACGCTGTAATGCCCATCCTAACACAAAAGAGGCCGACAGGTAACAAACAAATTAGCAACACTGCATTACCTGTCGAATTTCCATAACCGCGCCACAGAAGCAAGGGGACGCAGAGCGGACATGTAACTGTAATGTAACTGCGGCAACAAAGAGTAGAGAGTGTCAAGAGGACAAACCCCCTGCCTATATGACATGCAGTTACTTCCTGATTGGTCCAGAGAGTAATGGCCGTTATATACTAGACGCAGGGCGCGTGGCGCATCCAAATGTGACGTCATGGGATTGCCGTGAGTATTTATACTCGCGCGTGGTGGTCGCGACACTAGTTTTAGTCTTCTCCTGAACAGTGGTGCTAAGGAGCAAAGACTACCGATGTTTTTCTTTCTAAGGACTAGAAGAAGAAGAAAAAGATAAACAACGGCAGAACAGGCAGCAACAGTGCCGTCAATGCTTCGATTTGATTCAGTGAGCTACTTGGTCAGATCAAGCCTTTCATTCACAAAAAAAGAACTCATCTTAACCCAGTAAGTTTACAAGAGAGACTTGCACTCACTCCGCGAGTCCTGGCATCCGGTTTCCCAGGAGCTCGTTCATGCTTCCTGTTTCCGGTTTGTCGTGCGCCGCTGAAAAAAATAGACTGGTGCGCGTCCTGCGCTTGCGCGCTGAAAATCGGACGCGCCGGCCGGAAATTACGTCATTTTGATGTCACGATTGCATGCGCTACGCGTCTAGTATATAACGGCCTTTAGGGTGATTGAAGGCAATCAATCAATTGGCCGGGGGATTTTTACATCTACCCGCCAACTTGGCTGGGGAGTCAAAAAGTTATTTACACTGCAGGTAAATCTCCGCTGGATGACTCGCCTCAGAAGGGTTGAAAATCTGCAACATCCCCTCTTAGCGCCATGAAACCATAAACAACACTGGTTTAGCTGAGTCATCCTCTCCAGGTCCACCCTCTCTTCTCAAACATTGTCACATTCAAAAAACCAAGATGACGGCCAAATTGCCAAACTCAAGGCTTCAAAGCGGAATTATTTACAGTCTATAAACCTAACACAGGCAGACAGTATAACTTGATTTGTTCAAATTCTTTCATTTTCTGCATCTCAAATGCACATGAATGTCTTCATGTTTTTTTTTTTTGTCCTATTTCCTTTTTTATTACAAAGATTAATGAACCACCGTGTGTATCTATGTTTAAGAGTGTGTACATGTGGCGTATCGACCTGTCAAAGTCAGAAAAATATTGGGACGGATGGTTTAGAGGAACCTCCAACCTCTTCCTGGCTTGCAACCTGCCCAAACTCCTGCTATTGGCCGGTAGGTATTTCAAAACCTTTGTAGTTTTATTTTATTTATGCCAAGACACTGGTATTTAACAACAGGGTTTAACATTGCCCGATGGCCTGGGGCAAGTAAAACGCCACTTTGGCCAAGTAAATATAACAACCCAGTTGCCCGTTGGGGCATCATCGTATCATAAATAACATCATCGTTCTCTTGCTGCCGTCAGAGAATGCTTGTTTACAACCCTTTTTTCTGCACCTTTTGACATATATTTTTGACGCTTTTTGACTTTTCTTTTCGAAGCTTTCAGCATTTTTCTTTTAACGTTTTTTTCCAACAAAAAGTATTTGTATATGGGCCTGAAAAATTTACTTTGGGCATCCTTGCCCGACCGGACAAGTGAAAAAAAAAAAACTTAACGTTGAACCCTGAACAGACATCTTCCGGTCTCGCATACATACAGTAAATCATGTGGATTTGAATCAATTGATGAATAAATGATTAACAAAAACATTACAAACATCTACAGATCATATCGGTAAGGAGCTTTTCTCCCAGGCTTTTCTCAAGATAATGTTTATACACGTGTTTGGACAAAAAGTACTATGCTTCTGTATGGAGCTGGCGTAAAATATCACCTTGAAAAGATTTTTGATATCAACAATTCAAGTAATTTTTTAACATTTCAGTTTCTGTTTCCAGGAATCGACCGGCTGGACAGAGATCTGACTATCGGCCAGATGCAAGGTGAGACGCTGACTCGACCAACACATTCTCACTCCCATCGCGTAAAATACGGACGCTTGGTCAGGTGCCTTTGGCGTTGTTATTGACGGTAAAAGTCTCCTTTAGCATCATATCTAAACAGGCTTTGTCGGACTCTTGGCGTCCGTATTTTACGCGATGGGTCAGGACGTATGTTTCAGTGACACGCGGGACAAGAATGGAACATAAACCCCGGTCTCCTGGGTGTGAGCCCTGTGTTGTTGTGACCGTGAATTTCCACCGGCTGCGGAACTGCTGCGGAACGGCTCCGTGGTCCGCCGTCCGTTAATACCCACCGGATCCGGAGTTGTTGCAGAACGGCTGCGGCCGGGACTGACAGCTGTAGTCACGAGGACCCACTAGATCTCGCGAATTCACGCAGAATAGAACCACAAAACCACCAACAGTTTGTTTCTATTCAGAGGAGTAGAGAGGAAACAACTCCGTTCTGTGTTTTCAAGGTGCAGTGAAGGGATATATGATCCACCGTGAGCACGGTGTATTTTATTTTGAAAATTAACCGGATGTTTTATTTTGTTTCTGTGCTCGACTTCCTGTCCCGCACTATCTGCCGTGTGCTGAATTGCTGCGGAGCTCTCCGGCGTCCGGCAAAAATAGAATCTCTGCGTATCTGATCCGGAGGGCTGCGGACCGCCGCAGCTGTGCCAGAGTCGGAACGCAGACGTTACGCAACAGGTGGAAATACACACAATGACTTTAATGGAAACCGATTGACTCCGCCGACGTTCCGGAGCCATTACGCAGCAGTTACGCAGCCGGTGGAAATCCACCACCCAAACCAGTTTCCACACGTGGCATTTCGGGGTTTCATACTACTCTCTACTGTTGTCTCTCTTAATACTACGTCATCTTAAAGCGCCGCGTAGCTGCTGTTCTGCGCGGTGCGTTCTACACACATGCTAAGGGGATTTTTGCATCATATCTCACACTGAGAGCCACTGACCAAGCGTCTGTATTTTAAGAGTTGGGAGTGTTGGACTCGACACATGCAGTGGTCACAATAGTAACCCGTCAGTTTTGATTACAAGAAGTTGTTGCAAACAACAAATTATGTTCCACAAGCAGGTGTCGGGTTTATCATGCTGTCATCGTTGTTGCTCTACTGTCACTTTTTGATACGTCAGCGGGATAATTTACCCCGAAGAAAACATTACAGTTCCTGCAAAAGTTCTCGGGACTAATAGTACCTGGACCTGGCTCCTTGATAAAAGTATCCACTTTTATCTGCCTTGGACTCAAACTTGCATCAAACTTAATGGGGAATGTGCAATCATTATCAAAATTAAGTGCAATACGAGGGGTCGTGCGTTATTGTTCATTGAAGCATGAGATAATGTATGACTATGTTTGTATGTTGGTTAACTGTATGTTTTAGTGTGTGTTTATGCGCGATGTGTCGCCATCTTGTTCTCTTGAATGCCCAAGACAAATTTCTCCTAGACAATAAAGGCTTATCTTATCTTAACTTCACAAAACATTATAGTTTTTTCATTGACATCCTCTACTGCCACCCAAGAAAACGCCTTCTTCCAGGATGCTTGAAACGCTCTCTTTTGCTTTAGCTTGTACGCAGCCATCTTCTGCTTTTTCTTCTTCTAAGAAGACGTTTTTTTTCCGACCTGGATTTTCCTATGTTTTTGTGTAAGTGACTTACAACAATCTGCAAATGTGCATCGTCAACTTTAAAAGTTCTGTTTTTGTCGCCATCAGGCTCAGATTGTTGTTCTAAGTGTCTGACTAACATTATGGAAAGGATTCCTACAGAGATAGACTTTTTTGTTAAAGAGTAAGATCCTTTTTGTTTTGACCAGAAACAGCTCAGAGATCGCTATCACTAAATCCACCAGACTCCATTTAAAATAAACAGTTTTAGTGTGTATGGAGCCAACATATTTTCACATTTAAATGGTGAATTAAGTGTTTATTTTAATCAAAACAGAGTAGTGATTTTAAAGTGCCATATTGTTGTTGTATTGCACATTGCTGCAGCTCCTATTTTCACCCTGTGTGTTGAGCTCTCTGTTTTGGCTACAGAGTGAGACATCTCACTTCTGTTCAATCTTTGTTGGGAGTCACACATGTGCAGTAGCTAGGTAAGGACTACTAGCCAGTCAGAAGCAGAGTATGAGGGCGTGTCCTGACAGTACCTAGGTAAGGACTACTAGCCAGTCAGAAGCAGAGTATGAGGGCGTGTCCTGACAGTAACTAGGTAAGGACTACTAGCCAGTCAGAAGCAGAGTATGAGGGCGTGTCCTGACAGTACCTAGGTAAGGACTACTAGCCAGTCAGAAGCAGAGTATGAGGGCGTGTCCTGACAGTACCTAGGTAAGGACTACTAGCTAGTCAGAAGCAGAGTATGAGGGTGTGTCCTGACAGTACCTAGGTAAGGACTACTAGCCAGTCAGAAGCAGAGTATGAGGGCGTGCCATGCTAGCAGCTAGGCGAGCATTATAACGTGTGTTCCAAAGTGACCACGTGTGTCTCTGAAGTAAAGGCTGGACTACAACAGAGCTGTTTGGAGCAGTTTGTGAACAGTGTTTTCTGTTGGAGATGGTAAGTCCCTTTGGGGGGGGACTTTGGGCTTCTTCACTTTGTAAACCTATAATGTGCACAAAAAGATATATAACACAATAAAGGAAAGGGGAAAAGCCTAAAAGCATAATATGAGTGCTATACGAAAAGTGTAAAGCCGAATCAAAACAGCTTTTGAAAGTTTTATTTTGTTTCTGTCGACTTTGAATAAAGTGTGTTTTACGATGATAAAATTACTGTTTATTTACATGTTTAAAAAAAGGGGGATTAAAGGGATCCTTTCCATAATGTTGTCAGACACTTAGAACAATAATCTGAGCCTATCAGCGGTAAAAACAGCACTTTAAGTGGACGGAAATTGAAGGTGCGCAATTGCCCAATAACTTACATTAGCCTCTTTCCAAGGAAGTAGTTACATGAACAGTCCACTTCTACACAGTTCTACTAACCACTCTCCCCCAAAACCGGTTTTGCCATTTGCATCCGCATAGGAACTGGTAGGAGGGGTAAGCACGGCAACGGTCTTTATAGCGTCGTCACTAGACTTTAGAGTAGCGCCACATACTACAAACTTACTACAACTACAAACCAGCATGGAGGAGGCCATCAGAATGTTCCTGTTGTGCTTTACTGGGATCCTCATAACGGAGTTTGAATGGCGGCGTTTAAAGACTAGGCTGGAGTACTTAACAGATAAACACAGAAGACGAAGGCTCCAGCGTAATATGCTCCTAATTAATATGATGGAAGAAGATAGAAGAGCAGAGCGCAACAGGCAAACGAAACGACGGGTATGACACATGCCTTTGTTGTGAGACCCAGGTTCGATTCCCACTGTGATACATCAACCAATGTGTCCCTGAGCAAGACACTTAACCCATAGTTGCTCCAGAGGCGTGCAACCTTGCTTTGGATAAAAGCTTCAGCTAAATGTAATGTAATGAATTGCAATAGACAGTGAAGAATATGTACTGTTTGTGTTTCAGACGTTGCTAGGTCACTGACCCTCAATTTATACCAGTTGCGTAACGTCTGCGGAACGGCTCCGCTGTGTGTCTGCTCCGTGGTCCGCCGTCCGTCAATACACACCAGGTCCGGATTTGTTGCGGAACGGAGCGGTTCCGCAGCCGTTACACAACGGTATAAACTGGGGGTTAAGGGTTCCTATGCGGAAAAGGGACAAGGCAAAAATACCCTGCCCTGAAGTAGGAGCTGAAAGAGTTACAGAACTGCAGTCAGAGGAACTTAATAATCCCCAAATTGGTACAGTCGGAACACGAGAAAAGAAAGGGTTCTAGGAACGTTATGTTCTAGGAACTGCAAAAATGCCTCTGGTTGGAAAGCGGCTACTGTAGCTTGTTTCGCCGCTGCCAACAGCAGCGATCTTGCTTAATACTGGAGCAAAGTCAAAAATTGTTGTGTCCATCAGTCACTTATGGCACTTTTCCATCACATGGTATCTGCTCGACTCGCCTCGACTCTACTCGCCTTTTTTGGTTTTCCATTACGAAAAAAAGTACCTGGTACCTGCTAACAGGTACTTGTTTTAGTACCACCTCAGTCGATGTTCCGAGCGAGCTGAGGCGATTCAAAAAGGTGACGTGAAAGCGACAGACGGGGGTGTTCTGAACAAACCCGCCATTTTTAAATAGTTTAGCCAGTTGTGTTGGTTTTTTTTGCTGCCTCCAGCTTCATTTGAAACAAAATGTGTCTTCTGGCTGTGGAAACAACAACACACCTTCGACGTTCTGTGTGTGTGTGTCGCGTTAGGTCACTGCAGTTTACTGGCGCCGCGATACGACCAGCCACGCTGAGGCGGTACTAAAATCTGCAATGGAAAACGGACGCACAGTGCGTCGAGTCGAGGCGAATCGACCAGGTACCATGTAATGGAAAAACACCATTAGACACAAAAACATAGGAAAATAGGTTGAAAAAACCCGAAGTTACCCTTTAAGTAAGGGTTTGAATGCAGAAGATATATTTTCATTGTGTGATGTTTTACTGATGTAAAAGATCTAAATACTTAACTAAAAGACTTTCTGGCATCAGAAGACAGAAAACTATCAGCTCCAATTGGTTGGAGAAGTTAGAAGAGCTGATGGGAAATGTAGTCTTTGAAAAACAAAATGCCACATGTAGAGAAAGACTGTAGTTAGGAATACTTGGCATTCTTTTCACGCTGTGCTTCTTCACCAACTGTGAGGGAAAGGTGAAGGGTGCAGAGATGTCTCTCAGGACACACACACACACACACACACACACACACACACACACACACACACACACACACACACACACACACACACACACACACACACACACACACACACACACACACACACTCTTGAGGCGGCAGCTCCTCTCCAGAGACAGCTGCTCCTGTCAGTCAACAACTACGCTGGAAGTGACAGCCCAGGAGTATGTGTAGCGTCAAAGATGTGTGTGAGAGGGTGAGTGTGAGACAGACAGTTCAGTGTGTGTGTGTGTATGTGTGTGTGTGTGTGTGTGTGTGTGTGTGTGTAACTGTCTTGCTGTTTGTCTCCAGGTAAATTCATGATGCAGGTGCTGCCACCCTGTGGACATGCAGTGCAAGAAAACAAACCAGACAAAGTAAGAAAACAGTTTACTGTTCATTGTCACTAGTGCAATGTAACTAAATAAAATCCTGAGATACTTGTACTATACTTGAGTATTTCCATTTTTGCTTCTTTATATTTGTACTCCACTACATCTCAGAGGGTAATATTGTACTTTTTACTGTCCACGGGTCTTGTAATTTCGCAGACTGGAAACAAAACAGACACAAGCCGCGGCCGGTTTGAGCCAAAGACATTATGGTTTGAGCTAGCTAGCCACGTAGCTATTGTAGGCTCGTGACGGCGATTAGCTTCGGAGCGAGTAGTGACTCTACAGTCAGTGAGAGAAACAAAGTGTCTCTGTTCTTTCTGACCACGGTGGGAAACCTGCAGCAGGAAAAGTTAACCCTCTCCTTGATTTTACGTTGGTTATGAGCGAGAACGAGAACCAGGAATTGAGTCACGGGAAACCAGTTGCTATGACGACGGCTATGCCGCTGACGACGCTATGAGCCCATAGACAGTAGGACGAGCCACGCTCGCCTCAGGCATGAGGCGGTACTACCTGCAGTACTACCTGCAGGACTATCTGCAGTACTATCTGCAATGGAAAATCGAGGTAACAGTTACATTATGTGACAGATTATTAGCTCCAAGTGTGAATGTTAGTGTGAAATTGAACACTACGTATATGACAATGATGTTTTCAATAAAAAAACATTTGCACAAAGCAAGCCGATCCACTTTTCCATGCTGATAAGAGAATTAAAATGAAAAAATATAATGGGACAAAAAGAAATCAAGGGACATTTAGAAAAGATAAAAATGTGCGATTAATTGCGATTAATCGCGATTAAATATTTGAATCATTTGACAGCACTAATATATATATATATATATATATATATATATATATATATATATATATATATATAAACTGCAAAACAACAGATGTCACTAAATAAATACAAATACGTGACGTCTGAAATCAAACAAGTAAAATCTAAAGTAGGTTATACTCTAGGATGTTCATCTACCAGTTGTAATCTACACATTTTAAACCGATTCATGATGCATTGTTACATCCCTATTGATAATAGTTATCATTTACAAGATAACTTAGTTACTGTGCAGATCAACTAATAAATTATGATGCATCATTATCAGACAGATAACATCTACAGATTTCTTTTTGCAGTTTTCAGACAGTTTTTTTGCTCGGGATGGAGTTGTGTTAACAGTTTTATTTTTATTTGTTTTAATTTGTTGCAGGTTCTGTCTGGCCTGATTATTATAGGTTAATCTACCCAGTAGAGTAATGTTGCACCTTTACCAGCTGCAACATTAAAGTGATAAACATTAACATGAATAATTACTGTATAATTAATGCTTATTTTGCCTTTCTAGAGTTTTTTTTTCAAAGTTTTTGTCGCTTTTTCGTTGTCGTTCTTTTCAAGTTTTTATTTTTTTCACATATCTTTTGAGATTTTTGTAGCTTTTTTCAATCCATGCAGACATGTCCAGGTTCCTCCCTAGATAGTTGGGCATCTAAACCCCCCCAATGTTGAACCCAAAGTTAGGCCCCTTGTTCCAGACCTGTTTCTGTCTCAGGAACAAACTCTCTCACCAGATCTGGCAACACAGAGAAGCCAACATCAACTAACGTTCATCGTTATGTAGCCTAGCATAAAAAAGTCTGAAAAATTAATTTTACTTGTTGGTACTTTAAGTATATTTCAATGCTGACACTTTAGCACTTTTACTCAAGGACGATTTTGAATTGCAGGACTTTTACTTTCTGTTTTATGGGCCACGGTTTAAAAGATGCTCATCTCTTAGATTCCTGCTGCCTTAACTAATATAATAATATGTTGTTTTGTTTGTGTAGGTGGCTGAAGCTGTGGCCTCCTTCCTGTTGAGACACAAGTTTGCTGAAGCCAGAAGAGAAACCAGGAGGTAAAAAGATTCAGTCTGCAGTAGCTCTTTCCTTTCCGCATCCAGAAAGCACTAGTCTATATCCACAACGTTCCTCTTCCGGGATTGCTCCGATGCCGCCGGAGATTCCGCCGGATGTCCTGTCACCTTCCTCTTTCTTTGTGTTGGTGAGGACTCTGGTTAACTGCTCCTCAGATCTCTGCAGGGTAAATCCAGACAGCTAGCTAGACTATCTGTCCAATCTGAGTTTTCTGTTGCACGACTAAAATTACTTTTGAACGTACACGTGTTCCACCAAAACAAGTTCCTTCCCGAGGCTATTTTGCAGAGGCATTGTGGCTCCATCCCGTGCTTGGCACTGCCCAAGACGATTGTGATTGGTTTAAAGAAATGCAAATAAACCAAGAGCACGTTTTTCTAGCTAGACCCACGTCCGCAGCTCTGTGGAGGATGGTCTGTGGAGGGAGACAAAGAAAGCACTGATTTACTGATGTATTTTACAAAAAATATGCCTGAAACTAAGAAAAATGTTCTCCATTCTCTCTCCAGCGCCAGCTCTTTCACACGATGAGATCTGCAGGTAAGACGTACACCTACACCTGTTTAACAGCTTTACTGTAGTACTGATAGTATTCAGATCCTTTAGTCAAGGCTGCAACTAACGATTATTATCATCGATTAATCTGTTGATTTTTTTCTGGATTCTAGAATAGATTAGTTGTTTGGTTTATAAAATGTCAGAAAATGGTGAAAAATGTGGATCAGTGTTTCCTAAAAGCCCAAGATGACGTCCTCAAATGTCTTGTTTTGTCCCCAACTCAAAGATATTCAGTTTACTGTCACAGAGGAGAGAAGACACTAGAAAATATTCACATTTAAGAAGCTGGGATCAGAGAAGTTCTACTGTTTTTCATTAAAAAAAATTATGAAAAAGATGTTGGTGCGTGTATTTGGCGGGGGGTTTAGGCATCCTTCATCAGGAAAAAATTTTCTGTTTAAAAAAAGAAGCATTTTAGGTCTCTTTGTGGGTTTTTGTGTCTCTTTGTAGTCATGTTGTCTCTTTTGTAGTGGTGTTGTGTCTCTTTGTGGTGGTGTTGTGTCTGTGGGTTTTTGTGTCTCTGTAGTCGTATTGTGTCTCTTTGTAGGTGTGTTGTGTCTCTTTTTGATCAGTTTTGTTTTCCTTCTTTTGGGTCTCTGTGGTCATTTGGCGTCCCTTTGATTTACATCTATTTGGCTTGGTTGCTGTCCAAAACGGCTCGGGGTGCTGCACCTAAACTTTACAACTAATTGATTAATCTTTGCAGCTGTACCTTTACTTTAAGTAAAAGTACAATGGTATTATTAGGAAAATGAAGCCTACTTAAAGTATCAAACGTAAAAGTACTCAAAGCAGAAAAAAATCTGTTTCAGGGACATGATTTGTAGACAAAATATGAACTTTCTGACCAACTACAAGTTTACATAGCAATATTTTTCTTTGCTCCAAAATCAGCCATTAAAAAACACACTTTGTAACTACTTCAGGCCTTAAAAGGAGAATTCTGGTCGATTTCAACCCGTAGCTCTGTTGTTTGTAAATTAGGAGTGCTGTCAGTAGCAAGAAAAATGAAACCAATCGGTGCTGCCTACACCATGTTATCCCCCTGCTAGAGTTAGCACCCAACAGGCTTAAACAGGGCAGGTTTTAAATGTGTTTTTAGCCTCTAAACATGTTTGAAATGTCATTACAAGGTCCTACCCATGTGCAGTTATTCCTTCAGAGGAAACACAGCGAATCTGACTGCAGCAGATGTGACAGAAAGGCATCAAAGTTGTGTTAATCCATACCTCTGTTTGTCCTGTTAATGACATTTCAAACATGTTTAGATGCTAAAAACACGTTTAAAACCTGCCCTGTTTAAGCCTGTTGGGTGCTAACTCTAGCAGGGGGATAACACGGTACTGTGTACTCCAAATTTACAAACAGAGCTACGTATTGAAATCGACCGGAATTCTCCTTTAATGTTTGTTTTGACAGAATACTGCAGGTTCTCACTTTTTAAACATTTTCTCTCTTTCTCAGGTTTTATGTCAGACCAGCAAAAGAGGAGCTCCAAGATTCAGACCTCCATTTTTATTCTTCATCCTCCTTTTATCAGATGCAGCTGACATCTCTAGTCAACACATTCTCGCTCCCATTGCGTCAAAAAACAATGCTTGGTCAGGTGCCTTTGGTGTTTGTTATTGATGCAAAAAGTGTCCTTTAGAGTAATATTTAGACGCGCTTGATCGGGACTAATGGTGTCCCTATTTGATGCTCTGGGTCAGGATGTACGTTTAACTGACATTCCGCATGACAACGGGACAGTTAGGTTTAGGAAAAGATCAAGGGTGGGGTTATAAAATGTACATCCAGTCTTTATTACTACTCGTTACCGTTGCATCCCATACAGACGCTAAAGGGTGATTTTTGCGTCGGTATCTGACGCTGAGAGCCACAGACCAAGCATCAGTATTTTACAAGTTGGGAGTGAGAACGGGTTGCTCTAGTTTAAACCTGGGAAGCTTGACTGTAAATCCAACACTAGCTATGAACCATTTGTGATTGCCTGTTGTGTAGTTTGTTCTGTTCCAATTAATACTGAGTTAAGTAAAAAAAAGTGCTGCATTACAGATAACCAGAAGTAGGCCTACATTTGCTTTGACTTCCTCTCTGCGCTGAACAAATCCCAAATGTATGTTATTGACTACGAGCTACCAAAGGCGATAGACTGGTAGCCAACATCTCCCCAAGCCTAATCCCCAGAAAAGATTTTTTAAAAGCCATGTACATTAAATGTTAGGGATGACAAAACATAAGAAATAGTCAAAAAGTTAAATTGAGATACTCAGTCCAAACCATGAGAGATACTTGGTGTACTAACGTTACTAACCATGATATGCAGAGTCACAATTATAAGGTAGTAAGTCAAAATCACGACAGTCAATAAAACTGACTTACAAGTTCAAAATGATGTGATAGTAAATTTTGACTAACTAAATAAAAATGTATGACAGTAAGCCAAAACATTAATTAAAATGTTGACACACTAAGTCAATATCTCATTATCCTTTCTTGCTAATGGTAATTAGCCTCCATACATATCGGTTCTGTTGTTTAAAACAACATTACAATGAAGTGTTAGGAGGTGCTAACTAGCTAGAAAACCACATTACATTCGGTCTCAGTAACGTTATGTTACCACTTTAAAGTGCCCATATTATGAAAAAAAAGAAATTCTGGGATTTGGGCTGTTATTTTGTGTCTCTGGTGCTTCCACACGCATAAAAACTTGAAAAAAAACATCCATGCTGTTCTGAGTGAGATACGGTTTCTGAATGATTCCTGCCTTCAATCTCCGGGTGAGCTGTTCAAAATCGGCAGGGCTTTTTATGTCAGTAGCCGAAACAAGGTACTAGCAAGGTGCTAGCATGCTAGTGGTTAGCCCCTTGATCTCAATGGCAAAAAACTGCTACAACACACCATAATCTACAAAAGAATTACTTACATGTCCCTGTTCTGCAGGTATTCCACGCAAAGTTGGAAGTGCACCCTGTCTCCCGGCTAATCCTGCCTTGAAGTTAGAGAAAAAAATCTAGCTAGCTGATGTGATCTTACCTAGCTACTGCGCATGTGCGAATCCCTACAAAGATGGTATAGAGGTGAGGTGTCTCATCTGCTAAACTTTCTTAAAGATTTCTTTCTTCTTTGGATAAGGCAGACTAGACGAAACAATGGTGTATTGCTGCTCTACATTGTCTTTACTTATTCATATTTTATTATAAAGTCCAACACTGCGTAGAAAATCCATCAGCTTCTTCATCTTGGTCCAATCATTAAAATTCAGAAAGGACCATAGCGAAAAGACTTTTTTGCCAGCAGCTGTTCCTAGATCTCTGGAAAGCTTCCTCCTTTGTTGCATATAGTTCTTGTATTGAATCAAGATGTGTTTTACAGTCTCCGAGTCTCCACACTCACATTTTCCATCCAGGTGTTTGGTGTTTCCCAATCAGAGCCAGCCTCCTGCTGATCCGAGTCTACGAAACCTTTACAACTTCAAGACAAACAGGCATTTTCTTTTTTACCGTCGTCATTCAGGCCAAACAGTTTTGCTAGCAAGCAAGTTTTTCTACCAGAGTTTTAAGCTGGACTGTCTGGCTGTGTTATTACGATAATAGTATTACTAATGGCTAACTAGCTAGCTGAAATTTAAATTAGTATTATGACCTGCATGACATTTTCATTTTATTAATTTAAATAAGTGATTTTCTACCAGTTTTAAACTTGACTTCACTTAAGCTAATGGTAACTGCTAACTAGCTTGCTGCTGAAAATGAGCAATGACCAGCTAACAATACGTAGAAAGTTATATTTGAATAGTTTAACCTTTATGGTATTAGATAAAATACTTAGATGTGACTTGTTAGTGGTCTTTCATCTTATTTTCCTCATAAAATTTCACAAAACCAACAAGTTGGTGATCAAAAGTGTCGCTAAAACTGTACAACATTGACAGCAAAAAAAAAAAAAAAATCTACCCATTCAAAGATAATTATCAAATGACTTTCAGTTGAATGAATGAAAGGTTTTTGTTGTGTGGCCATTAAAGGTGCACTGAGTTCCTGCATGACGTCACTTCTGTTGACTTTCCAAGTAAATACCAAACAAAACAGAGCAAGCTCGCACCTCCCCCCATGTTTCCGTAACTGTCATGACTACTGACTGTCACTAACCCCACCATCAAGGAGAGATGCCTACGATTTAAGACAAACATGAAATTGTGCTGAAACCATGCAGGAACTCGTAGTGCACCTTTAACACAGGGAGTGAAACATGCTAAAATACGGACGGTAGAGCATGGGCTAAAAATATGTTCACTGCTGCATCCTCCAGCTAGACGTTTGTTCTGTTACTACTAATTTAGGATGAGGAATATTAGTTTTTTCCTCTTTTTGTCTGTGTTTAGACATTCTTGGATGTACCCATTGTATACATACAGTATGTAGCAGAGCGCTCCAACAGTGTCATAAACGTTAGATGAATGTTTGTTGTTCAGTATAAAATTTACTGTGATTCGTCAGGTGTTTTTGTGTGTCTTTGATTTGTCTTCTTCACCAAGTTGATCCAGGAAGTGATGTTTCACATGTTTTGTTTAGAAGAAAAAAAGAAGAAACAATGCATAGTTAGCATTAGCAACGATAAACCACTGGAACAAAATAAGAGTTTGTGTCATCTTCAAAAACTTACCCAGGTAGTTTAAATACACACAAGAAATTGGAGATCTTCGTAGACAAGAGAAGATGCCATAATAAGTTCTGTGTTAATAACTAGTATCAGAGTGTCCTTGTAACTGGACCAGTGGTTCTCAACATTTTTTGTGCCAGCGCCCCCCTATCCATTATCCAGGTCCCTAACGCCCCCCCCCCCCAAAATATGTAGGCTAATTGCCCCAAATATTAATGATTACGACATTACAACACATGTATTAGTTTCCCAAGTATCAAAAAAGCCATATGAATAGAAATATATATTTACAGGTTTTAAAAAAAATGCAACCATTTGACATTCAATTTAAATAACAGCAGCCAATCAGAACGACTAGATAGGTAACATTCAAACAATAATTAGGTATTCTCAAAAGGCCTGCTGCATGTCCCTGGTGTGAACCTCTGCACCTTTATAAGATTACTTTAATTTGAATGTCCTTTATTGTTTGTGAAGTGAAATAAAATGTATTATTATTATCATTATTATTACAAACAATAACAGTAGCCAATCAGAAACAGCTAGCAATTTAACATTCAAATCTATTTTTCATTCAAATCTAAATCTATAATCAAATTGTTCCAACGGAAACAAGCTGACACTTATCAAGGGCGCACACACACACACACACACACACACACACACAAACAAAAGTATTTTGGTGATGACAAACGACTTAAAGAACGACACCTACTGCAGAATGGAAATAAGTTTACAACCTTTGAAAGTTAGTGAGAGCCCTTTGTTGATGCTTAGAACAGTATTGGTTAGAAGAGTATTGGTTAGAACAGTATTGGTTAGAAGAGTATTGGTTAGAAGAGTATAGGTTAGAAGAGTATTGGTTAGAAGAGTATAGGTTAGAAGAGTATTGGATAGAAGAGTATTGGTTAGAACAGTATAAGTTAGAACAGTATAGGTTAGAAGAGTATAGGTTAGAAGAGTATTGGTTAGAAGAGTATAGGTTAGAAGAGTATTGGTTAGAAGAGTATAGGTTAGAAGAGTATAAGTTAGAAGAGTATAGGTTAGAAGAGTATAGGTTAGAAGAGTATAGGTTAGAAGGGTATAGGTTAGAAGAGTATTGGTTAGAAGAGTATTGGTTAGAAGAGTATTGGTTAGAAGAGTATAGGTTAGAAGAGTATAAGTTAGAAGAGTATAGGTTAGAAGAGTATTGGTTAGAACAGTATAGGTTAGAAGAGTATTGGTTAGAAGAGTATAGGTTAGAAGAGTATAGGTTAGAAGAGTATAGGTTAGAAGAGTATTGGTTAGAAGAGTATAAGTTAGAAGAGTATAGGTTAGAAGAGTATTGGTTAGAACAGTATAGGTTAGAAGAGTATTGGTTAGAAGAGTATAGGTTAGAAGAGTATAGGTTAGAAGAGTATAGGTTAGAAGAGTATAGGTTAGAAGAGTATAGGTTAGAAGAGTATAGGTTAGAAGAGTATAGGTTAGAACAGTATTGGTTAGAAGAGTATTGGTTAGAAGAGTATAGGTTAGAAGAGTATAGGTTAGAAGAGTATTGGTTAGAAGAGTATAGGTTAGAAGAGTATAGGTTAGAACAGTATTGGTTAGAAGAGTATTGGTTAGAAGAGTATAGGTTAGAAGAGTATAGGTTAGAAGAGTATTGGTTAGAAGAGTATAGGTTAGAAGAGTATAGGTTAGAAGAGTATAGGTTAGAAGAGTATTGGTTAGAAGAGTATTGGTTAGAAGAGTATAGGTTTTCTGTCGCCTGTCTTGCGAGTAAATAGCAGAAAAAAACAACCCCATATCGCGCTGCGTTTTGAGGTGTGAGAATCCTGTAGCCTGCAGTAAACAGTGACATCAAGTTTTAAAACACCAAACACAAGCTCTGAACTGCCCGGGATGAAACAGCTACACGTTTGCCAAACCCCACAGCACAGTCGATGATCTCTTTTCTTTCTCTCTTTCTCCGTGAAATGAAGCTGCCTTCAGGTGCAGTAGGAAACGTTGTGTTCTATAAACGATCTGACGAAAAACTGTTACTGTGCTACGTTGGGGGGTTAAAGAACACAACAGGACGTTGCGGCGATTGCTTTGTCTTGTTTTTTTTAGGGCTGTCAGTTTAACGCGTTAACGCAAACCCATTTTAATGCCGATAATTTTTTTAACGCATAGAGAGAGCAACGGGATCTGTTGGATCTGTTAGTCCACTTCTTTAACTGTCTATGGCCACGCCATGTCCCGCCCTACGAAGCAGCTGATTGGTTTGGTTTAGGCATTTCATAGGACCTGAACAAATGGAGTTACGTTACCTTGGACGCCAAGGACGCGGGTCTTGTAATTTCGCAGACCGGAAACAAAACAGACACAAGCCGCGGCCGGTTTGAGCCAAAGACAGTATGGTTTTAGCTTGCTAGCCGCGTAGCTAGTAGGCTCGTCACGGCGATTAGCTTCGGAGCGAGTAGTGACTCTACAGTCAGTGAGAGAAACAAAGTGTCTCCTCTGTTCTTTCTGACCACGGTGGGAAACCTGGAGCAGGAAAACCCTCTCCTTGATTTTACGTTGGTTATGAACGAGAACGAGAACCAGGAAATGAGTCACGGGAAACCAGTTGCTATGACAACGGCTATGCCGCTGACGACGCTATGAGCCCATAGACAGTAGGACCAGCCACGCTCGCCTCAGGCATGAGGCAGTACTATCTGCAATGGAAAATCGAGGTAACAGTTACATTATGTGACAGATTATTAGTTCCAAGTGTGAATGTTAGTGTGAAATTGAACACTACGTATATGACAATGTTGTTTTCAATAAAAAAACATTGTCACAAAGCAAGCCGATCCACTTTTCCATGCTGATAAGAGAATTAAAATGAGAAAATATAATGGGACAAAAAGAAATCAAGGGACATTTAGAATAGATAAAAATGTGCGATTAATTGCGAGTTAACTACATTAATGCGATTAAATATTTTAATCGCTTGACAGCATTAGAATCTTTTGGTATGCATTTCAGAAAAAAAATGGTTAGGATTCAGGTGTAATTGCAAATCGTGATTAATCATGATTAATCCACTGAAAATTCTGATTAATTTGATTAAAATTTTTTTAATCAAACCCTACCCAACCCTAGTTTTTTTGTTTTAAATCTGAACGCAGCTTCACGTAGTACAGAGCTCATTTAAGATGATACTCTGACGTCCCGTTTCCGTGAAGGCAGCACGGAGCTGCGCCAGTGCAGTACGCAGATCGGGGAATGGCTCAACGTGGGTAGAGCCAGAGTGATAGAGAAACACATGTCTTTGACATTGACGTTGACATGACATTGTCTTTCTCCATCACTCTGGCTCTGGGTGGAGCTAAACGTTTGAATCCGCCCACTTGCCTAATAGCAGGAAGAATGTGTGTCTGAGGGAAAAACACAGGACTTTCACCTCTTAATACATCCATGCTTTCACCCCAGAGACCGGGCTTGTTTCCCGCAAGTCACGTTTGCTTTCCCTGTTGTTTTCCTTCACCCAACCATCCATTACTGTCTCGCGTCCCCAAGAGAACGGGGCATGTTTCCCACGAGTCATGTTTGCTTTCCCCGTTTTTATTTTCCTAATCCCAACCGGTTCTTCTTTTCCTAAACCCAAGCCCATTCTTCTTTTCCTTTTTTATAATTAAAATATCATTATTTATTATAATCTATATCTTTTTTCATAATTAAAATATAATTTATTATAATCTGTATATATACAGCTATATATACCTATATATAATACAAAACCGAATCAGAAAAAGTTGGGACTGTACGAAAAACACAAATAAAAAAAGAAAGTAGTGATTTCTAAATGTACTTTGACTTGTATTTCATTGCAGACAATGTGAACACAAAATATTTCATGTTTTGTCTGGTCAACTTAATTTCATTTGTAAATATACATCCTTTCCTGTCATTCAGACCTGCAACACATTCCAAAAAAGGTTGGGACAGGAGCAATTAAGGGCCAGTAATCAGGTAAATTGGTTAAATAATGATGCGATTTGAAACAGGTGATGTCAACAGGTGATTGTAATTATGATTTGGTACAAAAGCAGCATCCAAGAAAGGTCTAGTCCTTTAGGAGCAAAGATGGGCCGAGGATCGCCAGTTTACCAACAAATACGTGAGAAAATTATTGAAATGTTTAAAAACAATGTTCCTCAAAGAAAGATAGGAAGACATTTGCTTATTTGACCTTCAACAGTCCATAACATAATTAAAAGATTCAAGGAATGAGGAGGAATTTCAGTGCGTAAAGGACAAGGGCGCAAGCCTAAGCTGAACAACCGTGATCTCTGATCCCTCAGGCGGCACTGCATCAAGAATCGTCATTCATCTATAAGCGATATCACCACATGGGCTCAGGACTACTTTGGCAAACCTTTGTCAAGTACCACAATACGTAGTTACAGCCACAAATGCCAGTTAAAACTGTACTGTGCCAAAAGGAAGCCCTATGTTAACAGTGTCCAGAAGCGCCGTCGACTTCTCTGGGCTCGGAGGCATCTGGGATGGACCATCACACAGTGGAAACGTGTACTGTGGTCAGATGAATCAGTATTTCAGGTATTTTTTGGGAGAAACGGACGCCGTGTGCTCCGGACCAAAGAAGAAAAGGATCGTCCAGACTGTTACCAGCAACAAGTCCAAAAGCCAGGGTCTGTCATGGTATGGGGTTGTGTCAGTGCCTTTGGCAAAGTTAACTTGTACTTCTGTGATGGCACCATTAATGCTAAAAAGTACATAGAGATTTTGGAGCCCAATATGCTGCCTTCAAGAAGACATCTTTTCCAGGGACGTCCATGCATATTTCAACAAGATAATGCAAAACCACATTCTGCACACATTACAAAGTCCTGGCTGCGGAGGAAGAGGATACGGGTACTTGACTGGCCTGCCTGCAGTCCCGACCCGTCTCCAATAGAGAATGTGTGGCGCATTTTGAAGCGCAAAATGCGACAACAGAGACCCCGTACTGTTGCCCACCTTAAGACTTGTTTGCAGCAAGAATGGAACAAAATTACACCTGAAACACTTCATCACTTGGTGTCTTCAGTCCCTAAACGTCTTTTAAGTGTTGTGAAAAGGAATGGCAACATTACAAAGTGGTAAATGCTTTACTGTTCCAACTTTTTTTGAAATGTGTTGCAAGAACCAAAATAGGAATTTTGTTTTTTTGAAGAAAAAAAACCCAATAAAAATCATGAGGAACACATTGAATTATGTGCTGTTGTATTGTCTGCAATGAAATACAAGTCAAAGTACATTTAGAAATCACTACTTTCTTTTTTTATTTGTGTTTTCCATACTGTCCCAACTTTTTCTGATTTGGGGTTGTATATATTATGTCCGTAGGTGCTTAAAATATCATTATTATAATCTATATATATATCTATATATATACATACACACACACACATATATATATATATATATATATATATATATATATATACATACATATATATCTATATATCTATACATATATATATATATATATATCTAATCTAATTACTGTTTTTGCAATTGTAATCCCTTTACTCGTTACTTGAAAAAAGTAATCGGATTACAGTAACGCATTACTTCTAACGCCTTACTGCCCATCAGTGGTCATGACATTTATGACAGGTTATGTTGTCTAGGTTAATGTCAAGTCGTCATAACACAGAGATTGTTGTCTTTGTTAAAGTCAAGTTGTCATGACAAAGACATCTGGGACAATGCTAACTTTGCATTAAAAGTGTTATAATTTACCGAATAACACTTAATGACAACTAGACTGGTTGACACCAGACCCTTCTCAGTTGTAAGTGAGAGTGGGTCTGGGGAAGGTTCATTTAAGGGGTGTCACCAACAGACCCCGCTCAAATGCCTCTTCAACCCAACGTGACATCATGACTCTGCGTTAACATACACGCTACTTTCCTAAAACCAAGTGGCGTGTTATCTGTACGCATTTTGAGCTATCCACGTGTATGTCTATGCTGTATGTATGTAAACAAACAAAAAGGTTGGGTTTAGGAAAAGAACATTGGGGAAGGCTTTCTTAAAAAAATAAAAAACAACAATTGACAAACACCACACGCAGGACACAATCTCCGCTCTCCCAGGTGAAAGTCCTACGTTTTACCCATCCACCACTCCAGCTGACCATTGTCCTGACATACTACTCATTATGGCTATGCCATAGCAACATAACGTAGGTCAATGGACACCAAACGGCGTGGTAAAACACACTAAAAAGCGTGTATCTGTCTTAATAACATACAACTAATGGCATACGATTTTGCATGTCCTACATATGCCATTTCAGGAGATCAGTCTGTTCAACCTATCAGACCAGCTTCCCCCCCTGGAGTCTTTGTTTCTTTTCACCCAGGATGATGTCCCGGGGATTAGGATGGCACCAAAATCATGGTTCCAGCTGTGGCTGGGATTCTGCCGCAATTCCCTGCTATACCATGCTGTCCCCTGCTACGCTCCTACAACCACAATTTCACAATTCTGTTTCATTATCTGTTCTGTGACTGTTATTGCCCCCATCTGGCTGCGTCAGCCACCGCCTACCAAGAGCCTGGGTCTGTCCGAGGCTCTTTTTCCTCGCCCCTGTTGCATTGATGCTTTCTCTTGGGGGAATTCCTGGAATGTCAGGAATTGTTGGGTCTTTGTAAATTATTACTATAAATAAAATTGAATTGAATTTTTCCGACTGCCAGCGTTCACATGGTTGGGATACTTGTTCTTCTTCTGTTATATTGGCGTTTTGGCATAACAACTTGTTGCATGACTGCCACCAACTCTTGGGCGTAGCCGAGAGCATCAGGTGTGTGACATGGACATGGAGGCCAAAAGATTTGCTGCTGTTTTCTTATGCGAGCACACAAACAGCACATGGACAGGTGTTTGTGTTATCTGCAGGACAACGAACGGGAAAGGATTCTCACCCTTCAACACATTTTAACGATCGGCGACCATGTTTTTGTACGTAAGCCATCAACAACGCGTCACCAACTGGGAAACTCTGTTAGCAAAATCTAGCCACAGTTTCCCACAGGACACTTCACTGGGAACATTTTTTTTTTCCATGAACGCACGGTGACTTGCAGAGCAAATCTCAAATTTGCCGGGAGTTAGTCAGGGTTTTCCCAGGCTAAATGACAACAGTCATGAACACTCAAAATGACTCCTTCATGTTCGTGACAGATGTCATAATAATGACAGTGTCATGTCAGTCTTATGAACACCCCTTCAAATAAAGTGTTACCACAATGTCTAACGTGACACACAAACACCAGGCTGGAGTAAAAAAACTTGCATTAAAACTTTATTTAAATTCTGTCCTGAATCAGAACACGTGCAACAACTGAAACACAGAAACAACATGGTGTCACTCCGCCTTGTATTTACACGTGTGTACGTAGGTATTTTTGTGTTTGCGTGCACAGGACAACCACACAAACAGACGGTCTGTAAAACATTTAATATCGTAGAAAGACACAACACTTCACACCCTGTTGTCACAGCAGCAGAGGGGTAACCATGACTACAGACGCATCCAACCGTCTCAACTTTCACCATCTCTCTGGAAGGATCCGAAAATGTTTGTTTCGTTCTTGTTTCATGTTCTTGTCTTCGCTGTTGATGCCCTCGTCTACAGCTGTGATTAAATCAAGGATGTAACTTTGGGTTCAAGATTGGGGGGGTTGAGATGTCCAACTATCTGTGGAGGTCCCGGTACATGTCTGCATGTATTGAGGAAAGAGACAAAAATAAAAAAATGAAACAAAAACGTTGAAAAAAGCGACAAAAAAAGTGCCAAAAACTCTCCAAAAATAAAAACAACCCCCACAAAAGACATTGAAAAAGTTGTCCAAAATAATCTCAAAAAAGCAACAAGAACTTCAGAAAAAAGTGCAAAAAAACACGACAAAAACATCCAAAAAAGCAACAACAAAAAAAAGAAATTGGAAAAGGCCCATTTTGATTATTGTTGTAACCCCCCCCCCTGGAAATTGCGCTTATGGATTTAATGCTAACGTAACACTAGAAGAATAGATGAAATTGATTCAAATCAACCTAAAATCAGGATTCGCATCAATTATGTTTGTTCTTCAGGCTAATTTTTCTAACACTAAAGCTTCTTTCATGGCCAGAAATCAGAACATTTGAAAGATTAAAATGTATGATCCGAGTGGGATTACGTGGCTCAGGATTCACCTGCTTCAGGAGAGAGATCAGAAACTACAACGTACATAACAATATATGGCAAAATATATTTCAGTTGCTCTACAAATGCTTAGAGTTTTGTAGTTCAAAATGCAACGGGAAACATTTTCCAGATCCTTTTTTTTTCAATCCAATTTTCAACACCATCTTACAAAAACAATCATTTCCAAAACATTGAACAATTTGCGGAAAAACAAGTGAAAACTGAATAAAAAAGTGGTAAATGAACAAAAACTCTGACGTGGGAAAGACAAGAAAGAAAAAGAAAAGCAGAGCAAAGGTAAAGTTTAGCGGAAAGAGTATTAAGTATATATAGGGAGGAGAGCAAAGAAAAGCATGAACAGTAAAAATGCAAAAGTTGTAAAAGGCAAAAAGAGACGTTTCCAGAACCTTCCAGAGAAACAGAATTAAAGTGCATCAACAAAAAAGGCTGAGCAGCCAATCAAAATACAGCCTCCAGGGATAACGAGGAAGAAAACAAAGAACCAATCAGACGTCATAACTGGCAGTGACACAAAGGTCCCAATTCTTTTGAACGCATTAGCTCCGTGAAAGATATATTTTTGGAAGTGATTTACAAAACCTATTATTTCTATTAAAGCTCAAGACGTTCTCACTCCCATTGCGTACAATACGGACGCTTGGTCAGGTGCCTTTGGCATCGTTATTGGCGCTTAAAGTCTCCTATAGCGTCAGATCTAAACGCGCTTTATCTACGGGGCATTTTTAGGACTTTATTTTCACAGAAAATGGAGAGAGAGGGGGAATGACATGCAGCAAAGGGCCGCAGGTCGCTGTGTCGAGGAGTAAACCTCTATATATGTGCGCCCGCTCTACCAACTGAGCTAACCCAGCCACATATTGGTGTCACTTTTGATACAGTTAGGTTTAGGGAAAGATTATGGATGGGGTTATAAAAGGTACGTTTCCGTGACACTGGACAAGAACGGGACAGTTGGGTTTAGGAAAAGAAGAACGGGACAGTTGGGTTTAGGAAAAGAAGAACGGGACGGTTGGGTTTAGGAAAAGAAGAACGGGACGGTTGGGTTTAAGGAAACATGACACATGGGACATGAACCCTGGTCTCCTGAGTGAAAGTTCTGTGTTGTTTGACCCATCCAGCCTCCCTATGCGAGTTTTGGCCTTTCATACTACTCTCTACCGTTGTCTCTCTTAATACTACTTCATCTGAAAGTGCCGCATAGCTGCTGCTCTGCCCGGTGTGTTCCATACACACGCTGAAGGGTGATTTTTGGATCGGTATCTGACGCTGAGAGACACTGGCCAAGCGTCCGTATTTTACGAGTTCGGAGTGAGACGGGTTGTAAAGCTTATTACATAAAGAAAAGACCTAATTTCGTATTTATGATTCAGTATCTCATAATTACAAGATGCTTGTCATATTTAAAAGAGACATAAAAGTCATAGTTACAAAATAAAGTTCTTCAATTTTATTTTCTGAGTTGAAGGGGATTTTTGGAAACGTTATCTGGTTTGTAAAACAAAACTTAATCATTTTAGTAATTTCCCTTCCAATTTTATTTGAAGACAATAGCGATACAATTTTCCAAAATGATACGAGGAGCTCCATTTGTCATTCATCCATTCATCATTAGCCGTTAAAACTTTGCAAAATAATGCTAAATGTTTCTAATGGATTACTGTTTGTTCACTCATTAAAACAGGGCTGGGTATCGCTTGAAACTTCCGATATTATGTACAATAAAAGTGCCAAAGCAATACTTAACATTTTGATACCAAAAGCAATATGTTTGTTTTACTTTGGAAAAAAGCTGTTTTTCTACAAAACGTTGTTATAAAAAAGGAAGTCAAATTTAAATGTTATGTATAGTGTAAACACAAAACTTAAACAAAAAAAAAAAACTTTGATTCAAATCAATCAAAGACTTTGACACAAATCACGAATATTACAACTCCCATTTCTTGTTACTACGGACACGTTCCGGCTCATAAAGCAGTATTTGGGGTTCGTTACCCACTGAACACGAACGTGGGACAAACGTGCCACTGCAGCCTCAGTCTCTACAGAAGAACAAGATAAATTGATTCGAGTTTGATTCACTTTCACTTCTGTGGCGGCAGAACTGCAGTCACATAAAAACAAAACAAGAGACGAAACAGTGCAAACGTGACACAGATAAATTCATGAAAATAAAGCTTACAACACAAAGCAAGTGACTTTAATTAAAACATTGTTCACTGAATATTGGCCGAGACAAGGCGTACAAATCCACCATCTTCATATAATACAGAACATTCGTTCTCTACCAGTGTTGTAAATCACTTAGTGTTTGTTATAAATCTCGGTAACTGAACTCAGAGGGAACTGTGACGAGGGAGGAAAAGATACTGCAAGTCCAGGATCCAAAAAAAACAACCAATGCTATGTACACACAAAGGCGTAAAAAAGGTCTTGAATAAACTTAAATGTTTGGTTTTATGCCCTGAATTCAGTTTCGTTCGTTTGTAATTTAATATCAGCAATGAAACAAGTCATATTTTCCATTTGGGCTAATGGGAAAAAGGTTTTAAAACAGACGTGCGTGCCAAAAGGGAGAAGGGGAAATAAACAGTACAGCATTGGCTCAATTTGACTTTTCTGAAACCAAGACATTTCTTTCATTACAAAAACCTGATATGCATGATTTGCTTTGCTTAAATTTCCTGCAGGCCCAGGATTTAAAAAAAACAATGCAATGTACACGCAAAGACGTACAACAGGTCGAGAATACACTTAAATGAAAAAGTAAAATGTCCTGAATTCAGTTTCAGAAGTCAATTTATACTTTGTAAGGCTATGTTCACACTTGTTGACTAGGGCATTTTTGTAGTGAAAAAAAGCTGGTAGCGTTTTGGTTCCAAAAAGCAGCCGAGAGCGTCTTTTGTTGCTATAACAACAGCTACTGCTACAGTACCCTAGAGTGCTATGTGGTGCTAATGTTAGATAAAACAAAGTAGTGGAGTGAGCTAGAGAAAGAACAGAGAGAGAGAGCGGTGCTAACATTAGATAAAACAAAGAGGTGGAGTGGGCTAGAGAAAGAACAGAGAGAGAGAGAGAGAGAGAGAGACAGAAAGAGAGAGAGACAGAGAGAGAGACAGAGAGAGAGACAGAGAGAGAGAGAGAGAGACAGAGAGAGAGAGAGAGAGAGACAGAAAGAGAGAGAGACAGAGAGAGAGACAGAGAGAGAGAGAGACAGAGAGAGAGAGAGACAGAGAGAGAGAGAGAGACAGAGAGAGAGAGAGAGATGCTAATGTTAGATAAAACAAGAGAACTAGAGAAAGAACAGAGTGTGGACATAACCTAATTTAATATCAGCAGTTAAACTGGTCATATTTTCCATTTGGGCTAATGGGGAAAATGTTTTAAAACAGACATTTGTGCCAAAAAGAGAGAGGGGGAAATGAAAAGTACAGCATTGGTTCTCCAGCTCAGTTCTTCACTCAGGTTCAATTCTCTCATTTCGTCTGGTGACATAAACAAGCAAATCCCAAATTTTTACCTTGATGATTCATATCATCAAGGTCCTTTGGGTACTGTATGTCTGTACAATTACACAATAATCAACACTTAAATCTGCCCAATTAATACTCAATCACATTGAGAATCACCATGCTGTGGGGGAAATCAGTCTCTGCTGCTGTGTCTTCGTTACAAAAATAAACGTCTCCTCTGGTATCAAAATAGACAACAATCTTTATCTTTCTCTCTCTCTGCGCCGGCAACGCCACAACGCAAACGCAGGCTGCACAAAAGTGCCACATGGCGTAGTGAACGTGTGGAATATACATTTTATATTTACATGCTCAGCATCCAGCGGGAACTACGCTCACTGAAGCGGGGGAACTCCATCGGTCTACAGCTTTGAATGTATTTCTACGTCTCTGGGTACCGTCTTTTTATCGTCTTTCACAGCTTGTTTTGGTGGCATTTAAATTTTAAACTCTGGAAATAAATGGGAATGTCAGCCAAAACCTACAGACGGCAGGGTTTGAAAAATACTTCTTAGGTTCGCTAGAGTTCGGAGAAAAGATCTTATCCTTGATTGTCAGGGGTAAAGGTAAGGGTTTATAAAAAGGCAGCGTGAGGCCGTGTGATGGACACATCTTGGTCAGGCAGACGGACGGTAAAACAAAACAAGGCAACGCTATAGACAGGGTTCCTACACAGCATTTTAACACTTAGCCGAATGTTAGGACTCCGGACAGACGGCCACGATGGAAGACTGATGAGGAAAGTCTTTCCATCCTCGGCCTTTAGCCAGGCAGACACTGCATGGATAACGCCCAATTTTAACCCCAAGTTGGCCACCCCCAACTCTAAGGATTGGACCAAATATCTACTAGATCGACCGAATCAGAGGCACCGATTACGTGGCGCGATTACGACAATCGTTTATTTGGTAGGGCTATGCAATTAATCAAATTTTAATCTTGATTGCGACTTTGGTTATCACAAAATCAATGTACTCGAGAACAACGATTACTTTGCACATTATGTTTTGCGAGTGAACTCTTATTTTGTCTTGTGTTCTGAATGAAAAAACAAAAGTTCAAACCAGGAAAAGTATGAAGGGAAATGTCATAGTTCAAGGTGTTTTCACAGTTGATTTGTTCAACTGTTTTTTTTTTTACTTCCATAAATGCAATATCTTTCCAAAAGTCAACGAGTCATCGTGTTAAATAATCAGAATAATAATCAATTCTATAACCGAGCAGCCCTACGATCTGGCCGTCAGACGTTCAGCTGAATTTCTTGTATTTCCGAAATTGCAGTTGGTTCTACGGTCCGATTTCCCAATATGGCTGCTGTCAAAAGATCCGTTATGAACTGTACCAAGCTCCTTTTAAATATTACTTGAGTAGTATTTTACGTGTTGGGACTGAAACTGCTGTGATATAAAACTGAACTTTGTTGCAGAGCAGCTTCTAATTTTCCGTTCATAGTCCAATCGCACAATGCTGCCTTTTTATCAACATCGTTGAAGACATGGCCGTCCGTTTAGATAAACCTTTATTGGAATCGTCACTGGACAAAACAAACCAGGGGTTTTAATTACCTTTAGAGGGAACCAATAAAAACATGGAGTGTATGCCCGGTGTCACGGATGTTTTTTTAAACGGTGTTCACAGAGAAAATATCTAGGAGAAATGATGGCGGCATCATGGCGGCATTTCTCTCTGTACATTAAGACCCACGTGGCAAGATTTGTCACTACTTTCATACCTTTTACTTATTTCCATCTGTGCTGTACAGCCACTAATATTTGTTGTATTGAAATTCTATATTTCATCGACTGTTTTTATATACCTTATATTATTCTGTACAACCCCACAAACAGTCAACAGCATTTCTTGGTGTCTTGGTTTTCCCAGACACACATAGGAACCCTGTGTGGAAACACAGCCATAGACAGAAAACATCCAAACCAAATACTGTCAGTACTACTGTACTGTAAAGATAAAAGGAGCCTTGAATTATACTGACAGGCAAAAAAGAGAAAAGCAAAAACAATACTGTGTAGTTGCTATTAAATACTGCAGTCAAACTGTAGCTGTAATACTGCCACGAGTCCAACGTTTTTTTAGCAAAACACTTAAAAAAGAAACAAACCTTCCCAGAGAAGCTGGTGTGTCCTTTTCAAAAAGTAAAAGTCTTCCTTTCCAAAAATGAAGTCAGTCACTGCAGACATCACACGAATCAACAAACAGCAAAATTAAAATGAGCTTAATTAACCAGAGATTAAATCTTCCAAGAACCCAGACCAGGAAAACAAGTGAGCAGGCTTTTGTTTTGTTGTTGTGCCTCTCTGACCGGTGAAAACCAGGTAACAGAATATTCCACAACGCTGCCGAGTCAAGAGCGCTCCTTACTGAAGGTAAAAACACGCAATCCCTGGCCTGGATTGCTCACAGAAAACTTGTTGAGTTCTCACTCTTCAAAGATCCTCCAGATTTCCCGATGGAGGACAATATTGACCTTTTTGAAGAGTGAATCATGTTTTGGCAGTTGATTTTCTCAGGTTTTATACCCTGTTCACACGTCGTCCTCGTGTTCCTCCTCAGTTTAAAATCCCATCCGACTTTTTTGAGAATTCAACAAGTCAGGAGGCAAATGTTGCGGCAAATTCTACAATATTTGAAAATACGAAGGTCTGGATTTATATTTGAACTTCTTTCTGTCACCGGGGTTTAATGACCGATGGGTTCGGACCAGGAAAGACGGTGGGGAGTCTGTTTCTAAAAACAGAATGAAATGTGGGCAGATGAAGCGACAACAAACCAGTAGACAGTTATTTCCCAGTTTAGCGTCGGAAAAAACAACAGGTCTGAGGAAAACCAATGTAAACACACTGGATATTATACCAGGTTATGTCCTGGGTTTAACCTCGCAAGAGCGTCCAAGGGGGAAACCAAGCCAAACCAGGTCCTTTTGAGTCCAGATCAAAACAAAAACCAAACCCCCCCCGGAACCTGATTTGAGTCTGTTTTTGGCCCCGGGGTCCTGGTTTTGGTTCTGGTTTGTCTCCTCTCAGGACTTGTCCCCCAGATGAGACTGCTCTGTGGACCCCTCCTCGTCTGAGAGACCCGTTTCCACGGTGATGACCAGGGACGCCACCGAGGCACTGCTCGCTATTGGCTGCAGCTCACCTGGAAGAGGGAGAGAAGACGCGGTTAGGCTGAAGACTCACAAGACGTCACTTTTGGCTGAATCTGACAAACAAATCTTACTGTTACACACACAGGAAGTTTAGAGATGTCTGATGTGTTGAAACATAACATAAAGGAAGCATGAAAAATGTTTTGTTAATGTGACTTTAACTGCAACAAGGCAGCTTTACTTATAAAGCACATTTCAGAAAGTGCTAAATAACAACCATTAAAAACATTCTAAAAACAGTTAAACAGACAAAGAGAGTTTGAAATGGAACAAAAAAAGTGCAGTGTAGCAGAAACACCAACATGTGTCAGTATAACGCCACCTATCAGTGTTTGTTACCTGAGTCTGTGTGTTTGTGTGTGTGTCCGTGTGTTACCCGTGTGTGTGTGTGTGTGTGTCCGTGTGTGTGTGTGTGTGTGTGTGTGTCTCCGTGTGTTACCCGTGTGTGTGTCCGTGGTGGCCGTCAGAGGGCTGTCTCTCAGCGTGTCGGGGTCCTGGTAGTCCTGAGGGAGTCCCACCCGCCGCACCCCGGGGTCCAGCACCACCGCGGAGTCGCCCTCGCTGAGCATGCCGTCGCTGGACGCCCCGGACACCACGGCCTCCAGGGCCAGCGCCCCGACTCCTCCCACACCCACTCCGCCCACCACCAGGTCATAGTCCAGCGGCAGGTCATCCAGGCAGTCTGCGTTCAGCTGGAGAGAGAGAGTGAGAGAGAAACCGAGAGAGACAGAGAGAGACACTACTAAACATCAAAGCAAAACTGGATTGTTACCTAGCCCTAAACTGAGAGCACACAGTAGCTGAATACTTGAGCACCGTACGTGACCACAGACTCAGAAAGACTGTGAGCAGGTCCAGGCTGAGTGGACACAGTCTGGCTGTGGAAACCGGCCGCCACAGACAGACCTGGCTGCCTGGAGAAGACGGGCTGTGTCAGCTCTGTCCACAGAGACAACACGTCCTGCTTCAATGGAGCACATATATACTGACATCACAAATCAGTTCTTTAACTAAATTAAATGTAAACTCCCAGGTTTTGATACACTCTCTGACCAGACAAAAATGCAACATCTACTTGGACAAAATAGTGTGAGCGCTGTAGAAGCAGCGAGATATGTGAGTGATGTCACAGCCTGAGAGACAACCAGCACAACAACATGTAATGTCACTATTCATCTCCCCACATCTTTGTTTTCTTTCTTACATTTGACACTAGCGATTATACTGTATAATGATATACTGTTGTTGCTTTCGTGTTTTTCTTTTTGTTTTTAACTGTACATATATACAGTATGTACAGTATTTATGTATTTCTTCTCACATTATCCTCCTTGATGCTTTGGCAATATTGTTATTTCTGTAATTTCTGATTTCTGATTATTGTTATTTTCTTCATGTCAATAAAGCAATTTGAATTGAATTGAGAGAGAGAAGAGAGACAGAGACAGAAAGAGGGAGAGAGAGAGAGAGAGAGAAAGAGACAGAGGGAGAGAGAGAGAGACAAAGAGCAAGAGAGATAGAGGGAGAGACAGAGAGAAAAAGAGAGAGAGACAGAGGGGGGGAGAGAGAAAGAGAGAGAGAGATGCTGTTCAGCTAAAAATGCAAATTTAAACGATACACATACAAAATATTTTAAACCGTGATCTCCGATCCCTCAGGCGGCACTGCATCAAGAATCGTCATTCATCTATAAGCGATATCACCACATGGGCTCAGGACTACTTTGGCAAACCTTTGTCAAGTACCACAATACGTAGTTACAGCCACAAATGCCAGTTAAAACTGTACTGTGCCAAAAGGAAGCCCTACGTTAACAGTGTCCAGAAGCGCCGTCGACTTCTCTGGGCTCGGAGGCATCTGGGATGGACCATCACACAGTGGAAACGTGTACTGTGGTCAGATGAATCAGTATTTCAGGTATTTTTTGGGGAGAAATGGACCCTGTGTGCTCCGGACCAAAGAAGAAAAGGATCATCCAGACTGTTACCAGCAACAAGTCCAAAAGCCAGGGTCTGTCATGGTATGGGGTTGTGTCAGTGCCCTTGGCAAAGGTAACTTGCACTTCTGTGATGGCACCATTAATGCTGAAAAGTACATAGAAATTTTGGAGCACAATATACTGCCTTCAAGAAGACATCTTTTCCAGGGACGTCCATGCATATTTCAACAAGACAATGCAAAACCACATTCTGCACACATTACAAAGTCCTGGCTGCGGAAGAAGAGGATACGGGTACTTGACTGGCCTGCCTGCAGTCCCGACCTGTCTCCAATAGAGAATGTGTGGCGCATTTTGAAGCGCAAAATGCGACAATGAAGACCCCGTACTGTTGCCCACCTTAAGACTTGTTTTCAGCAAGAATGGGACAAAATTACACCTGAAACACTTCATCACTTGGTGTCTTCAGTCCCTAAACGTCTTTTAAGTGTTGTGAAAAGGAATGGCAACATTACAAAGTGGTAAATGCTTTACTGTTCCAACTTTTTTTGAAATGTGTTGCAAGAACCAAAATAGGAATTTTGTTTTTTTGAAAAAAAACAAAAAAACAATAAAAATCATGAGGAACACATTAAATGATGTGCTGTTGTATTGTCTGCAATGAAATACAAGTCAAAGTACATTTAGAAATCACTACTTTCTTTTTTATTTGTGTTTTCCATACTGTCCCAACTGTATCTGATTTGGGGTTGTAATACTACGAAAGAATTTAAGACTTTTGTAGACAAAATTTTATACTTTTAAGACCTATTTTTTAAACATTAAAGACTTTTTTTAAGACTTTCAAGACTTAGTCTGAACCCTGGAAAGTCGTAAATTTACAAGAAAAAAACTTGGATATTCTCTGAGATTAAAGTGATGAGGTTGATCCAACCTTGCAAAGTGAAGCGATGTGGTATGTCCTCAGTTTTCAAGGCTGCAACCCTTTCCTGTTTTAACATAAGATGAAAAACATACCCAACAGATGTTGTTAAAGCTTGTCAGACTCACAGCGATGCCGAGGGCTTTGAGGATGTTCATCTTGCACATGGGACACGTGCGATGATCCAGCAGCCACGGATCCACGCAGCTTTTATGGAACAAATGTCTGCAAAGAAGAAAAAAAACCCAACATTTAAAAAAAAAAAATCATAGAAAAAATGAGAATGATGTTGACAGCTGCTTTCATTTTGTGCTGTTGCACAAGGCCAGAACGAATCTGGATGTTTTTAATTAATTTTATATGAAGGTCATTTCAGAATCTCACACAAAACATTAGCAGCCTGTCTCGGGGAAAACAAAGGGTTGTTGTCTCAACCTTCTGCTTTCTGCAAAACCCTAAATATTTTTCTCTGATCACCAGAAAACACATTTGTCCTAAGATGAACTTTTAACAGCAAACAGCCTCCATCATCACAAAGTCATTTGGTGATCACACATAAAAACAGAGGAAAAACAAAGCAGTTTCTGTAATAGTATTTTTTAAACAAAAGACAACAGCCTTTGTTGAAGAAAAAAGAAAGCGTTAACATAATTATTTTCATTTTTTAAAGCCGATTTTAGAGGCAAGTAAAAAAGGACATCTGAACAAAGTGACACCAGGGGGCTGTTTCACAAAAGCAGAATTTATAAATCCAAGATAACTGATAAAGTGAGGCTTGACCTAGTCTAATCTGTGCAGCCTGGCTTGGTGCGTTTCACGAAGGCCAAGTCAGGCTGAGGAGGAGCGACTAGGTCGAGTCAGGCTGAGGAGGAGCGACTAGGTCGAGCCAGGCTATTTTAAACATAAAAACATCCGCAAAATTGCGTTCGCAAAACCCACCAGACTCCATGTAAATAAACAGTAATTTTATCATCGTAAAACACACTTCATTCATAGTCGACAGAAACAAAAAGCAATGAAAAGCCATTTTGGGCCGTCTTTCCACTTTTACAACCATCACAACTCTAGTTTTGGTTGAAATACACAATAAACACTGTTACCCTTTATGTGTTTAGTCCCAGGTTCCTTTTTTTAAAACACAGGTTTAATTCCTGAGTTCTTTAAAAGGTTCTTCCGGGAGAGTTCCTGCAGTGGAAACAACCTTTATGAATGTGTGTGTGTGTGTGTGTGTGTATCTGTGTGTCTACTGTCTATGTGTGTGTGTGTGTGTGTGTGTGTGTGTGTGTGTGTATCTGTGTGTCTACTGTCTATGTGTGTGTGTGTGTGTGTGTGTGTGTGTGTGTCGTGTGTGTCTCGTGTGTGTCTGCGTGTGTGTATCTCTGTATGCAGGGCTTGACATTAAGGCTTGTCCGCTTGTCCGGGACAAGTGGATTTTTTTGTAGGGCAAGTGGAAGAGAAATTGACTTGCCCCACTGGACAAGTTAAAACTCAAACAAAATAAAATGCCATGTTACTTCACATTATGACTCATTACATCTAGGTTACCGATTTGAAACAAATAAAAAAATGTCCCCAAAATCCGGGGCAGCGGACTCAGCAGCAGCGGGTCAGTGGACCACTAACATGAGACCCAGCGGTAGCACGTCAGCGGGCCGCTAATGTTAGACCCAGCAGCAGCCGGCCGCTAACGTTAGCACTGGCAGTGGGTCAGCGGACCACTAACGTTAGACCCAGCCTGCTGTTCAGCTCATTCTCTGTAAGCGATGCAGCATGAAAGCACGACAAGCCAGCCAGTGTTAGTTGGCTAACATTAGCTTGCTAACTCCACCTTAACGTTACCTCCTCACCACATCATTCACAGAAAGCGATCCGAATACAGTTGTCACTCGTGGCAATAGCAATGTGCTTTGTGTGGATGAAGCTTGTTTGTCAGTCAGTTATTTGTAAAACCTCAGCTCCACGACTTGCTGGATTCAATATCAGCTAATAATCAACTGTAAAGTAGCTACACCTTTTAAAGGATCCCTTGGTAAATCAGACTCTGCCAGGTAGAAAGTGAAATTGCAGAAAAAAAGAAGAAAAAAGTTAAAAGGTGCTCTAAGTGATATCATGCGAATTTTAGGCTACAACATTTGTCACATACAGCAAACATCTCCTCACTATCTGCTAGCTGCCTGTCCCCTGAACACACTGTAAAAGAAACACGGTCTCTGTAGACAGTCCAGGCTCCACAAACGGCAACAAAAACAAACTAGCCAACCTGCACCACGAAACATAACAGAGTTCCAGCATTCCAGCCAATAACCGACAAGTAGGGCTGTCAACTTTAGTCGTTTAGTCGACTAATCGGTCGATGCCGTCTTGGTCGACTGACATTCTCATTGGTCGACCAGTTGCATTTTTTTTTTTTTACCAATGAAGACATTTTCATTGATTTAGTCCTTGATATTTATTCCTTTTATAAGCAGTTATATATTACTGTATTCGAAATTTAATTAGCCTATGTTTCATCCCCAACTTTAAATACTTTAATTTCGGCTATTTTGTAACAGCGCCACAGTTTAGTGCACCACGTAGAACACTCGGGAACCACGTGTGGCTGCATGGCTGCACTGCTGCTTCGTGCTCAGTAAGGAATATAGGTAGTTTTGCTGTATTCATTCAGTTAGAACGCTACTTGTTTTGGCTTTAGTCGACAAAATGTCCAAGAAATCAAAATCTTTTGTCTGGCTGCATTTTACAAAACAAGATGACAAGACTGTGGAGTGCAAGCTATGCGGCCTAAAGCTAACTTACCATAGCTCAACGACCAATATGGCCTATCACCTAAAAGCGGTAAGCGAGATATACACGCATCAGACAGCTTGCTACGTCTAATGTCTGAAAGTTTATATATTTTATTGGTTATGTACTAGGCACATCCCCAGGCCATGCCACAGGCGTCAGGAAGCACCCAGACGCAACTGGAGTTGGTCCGTCCTCTGTCGGTGGAGAGAAAGGAGGACATCACTAAGGGGATTGTGCATTACATCGCCTAAGATATCAAAGGGCCAGTCAATACAGTGGAAGGAGAGGGCTTTAAGAACATGTTTAAAATCGTCGAGCCAAGATATACTGTGCCAGCACGGGAGACTGTCATGCGTGCGCTACGTTCGCGGTTTGATGGACTTAAAGTAAATGTAAACCAGTTACTCCAATCCTCCGAGGCTGTAAGCCTCACAACTGATTTGTGGTCTTCGCTTAGAATGGAGGCATACATGACAGTTACGGCCCATTTTATCAATGCGGACTGGAAAATGAATAGCCTTGTGTTAGAAACAAAGCAGATGGATGAAGCGCACACGGGAGAAAATGTCGCTGCGCGACTCACTCAAGTCGCGGACACGTACCACATTCCACCAGAGAAGCGGGTGTCAGTGGTAACGGACAACGCTGCCAACATGGTCCTCTCGGTGGAATTACTGAAAGGATCCGGTCAGTGGCCAGATGTGGAGTTGGTTAGGTGTGCAGGCCACACCCTGCAGCTGTGCGTAAATGCTGCCTTAAAAGAAGACCCGGTGTCGCGCACGGTGGCTGCGGCGCGCCGTCTTGTTGGGCACTTCAAAAAGGGACACAAAGCAAAAACGGGTCTCAAAGAGAAACAGGTGCAGCAAAAAGCTCCTGAGCACGAACTCATCCAGGATGTGGCCACCCGGTGGAACTCCACCTGCTTTATGTTGGAGCGACTTTTGGAGCAGCGCTGGCCCATCACCGCCGTTTTATTGGACCCCAATTACACCAAGAGGAGTGACAGCAGCACTTTGGACATGACAACAGAGCAGTGGAATATGGCTGAAGACATCACAGACGTTCTTAAGCCCTTTATTACACTGACCGAGCTGTTGTCGGAGGAGACTAACACATCCCTGTCTGCGGCCTTCCCAATGCTTGAGAATCTAAAAAAATTTCATCTTGCCATCACAGATAACGATAGTCCAACAAAGAAGAAGATGAAACTTAAGCTTGTGCAGGAAATAGATAGTCGATGGAAACTCAAAGACCGAGTTGTGACGACAAGCAGCCTGTACATTTTAGCTGCAGTACTGGACCCGCGCTTCAAACAGCTACCTTTTCTTAATGATGAGAAACGGGATGAGGCCTATTCTGAAGTCGTAAAACTTGCACAAAGTTCAAGCCTCTCAGGAGACAGCGCAGAACAGACAGGGGATGATGAGGACCCGTTGGCAAAAAAACAGAAAACGGCAAAAGAGAAGGAGATAGCAATGCTTCTTTGTGGACATGGTGCAGAGGATGACCCTGATGAGCCAAGCGCACAAAGATCCTCTTGCGACGAAATGAAAGATTATCTTCAGGACAGAAGTAAAGTGGACACTGCTGGGCCACTTGCGTGGTGGAAAAATAATGAGGAGATATATCCACGACTTGCTCGGGCAGCCAAACACCTGCTCTGCATCCTGCAACCTCCATTCCTGCAGAGCGCATATTTTCCAAAGCAGGGTTTATTGTTAACAAGTCGAGGAGCTGTCTTTTACCCAAGAATGTGGACATGTTCGTGTTTTTGGCCCACAACATAAAAAAGGTGGACTAGACCTGCAGATCTGTAAGTAGCCTTAACGGCTTTATTATGCTGACTCAATAGAAAGTGTTTTCTTATGTTTTTGTTTTTATTTGTACACTTGACGCATTTGAAAATAGCCTAAATAATGTAACAAAACGAAAATAAACCTGCATGCCTTCCTACTATACAGCCTGTTATTATTAGGATTGTTTTTTAGGCTATATGGTTTTTTTGTGTGTTTGTTATAAAACGCCTAGATCGGCTGGACAAAGGTTAACCCATAGCTTTGAAAGTAAAGAAGAATATACAGCCTGTATAAACGAGAGCTTTTGTTAGGATTTTTCATTATTTGGCAGTGTTAGCAGTTATATTTTTTGTAGCGTGTGGTGTGGTCAGGTGCGTGATTGTGACTGTCACTATAGACCTAGGACAGAGCTCCTCACTTTGCAGTTCAAAAAATCACTTAATTTTCAAAGAATTGGGGTGGGGGGTTAGTGCGCGGAAGCACAGAAGGGAGGGGGAGGGGACGGGATGAGGAGGAGGGAGGGGCGACCTAGCCTCGTTTTATTTGACAATACTTCGAACGTCAACAAGAAGTAACGTCACCCAACATTGCTTAGAGCACCTTTAACACCAACATTTAGTGGCAAAATCCATTGTTAAGTCTACAAAATTATTTTAGATAGAGTATAAGTTCAAGTCACCACTACCTCTGGTCAAAATATTGACTTAGTATCTCAATATATTGAGGTATCTCAGAATATAAACTAAGAATCTCAAAACAATGAGAACATTTAAAATATTGACTCAGTATCTCAATATATTGACTCAATATCTCAAAGTATCGACTTAGTATCTCAATATATTGACTTAGTAACTTAGAATATTGACTAGGAATCTGAAAGTAATGACAAACTTTAAAATACTGACTTAGAATCTCAATATATTAACTTCTGCAAACCGGCATGCAAAGTATTACTTTGTATTAGGGCTGGGCGATATAGCTGAAAACTGTATCACGATATAAGTGTTTCATATCAGTCGATATCAATAATTATTGATATTTTGTATGACCTATTTAAAATAAGGACCAGGAGAAAAAAAAATGTATTCAATTTAAACGTTTTTATTTTAAGCTTAAAGGGATACTTCACCGATTTAGCATTCAGCTTTGTATCAGTAGAAACCCGGTAGTATTTCTGAATGACCGTGCGTCCCTCACTCTTATCCCCCTGAGACAGGAGATATCTGCATTGGGGGGTCCGGAAAAAATCTTCCGACGTAAAATGACGATTTTTGCGTCATCGGAAGATTTTTTGGCCAGAGCAAAAGACTACAACCAGTAGTAGGACCTACTTCCGCATGTTTTAAACCCGCCCATCACCCGAAGCGAGGCGATCTCGGCCGAAAAAAAACGAAATGTCAGCCATCTTGAATCCTCGCTAAACAGGGCTCTGCTCTATCTTCTCAGCAGCAAACTTTTGCAACAATTATGTGCATTCAAACTACCGCACGTGTACCACCGGGATACATCGCTACAGATCGGAGAATATGCAGGAAACGTTATTACAGACGAAATAATCGGCCCACTACAAGAGCTTCGCCTGCCACGGAGAACAGCACGGAGACCGCGGGCTCGCTCCTACCCCGAGCCGGGGTAGGGGGCATTCACGTCGGATAGGTGGGAAGCTAAAGCTAGCCGGGGGAAAGGCACATCCAGAGCGAGCTAACGCTAACGCTAGCCGGCCACCTGTCCCATCAATCCTGCTTGCAAGTGTCCGTTCATTTAACAACAAACTGGACTACATCCAACTTCAACGATGTTCCCAACGCGAGTTCAGAGACTGTGTTTTTTGCTCAACAGTGAACCGGACTGTCCAGCTACCAGGCCTGCTAGCCCTCCGACAATCCGAGCTTGTTTTACTGTCTATGGCTCTCTCTCATGGGAGAACTTCTCAGCAGCAAACTTTTACAACAATTATGTGCATTCAAACTACCGCACGTGTACCACCGGGATACATCGCTACAGATCGGAGAATATGCAGGAAACGTTAATACAGACGAAATAATCGGCCCACTACAAGAGCTTCGCCTGCCACGGAGAACAGCACGGAGACCGCGGGCTCGCTCCTACCCCGAGTCGGGGTAGGGGGCATTCACGTCGGATAGGTGGGAAGCTAATGCTAGCCGGGGGAAAGGCACATCCAGAGCGAGCTAACGCTAGCCGGCCACCTGTCCCATCAATCCTGATTGAAAGTGTCCGTTGATTTAACAACAAACTAGACTACATCCAACTTCAACGATGCTCCAAACGCGAATTCAGAGACTGTGTTTTTTTTGCTTTCGTGGGAAACATGGCTGAACAACAGTGAACCGGACTGTCCAGCTACCAGGCCTGCTAGCCTTCCGACGATCCGAGCTAGAGATGCTCTGTATGAAGGTGAGCTGTGTTAACACGGACTGGTGCAGAAATGTGCTGATTTGCATCCAACTAACTGCTAACCGCTGGAGTTTGTGACTGTTACATGGCGACCATTCTACATTCCACGCTAATTCACGGCTGTGTTTGTACTCGGTGTTTACAGCCCACCAAGCCTAATGCTAGTATGCGTTAGCTGAACTTTACGGAACCTATAATGTCTGTGTGCACTAAAGGTAGCCTGTT